>CP139502.1:73162691-73762691 GCA_021014915.2 Artemisia tridentata subsp. tridentata
ATTTTTATTTTATAGGTCTACTCACTAGATTCCTTTCTAGTGAGATTTTTATTTTCTTTTTCTAGGTTTTCTTTAATCTATCTATTTTCTTCGTTTCTTTGTTCGTAACCATTACCATCCGACATCATGGAAGGTGGTAATATCCTCGATCCCAACAACCCACCACAACAACCACCACCTCCTAGAGCCCGTACTTTAGGAGAGTACTCCCGTCCTAGCCACCATGGCTATCGAAACACCATTGAGCTCACTCAAGGAGCCAATGTCACACCCTTGCGATCCGACACCATCCGGTTGGTGCAAAGCGGATGCGCATTCCATGGACTTCGTTCTGAAGATCCTAATCAACATCTCAAGGACTTTCTCAAAATCGTTGATTCTATAGACCTTGATGTTGCCACTCGAGAGACGACCCGATTGCGTCTCTTTCAATTCTCTCTGCGGGACCAAGCTAGTCAATGGCTAGAGCGTCAACCCGCAGGATCCATCACCTCTTGGGATGATCTCACCACTCGTTTCCTTGCTCAGTTTTTCCCACCGGGAAGAACTACCAAGCTAAGGAATGATATCTTGATGTTCCAACAACGTCAAGGCGAAACTCTCTACGAGGCATGGACTCGATTCAAGGACTTACTCCGAAAAGTCCCTCACCATGGCATAGAACTTTGGCTCCAAGTCCAAATCTTCTATGACCATATCAATCTCTCCACGAGGCAAACCATTGACCAATCGGCCGGTGGTAAGCTACGTGATCTAAGTGCGGAACAATCATGGGCTCTCCTAGAGGATCTTGCTCTTTATGACAACGAAAGTTGGAGTGATCCCCGTGATTTGAATAAAACGGTTAAGGCAATATCTTTGCCTTCAAACAATTCAAGCACTTCCGACCGTAGGATCATAGAACTTGATGACCAAGTCAAGTTTCTCATGAAATCCTACGAGGCTCCTAAACCTTCAAGCCAAGTGAACAAAATCACTTCTTCATGTGAAATATGTAGTGGTCCCCACGACTCTCGTGATTGCATGGAACTCCCCGAACAAGCTTTTGCGGACTACGCATCCTCGCGTACCGACGGAGCGGGAGACAAGTGGTACACTTTCAAACCCGAGCCAAACCCCTACGGTGATTCATACAACCCCTCATGGAAAAATCACCAGAACCTTAGGTGGAAACAAAACCAAAACACACAACAAACCAATTCTTCCAACCCACCTAATCGTTTCCAATCAAGCGGTTCCAACTCGAACCATACTTTCAACAACAATCCTCCCAGCAATGGTAGTACCAATAACTTTGAAGGATTGATGTCCCAATTTATGGCATCTCAAGAAGCTCGTTTAGCCAAGTTTGAAGCCGATTTCAAACAAAAACAAAGCGAGATGACCAATAAGATTGACACCTTGTTGAAAGCCCTCAATGACCGAGAAATGGGAGCACTCCCTAGCAACACGGTCAAGAACCCAAAACTAAACGTCAACGCTATTTCATCGGTTTCGTCCCCTAGTTCTTGTCCACAATATTATTCGGTCAATTCCATGAGCACGTGTTTCAAACAAACCCAAGTCGTTCCAAATGACCAAGAAGTTATGACATCCAAATTGGTCAACAACATAGTTGAAACACCTCCCACTCAAAACCTTGATGAAGAATTCAAGGAGCTCCACCTTGAAAGTCCGGTTGTTGATGTGTTGGATGAGAAGAAGCTCAAGTTAGGCGAAAAAGGGACCGCCTTCGTTCAAAACAAACTACCCAAGAAATTAGATGATCCGGGCTTATTTGTTCTACCTTGCAAGATCGGTAATTCGGAGGCTTATGACACATTAGCCGATCTTGGATCAAGCCTTAACCTACTTCCGTTACCTCTCTACACCTCTCTAAAACTAGGAAAACTTGAAGAAACCGAGGTAATAATTGGTTTAGCGGATGGAAGTGTTGCTTACACGGTTGGAGTAGTCAAGGACATGTTAGTACACATAGGAAAACTAACCATTTTAGCCGATTTCCACGTCCTTGATATGGTTAGTGACCCTACATACCCCTTGTTAATAGGTAGAGGATTTTTGGAGACCGCTAGTGCTATGATTGATTGTAAAGAATCTAAGATAGCGGTAGGAGAAGGTGATACTTGGTCAGTCTATGATGTTAAGAAACATGCCTATGATACTAGTGAGGAACCAACACCCCATTGGTTAGAATTAAATAGGAGACCATCTAGATATGGACCTTGGATCGTTAGAGACTTCATGGGACCCCAACGCCCATTTTACCTAGAAGAGGACTTTGTGAACCGAACACATACGGTAGAGCAACTCTTAGCTAGGGACACCGAATTGGATCCATTTGAAGACCCTCTAGTTTTTAGGAAGATGATTGATTTCCTAGGAGTTTTGCCAATTAACCTAGGAATGAATAAGTGGACTCGTGAGGAAGATGATCATAAATGGGATTGGGACAAACCACCCAAAGATGGAGATGGGTCATGGCATATTAAGATGACATTGTATGACCCGGATGGAGAGAAGTTTGAAAAGATATATCGTACTAAGCGGACCAATAGGAAACTTCAAACCAAGCTTAACCCTAAAGACGTCCTCGATGACGAGCTTACTTACATCGGGTAGCGTGACTTTGAGTCTAGCTACAAGACTCGTTAATAAAGAAAAGCGCTTCTTGGGAGGCAACCCAAGCTTTATTTGCTTTGTGTGTTTATTTATTTGTTTGTTTGATTTTATTTGTTTCCGTATGTATGTTTAAGTTTTATTATTATTGATTCATGTTAAAAACTAATTTGTGAAAATGCTTTATCTTGTTTTTAACTTCGTCTTAACTACATATAAAGGTATTTTGCAAAAGTTAAGTGTAAGGGAAATCTAAATCGGTTTATTAGAACACAAATGAACGTGAATCGTAATAGTAATAAATGAACATACATATTAGTATTTGTTTGAGTCAAATGCTTGTATCGAGTCATAATGATGTTTTGCAGGAATTCCAGGAAGTAAGGTGTAGGTTTTTCCAAAAATTTTTCCGGAAACTTAACATGAGAATTCTGTCAGATTGTTTCTGACGGCGTCAGGATTTACAACCTGACGGCGTCAGGTTTAATTTTCTGAAAATTTTTGAAAGTTTTGTTTTCATAAAAAGTTTTTATTAAATCTCTAACTTATAATCTCCAGGAATCTGCAAAATTATCATCCCACAAGCATTATATCCTTATATATAGAGTTTATCCCGCCGATGTTATGCAGATTTTCGTGTTTGTTTTCTCAGGTTTAACAGGTTATTTTGGACAAGGAAATGTTTTGGATCAAGCTTTTGGCGATGCATTAGTCATGAAGCTTTTACATTCTCTTTGGAAGAAGATCTAACCGTGTTACTTCATTATCCACCGTGCGAATCAGGGGAGTATTTGATTTCATTCTTTTACTTTATGCTTTTACATCTTGTTATTTGAACATTGGGGACAATGTTCATCTTAAGTGTAAGGGGGGGGGGGGGTAAAAGTACGATTAGAGAATGCTATTACGCTTGATTTTTGTTTGTTTAATAATAGATGTGTAATAAAACTGAGAGAAATACCTGTTAGGGCAATTTTAGTGCCAAATTTAAAATTTTTTTACAACATTTAGGAGTGAAACTTTGATTTTAATAAGCGTCTCATGGATAGGAATTATATGACTAGCACAAAAAACCGTACCACTAAAAAATTTTCCACCCCCAAATATGTGAGGTTCGCCCCTAGAATTGGTAGGAAAAGCATTTATGCTATGATGTGTGTACCGGTAGCACTTAGATTCTAGAACTTGCGTTAGGACCATTCCGAGGCCACAAGTGAGACTAAATTCGTGTAGTTAGATTTACTACATGATAAGAGGCATTAGGATTAACCCATTGTTTTACACCTGTGTTTTTGTTATAATTACTTTGGCTACATTGGTCAAGTGATTCTCCCACACCCTTTGCGTTGTACTCATTTTTAGTGCACGATACCTCTAGTACACCCCTCAGAGCCTATCTTTTCGTTTCGACCTTTAAGCATTTTACTTGAAGGAAGAATTTGTTTACACCCCACTAAAATGTACACCCAAATCGCCTTAGCCTACCTTGTATGCACTCATTTTTAGTGCATTATTGTGACAACATTTGTTTAAACCCAAGTTAATTATCTAGTTGATTACATGGTTGCTAAGTTGAGTCATATCCTTGTACATATTGTTTTGGGACGATTGGGACTCATGGGTAAAGTACTAGTGTAATGGAGTAATGGGGAAGAACATCATTTATTACCCCCATATGTGCTAAATATTTTAAAAGTACTCCAAGTTTTTCAATTATCTTAATTCGATTCATTAGAATAGTAATTTGTAAAGTTATGTAAAAGTTCAAGTGTAAGGGGAATGCAATGCCCCTATGATGTATTATTTTGGATGGTAGGGCAAAAGTGTATGCAAAAAAAAAATCAAGAAAAATACAAAAAAATGAGAAAAAGAAAAGTAGAAAAATCATACGGACTACCATCCCGTTTCATTTTATGTTTATTTTATGTTTTTGTTATTTTGTTTTTAGCTTAAGATTGAGTCGAGTCTTTGCTTAGCAACATTGTATAGTACATGTAATTGATCAAGATCTTTAACTCGCCACCAGTAAAATATCCCTTATCCAACAAAACCGTGTTTTCCTTTTCCCTACACCTAACGTTATAACCCATTTAAAAGCCCTCTTTGATAGTTTATCTTAGGTGCTTACGCCTAGTGGAGGAGGTTTTCGATCCTTTCCCAAGCCTATGGTAATCTATTTGCTATGACAGGTAGTGAGAGATATTATCCGTTTTCATTTATGAGATTTATTTTGATGACACTTGAGAGATGTGAGTATCTAAACACTACTTGTGAGGTGCTAGTTTGTAATCTCCGTTCTTATTATGATTAAAGTGGAACGAATATTTGTTGTAATTACTTTTATGTTAGCATTAAATGACCCCTAACTTGTATTTTGATTAGAATAAAAGCACATTTGCTTGAGGACAAGCAAATCTCAAGTGTAAGGGTATTTGATGAAGCGAAAAGTGTACCGCTTTTAAGGGGTCATTTAAGCCCTAAATCGTATTTATTTGATCAAATATTGCCCTAAATCGTTCCTTTTGTCATTTTAGGTACTTTTGAGGAGAAATCTGGAAAAGGAGGCATTTTGGACGTTTTTGGAGCATAAAAGTGAAGAAAACGACCAAGTCTCAAAATTGTGCTGGAAATTACCTTTGACGGCGTCAGGATTATCCCTGGACGGCGTCATGGCTTGGCAAGAAAAGGTGGATGTGAAAATTACTCATGATAAGCCAGGGAAATTTGCATGGGAATTCTGACGGCGTCACGCTTTAATATGATCAAGGTCGTCACGGCTTAATTTAAAGAGGGACGGCGTCACGCTTCATCCTGACGGCGTCAAGCCTTGATAAGCCAGAACGGATTTTAGAGAGCTAAAGAGGGACGGCGTCAAGAAGGTCATCCGGGAACCCTAAAAGCGGCGAGGTGACGGCGTCGCACTCCATAACGTGACGCCGTCAGATCTGAAAGTCTATATATAGTTTTGCAATTTTTTGTCATGAGTGTGGAACTTATTGAGGAACTTTGTGTGTGAAAACCCTAAGACGAATTTGGCAGCTTTTTCAAGGCTTTTTGCCTTGAGATCTTCCATGTTACATTGAAGATAAGTTATCAATTAATCATTCAATATGTCTATGTGTTGTTTGATTCTATCTTGTTCTTGTCTTTTGTTTAACATGCTAGGCTAGATTTATCTTGTGTTTGCTTAGATCTAATGAAACATAGCTATTGATTATTGGTTATTAGTGTGTTGTTAGTTGTATTGGATGATTGTTCATCTATGTTAGGCTTAAGAAAACTGGCTAACTTCCTATTCGGTAACTTGCTTGAACGTCTTAAGAAGCATGAACCAATGCGTACTAAGGTTTTTATGGTTGTATTTAATGCACAAGCGAATTCTAGTGATCCCATGTTAGGAGCTTCCTAGCCGGCTCGACATAGGAGTGAAGTAGGAGCTTGTAGAGTTGGGGAAGTACGTACGCCACCCCACAAATGGTATTAAGGAATACACCCGTCATCCACGCAACTAATACACACTAATCAACCGGTAAAAGATAGCTAGGGAGTAAGGAAATCTAAGTAAACACATTTATCTCATAAGTTTTCACCAACATTTTCATTTTCAGTTATTTTATTTTATTTGCATTCGTAGTTATTTGGGTTAGTTGACTAGCAACTAATTCCGCCCACTCTTTCAAACCCGAGATTTTACTTGCTTTCATAAAAATATAAAAACATAAAAAGAATCTTCTATCACCCTTAGACCTATTAGAGTAGTTTTTCATACCTAACGAACACTATTCCCTGTGGAGAACGATCAATCCCCCGTACTTACCACTACACTATACTACATCGGTCAGGTACACTGCCTGGTGGGGTTGTAAGCCTCTTGAGATCCCTCGAGAGGTAAAACCTATTGTAAGGTTGCAAAACCACGCATCAAATAGAGTCTTGCCTGTCTCTAAGAGTAGATGCGAGAATAAAGTTGAAGAAGTAGAAGAACACCCTAGGAATTTATCGCTTTCTAATAAGAAAAATATGTCATCTGAATGTAATGTTAAAAGTACTATTTCTAGTACATGTAATGACTCAGTTTGTTTAATGTGCAAGAAATCTTTATCTAATGATGTTTGTGATGATTATGTTTCTAAGAAGGTGAATGTTACGTCTGAACAGAAGGATGTTCCTCAAGGAACTAGTGCTAGATCTAGATATATAAAACGACTAATTGCAGGATGTAGATCAACCACTAGTAGTCATATACCTAGGAACTGTCTTAAGTATTGTGTATGGAAACCAATAGGTAGAGAATTCATACTTGAGAATGGCAAATTAAAAGTGGTTCCAATTAAACCAGTAGAAACCTGCTATGAGTATGATTCGGATGTTACCTCTAACCCCATGGAACCAAATGTTAAACGGTTTCCAAATGCAAAATCTTCTGTTCTCCGCAGGTTATCGAAATATGTCTTTGGATTGTCGACTCGGGTTGCTCCAAACACATGACCGGGAATCTAAAGCTGCTGATCAACTTCGTATGGAAATTCATGGGAACTGTACGCTTTGGAAATGATCATGTAGCAGCTATTCTGGGTTATGGAGATCTTCAATTTGGGAATTACTTAATCACTCGAGTTTACTACATCGAAGGGTTGAGACACAACTTGTTTTCAGTCGGACAGTTTTGTGATGCAGATTTAGAGATTGCATTTAGGAGAAACACTTGCTTCGTTAGAAATTTGATTGGCGATGATCTCTTAACTAGGAATCATGGCACCAACTTATTTTCTATTGACATCAACCAAATGGCCTCTTCATCACCAATTGTCTTATGACAAGAGCATGCGAAACAAAGTCCTGGCTGTGGCATAGAAGATTATCCCATCTCAATTTTGACACCATCAACAAGCTAGCCAGAGGCAACATCGTCAACGGACTTCCTAAGTTCAAATACACCAAGGATCACTTATGTCCATCATGCGAACAAGGTAAAACCAAAAGGGCAACATATATACCTAAAACCGTACCCAATTTGGAAGCAAAGTTACATATGTTGCATATGGACTTATGTGGCCCAATAAGAGTTGAAAGCATTAATGGGAAGAAGTATAGTCTTGTTATTGTCGATGACTATTCAAGGTATACATGGGTAAAGTTTCTGAGGTCAAAAGACGAAGCACCAGGCATCATCATCACCTTTCTGAAGCGAATTCAAGTCTTACTTCAAGCTCCAGTAAGGATGGTAAGAACAGAAAATGGCACAGAATTCACAAACCATGAGTTAAGAACCTACTTTGAAGATGCTGGAATAACACACCAGACATCTGTTGTTAGAACTCCACAGCAGAATGGGGTAGTTGAAAGAAGAAACAGAACTCTTGTGGAAGCTGCTCGCACAATGCTGATTTATTCTAGTGTACCGTTATTCTTATGGGCTGATGTTGTTGCCACTGCTTGTTTTACTCAGAACCGTTCCCTAATCCATTCAAGATTCAATAAAACCCCATATGAACTAGTGAACAAAAGAAAACTTGATATCTCTTACCTTCACATGTTTGGCGCTTTGTGCTACCTAACAAACGACAGAAAAGATCTAGGGAAGTTGAAAGCTAAAGGTGATATTAGAATCTTCATTGGTTACTTAGAAAACTCGAGGGCATTCAGGGTGTATAACAGAAGAACTAAAAGGATAATGGAGATGATGAATGTGAAGTTTGACAAGATTTCACAAATGGCTTCTGGACACAACAGTTCAGAACCCGCGCTTTATAGAAAGGAAAGTGCCTAATTAAAATAAAGGTTTTAAATATTTTTCAAGCACTTATCCTAAAAATCTCTATGGCTTTCGTATACTTCAGTAAGAAACCCGAGCTACAATGATGACTTCTGATTATTTTAGATCAGGACTCGTAAACATGTCTCGCAACGGTCATCTTCACTGAAAATCGATCAATTCAAATGTGCGAACTCTACCCACCATGTGCAAACTTATCTTAAAATGCATAAGCACATGTGTAGGGGGAGTATTTCAGAAAATGCAAAACTCTCGAAGTGTTAACAAAAATGTGTTTTATTCATAAACACTTTGAGAGATTTTCACAAAAGGTTTTATGGCAAGTGATCAATAAATCTAGGATAATCATGGAGTAATAAGGTGATTATGGTTAGGTTTATGTCCTATGATCCGCCAGAGCTGGAGGGATTTACCCAAGGACATTTCCAATAGAAAAGAATTAGAATTCCTTAGGTAAGATTGAAAAAAGGAGTAAATGAGAAAGGGGAAAGAAGGGGTTGAAGAATGAAAAAGAAAAGTTTATGAAAGGGTGAAAAGAAATAGCCCTCCATGAAAACCTAGGGCAGAAACCGGGTCAATACATCTGCTATCGGTTATCACAAAGTTGATAATGATATTGAAGACAAGACGTCATGGACCCAGTGACACGCTGCACAACCCCTCCTAGCCACTTAGATATCTCTTAAAAGATATTTGTTTCATTTCTCGTGGAGAACCTTGCATAATCTATTAGCCTCTCACTCCAAGATGTGTCGATATTGAAAAGGTGGCACTCTGCTCCATGCTTCCGACTACTAAAATCAAAACGCACATAATCGAGTCTAGAGCCATGAGATTCATTAAACGATCTCTTAGGATACACTTCCAATATAATACACCTGTGTTAAATTAAAAGGAAACAAGTTATACAAGAGTCTTAATGAGATCTACGGATCTTGCCTTATATCATGATGGTTATATGCTTCAAACGGTCTACAGTCGTGAAGTGATACTTTGGTATACTTCAGCGGCCCACCTGAATCGTTGATACACTTTGGTGTATCTGAGTTAGCTCTCTCGGGGGCATCCGGTTCAGGAACGGCCTTGGCAAGGATTAGAGAAAGGTTTCACACTATGCTGTTAACGATATCGAAATCCGAACCTGTAAATGCTGGACGATTTATTACTAACTATTTTATGCAGGTACTGAGGAAAGTCCATCAACCATCATCATATAGCACAACATAATCTCCTCATACTCATACTTATGAAGATCATCCTCAACAAGCTCAAGTGAAAAATGTTCAAGAAAAAAAGGATCAAGTTAAGGACAAAGAATTACGACAAAGTCAAGAAGCTAATGAAGAATGTCAAGAACAAGTTCAAGTATCAAGTGAGGAAGACATAAGCATGAAGTTCAAAGTATTATTAAGAAGTATGAGTATGATGGAAGAGATGACACTGTAAACCCATGAAGATGTTGATCAAAGGCAAGAACTATCTACAGACGATTACTTCAAAGATCACAAAGCATGAAGGAACGAAGAAGCAAGACTATTCTACAACGAAACACAAAGTTCAAGACAATGAAGACTAAAGACCCAATTACAGGGAGCGTCATTTGAATGACCATCCCTTCGGGGGAGATTGTTAGCATTGATAAAAAGCGATGGTCATTTACAACTTTGAAAAGTGTCGTAGATTATTTAGTAAGAATAGTCAAAGGGCTCATGGACTAATCTAATATGTTATAAGTAATGTTGTAATTGTCCAATCCATAGTCCATGATAGATCCGGCCCATAGAAAGCCTATGTGGCTCACTAGCTTTGTACTATAAATACCTCACCACACTTTATTTGTATGTGTGCTTTAGAGGTGTACATTGTGTGAGGACATGTGTGTGTGTTTGTGTATGTTTTAATATAACTTTTCTTCATCTCTTATGCTCTCTTATATATAGATACACGACATACATTCATACAATCCATCTTGTGCTTATATACGATTCATATATTGTGTGTGATAGAGTTAGATACACGGCCTTACACTTCGCATTCCAATTCGATGAACTAAATACTTAAACCTTTCTTTTGGACGAGCTTTAGTAAATAGATCCGCAAGTTGGTATTCAGTCCTCACGAAATATAATTCAACTGTACCTTGTTCCACATGCTCCTTGATGAAATGGTAACGAACGTTGATGTGTTTTGTACGTGAGCGTAGTTCAGAATTGCATGAGATGGCGATGGTACTCTTCGAATCACAATACATAGGTATTTTGTTGAAGTTAAAGCCATAATCTCTGAGCTGTGTGCGCATCCAAAGTACTTGAGTACAACATGCCAATAGAGATACATACTCAACTTCTGCAGTGGAAAGTGCAGTACAGTCTTGTTTCTTTGAAGACCAGCTTACTAGTTTTTCTCCCAAAAATTAAGCTCCCCCTGACGTACTTTTTGCTTTGTCTCTGCATCCTGCATGGTCAGCATCTGAAAAGGCCATGAGATCGAATCCAGATCCTTTCGGATACCATATACCCATGTCGACGGACATACGAAGGTATCGAAAGATTCTTTTTACCACTTTGAGGTGATTCTCTGTAGGCTTTGCCTGAAATCGTGCTAATAAACATACAGCAAAATGAATGTCGGGTCGACTGACTGTTAGATACATGAGAGAACCAATCATGCTCTGATATAGTTTCGGATCAACTAATTTCCCATGTAAATCAGAATCCAGTTTCGTTGTAGTAGTCATTGGGGTATGGTATGTGCTTAAACACATACCTTTATTTGACCAAAACCGGACCCAAATAGACCAAAAACTAACCATAAATGCCAAAGATATTGTGTTTTTGTGTTTGTTTCTATGCAGGTACGGATATCATGAAAAAAGGGACAAAATCAAGCAAAATCCGAGAAAATGAGCACGAGACGTGGAAAAGAGATTTATAGAGCCGAAGCCGAGGAAAATTTCGTCAAAGCTAATATTTTTTGAAGAATGGCCCTTGGATTACTTCTACTTGGCATTATTGGTCCCTAGACTATCTTTGAAGAAATGGCAGCTATGGTCCCTACAATTTCCAAAATTACAACTTTTGTCCCTAAACTATTTATCCTAAACTCTAAACACTACCAACCGGATCCAAAAGAAATAAACTAACCCCTTAAACCCACTTGAACCCACTATCCCCTAAACTATACCCAATCCGGCCCACAAAAACTAGTCTCCAGCCCACCTAAAAAACCCGACCCACCCATCTCTTTTAAGTTTTAACTAATACGGGGTCAATAAGAATGGTCAAAATCCCCAACTTCGGTCAAAATCCCTAAAAACCAGACCTTATCACCACTAACCTCCCATTGCCCGCCTAACCATCTGCTAACCCTCCAACCATCCCTTTCACCACCACTACCAGCCAAAGACATCACATGGATGTGTCTTCGGTCCCCTCCCCTCCACCTCAGCGATCCGTGGACAAAAGAAAGATCAACGGTTCAAATCCAAAGTTGTGAGGAGCAAGTTTTGATCCAATGGCCATGAAAGAAACACAAGTAGCAACAAGGGAAACACTCTCACACAAAAAACACACTCGAACTAGGGTTTTTCTATTTTTTTGAGTATAAATAGTCGAGTAGCAGCCGAGTCTTTTTTTCTTTTCTAGGTTTATTTTAGCTATTAGTTTAAGGTATTTTGTAATTTTTTGTTTCGGTTGTAATTTTACTCTTTATTTTAATATAAGTCAATTTTTATTGTTTAGCTTATTATTTACTGCTTCAATTCTGCTTATTTCATTCTTGTTACTGCTTATTTTGATAAGTTAGTTTAGTCGTTCTTAGTTTAAGCTTGAAAAAAAGAAAAAAAAAAAATATATATATATATTTTTAGCTTATCTTGTTTTTTTTTCCTGCTTGTTTGAAGTCTGATATGGTTAGTTAGGATAGGTTAGTTAGTTTAAGCTTATTACTGCTCTTGGCTTTTTTTTTTGTTATGCTTTTAGTTGCTTATGTGGTGAATGTTATTAGTTGTAGATGTAGTATTTTGTGCTGTGGTGATTATGTAGTATAGTGGTAAGTATTTTGTTTTGATCTTGCCTAGTTTTAGTTTAGCTTAAGTGGTATTTAATTTGATCAGATAAGCTATAGCTTATCTGAGCTTTGCTTTGAGTTTCACAAAAAAAAAGGAGGGGGTCATCAGTTTTATAGTACCAAGTTGCTAATTGAATTTTAAAAAGAAAGTCAAAGAAAAAAAAAATTCTGACCATCCTGGGGTTCGAACCCAGGACAGTTAGCACAAACACAAGAATCCCAACCATCTGCTCTAAAGCTTTCTATTAGTTAATCTTTGCAATAGTTTTCTTTTAAACTTGTTTTTATTTCAGCTTATATTAACTGTATGCTTTTTCACAGATTATTCCCATAAGCTGGTTGATGTTTTTCAATTTTCCTAGTTTCTTTTTACTTTAAAGTATTTACTACAAAAATTTTCAGATTTTTAAAATTAGGTTTAGTATTTTTAGAAATTTAAAATAGTTTAAATAGTTTTTAATTTATAAAAAATTATTAAAAAGCCAAAAAAAATATTTTTCTTTTTCACAAAATTTTCTTTTTATATTTAGAATTTAAGAAAAATTATTTTATATTTTTAGGACTTAGAATTTAGAAAATCACTTTTATTTACGTTTTTTAAAATTCGTAACGTACGTTTTTAATTTAAATTTTCGTTTTAGATTTCGTATGCTTAGATTATTTGTACTCGTAGCTTTATTAGTCGTTTTTATTTGATATTCCATCATTCGTAGTGTAGAAAAAATCAAAATCTCACACTTTTATATCCATTCACAACACGTTTCACGTTCCGAAAACACGATATTCCATTCACACCTTCACGGGAAAACGAACCTCGGGTCTTGCATATTTCCGTTGCAATTCTCTTTGGATATAAATTGTTTGCTTGAAATCAATTTTTGGCGCCGCTGCCGGGGAGGGTTGAAGTGAATTCGTGAATTTGTTTCTCGATTCGTGTTTTGAAGATCCTTCCCTCGAAAGTTATTTGCTTTTATAAAAAGAAAAAAAAAATACAAAAAGAAAATAAATATAAAACACTTTTCCTAAAGTGTTTTCAAAAATACAAAAATAATATAACCTCACTTTTTCTGAAAAGTGTTGTAAACCATTCCTAATTAAACAACAAAAGAGATCGTGAAATTAAACGTTACTCGGATTATTTCTTTGCTACAACCTAATTACGGGGTTCTAGTTAGGCTTTGACATTAAATTGCAAGCCGAAAAGAGATTCATTCTTCTCTTACGCCACGCTGCGCGTAGTTTAGAGAGAAACGAGTACGGTTGATCAACGATCACCAAAAAGAAGTTAATTTTAATTTTTCCTTATAAAAACCCAAAAATATTTTCATTTTCAAATTTGGTTTTCTTTTTAAACCTTTGTTTGTTTTTGGTGTATGCACACCCGTTCTTCTTCTCAACCTCTTCTTTCACCTCTCTCAAATCCCGAGAGAATTATCCGTCACAATCACCGTGTTAATTTCCCAAACGTTGAGGAAATAAACAACAACAATCAACATCCGCCGATGGGTGATGAAAATCCTAACCCAGTGCCAGCTCCCGATCTCCGAACGATGGAGGAGCTGTGCCAACCCACAATACACGGACGTGGTGGCCCGATTGCCCCCGTCAATATTCAAGCCGCAGATTTTGGACTTAAGCATCATATGATCCAACAAGTCCAAAATTCTTGCCAATTTCACGGTTTGCCGGGTGACGATGCAAACAAGCATCTTGACAAATTTATTACCGTCACCCAAAGTATGAAACACAATGGGGTCACCAATGACGCCCTTCGTCTTTATCTCTTCCCATATTCCTTGACGCATCATGCCACCGCTTGGTTTGATCGTCTTCCCAAGAACTCCATTCACACTTTTGATGAGATGGTTTCGAAGTTCTTGGCGAAATATTTCCCACCGTCAATGGTGACGAAATTAAGGAATGAAATTAGTAACTTCCGTCAGCTTCCTGATGAATCCTTATTTGAGGCATGGGAACGCTACAAGCTTTCGATTGATTGGTGTCCAAACCATAACATGTTATTAGTCACCATAATAGATACGTTCTATAATGGTCTAACATTGAGACACCGTGATACGATTAATGCTGCAGCCGGTGGAACCTTTATGAAAAGGCGACCCGAAGAGTGCTATGATCTCATTGAAAACATGACTACCCATCACAATTATTGGGATTCCTCAGCCGAGAGGAATGAGTCTACTAGATCTGGCACTACTACTTCCTCTTCTAACCCCGAGATAGCAGCTCTCTCTAAGCAGATGAATGATATGTCCACTGCTATCTTAAGAATACATCAAAGTTTGAATCAAAACAACAACAAAAATCAAGTCAATGTTGTTAATAATAGCTGTGAAACTTGCGGTGGTCCTCATCCGTATTTCGAGTGCCCAGCCTCCTGTAGCTACACTCAAGAGAACGTTTACACTGCTACGGGATCCTTTAATCAGGGAGGTAACGGTTACCAACCCCAAGGAGACCGTAATTTGCTCAGCTACCGTTATAACAACTCTCTCGGACCACCCGGTTTCACCCAAAATCAAGATCAGAATGTGCCAAACCGCAATATTCCATACAATCAAAATCGGGCTAATCAAGGGAATTTCAATCAAGGGCAAAATTTTCAAAATCAGGGAAATTTTCAAAATCAAAACCCAGGAAATTTTAATCAGGGAAATTTTCAAAACAACAACCAGGGTTTTAATCAAAACACCCGAGGGGCAAATCTCAACAATAATCAAAATCAAGGATTTGTGCAAAACCAATCGCCCTCGGAAGAGTTGTTGAAACAACTAGTTCTTCAAAGTCAAAATCAACTAAAATTTAACAAATCCCAAGAAGAAACAACTAGGTTTTTTATTAAGGAAATGACCGAGATGAAAAAATCTTTAAATGATCGACCCTCGGGCTCTGGAACTCTTCCAAGCAATACGATCGCTAACCCGAGGGGCGATGTTAAGGCGATCACTACAAGGAGTGGTGTATCATATGATGGACCCACGGCTCCAACTACCAATTCTTCTCTTCCTCCCAAGGTAGTTGCCCGTGAGACCGAGGCGACAAAGGACACGGAACTTTCTACTAATAACGGAAGGACCGAAGACGTCCAACCTCCGGTTGTCCAACCATCTAAGCAAAAGGTTGTGCTTGAGCCCGAAGAAGCTCCCATAAAAGCAAAACTTCCTTATCCATCGAGAATGAATGATCAAAAGCTCCGCGATAAAGCTTCAAATCAAATGGAAAAATTCTACCAAATCCTCCAAGATTTGCATTTTGATATAAGCTTTGCGGATGCTTTACTTCTGATGCCTAAGTTTGCTTCCACGCTCAAGGGTTTATTGACCAACAAAGAAAAATTATTTGAATTGGCAAAAACTCCTCTTAATGAAAACTGCTCAGCGGCAATTCTCAAAAAGCTTCCGGAAAAGCTTAGAGATCCCGGAAAATTTCTTATTCCTTGTGAATTTCCAGGAATGGTTGAATGCTGCGCCTTGGCTGATCTTGGTGCTAGTATTAACCTAATGTCGTTGTCTGTTTGGGAAAAACTTTCTCTGCCCAACCTCACCCCCACTTGCATGACCCTCGAGCTTGCGGATCGTTCCATAACCCTTCCTAAAGGTGTAGCCGAGGATGTCTTTGTCAAGGTGGGGAAGTTCCATTTTCCCGCCGATTTTGTGGTGGTTGATTTTGATGCTGACCCCCGGGTTCCTCTTATTCTCGGAAGATCATTTTTGAGGACCGGGCGGGCTTTGATTGATGTGTATGGAGAAGAAATAACCTTAAGAGTTGATAATGAGAAAGTAACGTTTAACATAAATCAAAACTCTAAACCGCTAACCGACAAATGCAACGTTGCTACGGTTAATGAAAAATCTGATCCCGTAATTACTCCCAAAAGAAGTGATTCGATTCTTTCCAGATTTACGGTTAAGAGTCTTTTTGAAAAACGTGCTGAGCTTAAGGCTATGAAAATAACACCCGGTTCTAGTAAATGGTTTGAAAAATGTTCCGCGGATGTGAAGAGTATTCTTGATGATGATGAATCAGATTCGGAGACCACAACGGAAGTGGTGGAAATTGCTAGCTCTAAGAGCACACCACTTGTCCCATCTCCGGAAACGGTTTATCGAATTGAGACTATTAATTCTATACCTCTCACTCCGAATTCTGAACCAAACGTTTCCGAGTCTTCCCATCCTTCTCTTCCGATTGAGGGAAGTGTTATCTCGAGGGAAGAGATCGAGGTGTTCTTTGATGATGCTCCAATTTCACCAGAAATTGTTGAGCCCGATGGTGATCCGGGGGAAGATGTTTCGTTATTAAAAATGAAAGTTGATGAACCATTTTTCTTTCCCCCGGAAGATGTTAAGGAAAAGCCGTTAGATCCTTTGGAGCTCGAGCTCAAGGATGCTTTTCCCGAATATGAGAGTTTCATATTTGATGCTGAGAGTAGTGGCAATCTCACTTCTCATTCTGATTTCTCTATCCTGGCTTTTGAAGCCTTCTACTTTGATATTGATCATTCGGAGGAGACGAGTAGTGGCAGTACCACTTCTCATGCTCATATCTCTCCTCCCGAATATGATTCATTTCTCTTCGAATTGAATGATCTCTATCACGAGGAGTTCTCCGATGAACTCTCTCTTTTGTTATCTCCTCCAGAATATAATAAATTCTATTTTGATCTGGAGGAAGATTCTAGTCTGGGGGGAGGTGTCCCTTCTCATGAAGATTTTATCCCGACCCTCCCACCCGAGATTCTTGACAAAACTTCTGCTGATGATGAAGAGTATTTCATGATAATTATCCAAATCTTTATGCTCTTCATCACATATGATGTGGCTTCTCCCATCCTTCACTCCTTCGGGAGTGAGGATACCATCTTTGACCCCGGTATTACCATTTCTGGTTCTTCTTTCTAAAAATACCACGGGTATCTCATCGGAGTGGAACTTTCGTATGCTTCAATGTTTATCCAAACATCTTGAACGAAAGTCCGATGGAGATTTCTTTTTCCACATGCTCCCCCATGGACAAATGAATTCGGGGCGAGTCTAAGCTTTCCGACTCGATACTAAACAAGCGCTTCGTGGGAGGCACCCCATGCTTATCCATCTATTTTCTAAAAAAGTGACGTGAGGAGGGGTTTCCTCTTCCATTTGTTGTGTTTCGTGTTTTATGTGCTGTGTTCAGGATTGCCCGTTGATTGAAGACTCTCGTGCTCATGGTTCTGCCTTCTCTCCACTCGAGTTTCATCATTCGTTGCTCATCCGATATCCTTAATCTTATCATTTTACGTTTATCTTTGGCATAATTAATAAACGGCCTTAGATTTATGTAGGAGAACCCTTACCTTTAAGACATTGAGGACAATGTCTCGTTTTAGTCTGGGGGGTAATCTTTCGATTTGATTTTTGCCTTGCATTTTTTCCGTTTTCTCTCGCAACCCCGTTTTTCCTCAAAATTTGAAAAAATCCAAAAAAATGAGAAAAATTCAAAAATTTTTGCAAAAATATAATAAATTTTGACATTTTTGTTGACTTTCCGCTGGTGAGAGTAGGAATAAAATTCTGACTTGATCGGGCGTGTTGAGCCCTAGCTTGTCCCCTTAACCATTTATAATCTATAAGCTCGTGCTAGTCTTTTACACAAGGAGCTATAAAATGCGAATTCTTTTCAAGAGTTTGAAAGTTCCCGTATCGACTTTATATATGCATGGCTTGATTATAAGGCTAAGCATTCGCGGATCTTATTATTTAAGATTTTAAATTTGCGAAGAACGAGAAATGATAGAGTTTATTTAGAAGTTAGATTGCTAAACGTGGAGTAGTTGGTTCTCTTTAGAGCTCATCAAAGTTACTTGTGGCCTTTTGCTCCCACAAAATTGTTTCACTATATATATCTGTAAGAATAATTAAAGATGTTAGGTTTTGCCGATGATTAGTTCTTAGTCTTCTTAAAAGAATCCTTGTTTTGAAAATTGGGTACACATCAAGGTTCCATAATAAATAAGTTTAATAATAATAAGTTAAGTGCTCTAAACCACGGATTGGAGATCGGACCTTGGATCCTTATTTCCGGAAGGCGTTTAGGTCTTGGCTACCCTCTTGCACCGGCCCTTGGACCTCTAGTTCAGGAATGTGTGAGGTCTTGGTCTAACCACCTTGGATCCTCATTTCAGGAATGTCTAGAGTCTTGGAACACTCCATTGTAACGGCCCTTGGATCCTTTATTCCGGAAGGTGTAAGGTCCTGGAACTAAACCGTGAAGCTCCGTCGTTTAGGGTACGCAAGTGAAAAGTTAGAGAAAAAAAAAATTGATGAAAAAAAAAAGAAAAAAAAAAAGAAAAGTGATGAAAGAAAAATAGAAAAAGTCAAAAATATAAATAAAAGCCTTGATGTGGACCTCATTTTCAAAGCAACGGTTCTCGAGAGAAGATTGAAAACTACTTAACGTCTTAATTTAGTATCTTTATCGGCATAAACATATCGAAACGAGAAAATATGAAGAAATTCATTTCTCACCAAAAATAAAATAAATAGAGGAAATTAGGAAAAATGGGAGCAAGAGGTAATTACACAAGTAACTTTCATGGGTAGTGTTGGCATCTAACTTATAAATAGACAATAATTTCGTTTTTACGCTTAGTTTGGGGACTCGTGAAAAATCAGGAACGACGAATTTTATCCGTATGGTCACTTCTTTATGAGTTGTGTTTCCTACTCATTGATCCTAAAAGTTGTCGTGAGATAATGATTGTCAACAAAGCCGTCACATGATTATGATAAAAAAAAATACAAAAATATAATAAAAAGGAAAATCGGGGAGTTTTTAGAACTTAATATTTCTCAATCTCTTTAGAAAATTTTGCTACTTCTCAAGGTTAGTAAAAAGAGATTGGAAATTTTTGGTTTCAAAAACGTGTTTTTATAACATTGCGTGAGGACACGTCAATATCTTAGTCTGGGGGAATTTTGGTATGTGCTTAAACACATACCTTTATTTGACCAAAACCGGACCCAAATAGACCAAAAACTAACCATAAATGCCAAAGATATTGTGTTTTTGTGTTTGTTTCTATGCAGGTACGGATATCATGAAAAACGGACAAAATCAAGCAAAATCCGAGAAAATGAGCACGAGACGTGGAAAAGAGATTTATAGAGCCGAAGCCGGGGAAAATTTCGTCAAAGATAATATTTTTTGAAGAATGGCCCTTGGATTACTTCTACTTGGCATTATTGGTCCCTAGACTATCTTTGAAGAAATGGCAGCTATGGTCCCTACAATTTCCAAAATTACAACTTTTGTCCCTAAACTATTTATCCTAAACTCTAAACACTACCAACCGGATCCAAAAGAAATAAACTAACCCCTTAAACCCACTTGAACCCACTATCCCTAAACTATACCCAATCCGGCCCACAAAAACTAGTCTCCAGCCCACCTAAAAAACCCGACCCACCCATCTCTTTTAAGTTTTAACTAATACGGGGTCAATAAGAATGGTCAAAATCCCCAACTTCGGTCAAAATCCCTAAAAACCAGACCTTATCACCACTAACCTCCCATTGCCCGCCTAACCATCTGCTAACCCTCCAACCATCCCTTTCACCACCACTACCAGCCAAAGACATCACATGGATGTGTCTTCGGTCCCCTCCCCTCCACCTCAGCGATCCGTGGACAAAAGAAAGATCAACGGTTCAAATCCAAAGTTGTGAGGAGCAAGTTTTGATCCAATGGCCATGAAAGAAACACAAGTAGCAACAAGGGAAACACTCTCACACAACAAACACACTCGAACTAGGGTTTTTCTATTTTTTTGAGTATAAATAGTCGAGTAGCAGCCGAGTCTTTTTTTTTTTCTAGGTTTATTTTAGCTATTAGTTTAAGGTATTTTGTAATTTTTTGTTTCGGTTGTAATTTTACTCTTTATTTTAATATAAGTCAATTTTTATTGTTTAGCTTATTATTTACTGCTTCAATTCTGCTTATTTCATTCTTGTTACTGCTTATTTTGATAAGTTAGTTTAGTTGTTCTTAGTTTAAGCTTGAAAAAAAGAAAAAAAAAATATATATATATATTTTTAGCTTATCTTGTTTTTTTTTCCTGCTTGTTTGAAGTCTGATATGGTTAGTTAGGATAGGTTAGTTAGTTTAAGCTTATTACTGCTCTTGGCTTTTTTTTTTGTTATGCTTTTAGTTGCTTATGTGGTGAATGTTATTAGTTGTAGATGTAGTATTTTGTGCTGTGGTGATTATGTAGTATAGTGGTAAGTATTTTGTTTTGATCTTGCCTAGTTTTAGTTTAGCTTAAGTGGTATTTAATTTGATCAGATAAGCTATAGCTTATCTGAGCTTTGCTTTGAGTTTCACAAAAAAAAGGAGGGGGTCATCAGTTTTATAGTACCAAGTTGCTAATTGAATTTTAAAAAGAAAGTCAAAGAAAAAAAAAATTTCTGACCATCCTGGGGTTCGAACCCAGGACAGTTAGCACAAACACAAGAATCCCAACCATCTGCTCTAAAGCTTTCTATTAGTTAATCTTTGCAATAGTTTTCTTTTAAACTTGTTTTTATTTCAGCTTATATTAACTGTATGCTTTTTCACAGATTATTCCCATAAGCTGGTTGATGTTTTTCAATTTTCCTAGTTTCTTTTTACTTTAAAGTATTTACTACAAAAATTTTCAGATTTTTAAAATTAGTTTTAGTATTTTTAGAAATTTAAAATAGTTTAAATAGTTTTTAATTTATAAAAAATTATTAAAAAGCCAAAAAAAATATTTTTCTTTTTCACAAAATTTTCTTTTTATATTTAGAATTTAAGAAAAATTATTTTATATTTTTAGGACTTAGAATTTAGAAAATCACTTTTATTTACGTTTTTTAAAATTCGTAACGTACGTCTTTAATTTAAATTTTCGTTTTAGATTTCGTATGCTTAGATTATTTGTACTCGTAGCTTTATTAATCGTTTTATTTGATATTCCATCATTCGTAGTGTAGAAAAAAATCAAAATCTCTCACGTTTATATCCATTCACAACACGTTTCACGTTCCGAAAACACGATATTCCATTCACACCTTCACGGGAAAACGAACCTCGGGTCTTGCATATTTCCGTTGCAATTCTCCTTTGTGGAATAAATTGACTAAATCAGGGTACTAGTAGGATCACATTTGTCCATTCCATGTTTCTTAAGGATTTCAAAGGTATATTTGTGTTGATTTAGAAAGATACCAGTTGGGGTTTGATGAATTTGAAGTCCAAGAAAATATTTTAGTTGCCCCATCATTGACATCTCAAATTTTCTCTTCATTAGATTTGAAAATTATTTTGAAAGTTTTGGATTAGTTGAGCCAAAAATGATGTCATCTACATAAATCTGAACGATCATGATGTCATTGTGGTATTTTCGTGTAAAAAGTGTTGGATCAACAATACCTTTTGTGAAGTTGTTCTGAAGTAGAAATGAAGTTGTTTTGAAGTAAAAATGATGTCATCCACATAAATCTGAATGATCAAGACGTGGTCTGGATGTTCCATATCAACAAAGCCTTCGGGTTGACTCACATAAACCTCTTCTTTAATAGTGCCATTCAAGAACGTTGTCTTGATATCCATTTGATAGACCATGATGTTCTTGTGAGCTGCGTAGGCCAGGAATATCCGAACCGCTTCTAGTCTTGCCACTGGCGCGTATTATTCTTCAAAATCTATCCCTTCTTCTTGAGAATATCCTTTAGCCACTAGACGAGCTTTGTTGCGAATTAAAGTCATTTATTCGTCTTTTTTGTTATTCCATAACCACTTGAGATTGATAACCGGTTTGTCGATCGGTCGTTCAACTTTTTCCCAAGAGTCATGTGTTTCGTATTGTAGAAGTTCTTCTTGCATCGCTTCTATCCAGTAAGCATTCGCCATTGCTTCACGAATGTTCTTTGGTTCTTCATACATGCATATAGCAAGTGCAAAGATACAAAGTTCTAGATCTGTTGCTAGTCTGCTTCTCGTCATAACTGGCTGTTGTAAATTGCTAAGCACTTGGTGGACTGGATGATCTCTTGTCCATTTAAGTTCTGAAGGATACCGTTTAGTTACCAAATCCGTATTGTTATCCCTAGAAGATGATTCTGCAGATCCCGTTGCTTGATGTTGGGAATTATCACAAGGTTCGAAGAAGACTTAGTGAAGAACAGACTTAAGTTAAGTCTGGTAGCTATGATGTTAAGTCTGGTTGTTAGTTAAGTCTGTTTGTAATAGTTAAGTCTGGTAGTTATGTTAAGTCTTGTTGACTTAATAGTTAAGTCGGGTCAGTAAAGTTAGGAAAGTTTGTTAGTATTAAGTTAGGAAAAGATATGTATGAGTTAGGTATCTTTATAGAAGATACGTAAATATCTTTTCACACGGCTTTGTAATTAGGGTTTCCTTCAAGTATAAAAGGAACCCTAAGGATCATTATTATGTACGTACGAATTGTGTGATTTAGTGAAATATACAAAGTTAGTTATAAACTCTGTGTTCTTCATTGTTCTTGTTAATTTTCCGCGTTAGCATTAACAATTGTGTAAGAGTTTCTCACTTAGATTGATTTGGATTTATTCAAGTCATCTACTAAGTAATCAAAGGCTACTTAGAGATCCATACAAAACGTGGACCTACAAGTGGTATCAGAGCCTTTAGAGAGACTCTGAATTCGAAGAATACAACACCACAAACAAATTCTCAATCAATTCACCCTACACAATGTCTGGCCTTGAGCAGCCTATCAACACTGAAACTTTTTCAAACCATAACAGTGAGGATGAGAGATCAAACCATGAAGAAGAAAACCCTGAAACCAGCACCTCTAAATCACAACCAACCATCCCTACAACCACCACCATATCCAACATTAAGCTTCCAATACTAAAGAGAGAAGAATATGATATATGGGCCATGGAGATGGAACATTACTTGGAGTACATTGACAGTGAAGTTTGGAAGGTTATACAGAAGGGAAATTCAAAGAAAAGGGTTTCAGTCGGTACAGATGGGCAGATTAGAATATTACCACCATTGACTGCTGAGGAGATACAGGCCGTAGAAAAGGAGAAGAAGGCCAGAACCTTGCTGCTTATGGCTATTCCAAAGGAGCATCTACAAAGGTTTCATGGTATGATAGATGCCAAGGAGATTTGGGAGGCCATTAAGAAATGTTTTGGAGGGAATGCAAACTCTAAAAAGATGCAGAAGGCTGTTCTTAAACAGCAATTTGAAACATTCAGTGTGTCAAAGGCTGAAGGATTGGAAAAGGGTTATGACAGATATCAACATCTTCTGTCACAGCTAGAGGCACATGGTGCTGCTGTATCTGATGAGGATGCCAATCACAAGTTTCTTAGGTCTCTACCTCAAGAATGGGCAAATGTGTCAATGACTATGAGGATGAAGGATGAAGTTGACTCAATGACCCCAGATGCTGTACAACAATCTTAAAATTTTTGAACGGGACATCAATGAAACCACTCAGGCATCTCCTAGTTCTTCAAATGTTGCTTTTGTGTCTCAAAGCAAAGGCAGCACTTACAAGGTTAAGTCTGGCAGTGTTAAGTCTGGTGTTTATGAAGCTTCTACAAGGGAAAGAACTGCTCCTACAGGCTTTGCAGATGAGGTGATTCACTCATTCTTCGCCAATCAACAAGAAGATGAGAGCTTTATCAGTGAAGATTTGGAGCAGATAAATGATGCTGAGGTAGAAGAGATGGACATCAAATGACACATTGCCATGATTGCTCTGAGGGTAAAAAGGTTTCAAAAGCAGTATGAGAGGTCTATTAAGTTCAATAACAAGTCTCCAGTTGGGTACACTAGAAGGACAGTTGAATGCTACAATTGTCATAAGCATGGACACTTTGCTAGAGACTGCACGGAGAAGTCTGCTGATGGGTATAGGAAGAAAAGTGAACAGGATGACAAGCTGGAAAGGAATCAGATGAGTATGGTGACATTGGAAGCTGGAGCTATTAACTGGAATGAGCACACAAAGGAGAATGAAGAGTCCAGTCATGCACTCATGGCCATTGGTTCTAGTAATGAGGTACCATTATGTTCCAAATTATGTACTGATTCCTATAATCATGTTAAGGCTTTGTGTGATGAGCAGTTGACACTGATAGGTGACCAAGAAGCACAAATTTTAGCTTATAAAAATGCTCTAAAAACATTAGAAGCACAAAAAGGCACCCTTCAAAAACAACATGCTGATTTAAATGAAAAATTATTCTTTTAGGCTAATAAAATATATGCACAAGATGAAAAAATTAAAAGATATAGACAACTTGGCCTAAGAATACAAAAAGAGAGGGATGATTTGAGAAAACGTGTTGATCAGTGGAATAACTCTAATAACAATCTGTTTAAATGTTGGGATTCTCAAGTGAGGTCAAATAAGAAACATGGCTTAGGGTATGAGGAGGATGAGAAAAAGGCTATATTTAAGCATAGAGAGGATGACTATGAAGGTAAATGTAACACCCCGACCCGACAAGGGTAAAGATGTCACAAGAACATGGTTTCACATCAGATCATACATAACATCCATAAATAAACAGCGGAAATACAATGTAACATGAGACAGAAAATACATGAAATACCAAACATAATACAAATGAAGAATAATCCAACAAAAACAAAGCTTCGCTCAGTTGCACTCTTCCCAAAAGCCATACCCCAGCTCCTAGCTTAAATACCTGCCGCGGAAAAGAAACGCGGCTGAGCTACACGAGCTCAGTGAACAGATATAACGGTAACAAACAAATATAATGAAATAGGGAAATGGAAGAAATCGTACATGATGTAATAATAGATGAGAAGAAAAATGAAGGTTATACAGAGATATCAAAACATGGGTAGGATCATGAGTAATGGTGAAGTAATCAAAAGATCCCAACAAGCCCAACATACCAAGCCCAGTACAGAGATAAGTCCAGTATCATGTCATAGGGTGTCAGTGATGAAAGGTAAAGGTCATAAGTCTAAAAGGTGCATGGAAAACAGTAATCCTCTACGAGCCCAGAAACATGAACATGAAATCATAATCATACCACCATGCAGAGAGATGTTCCTCTCACTAATCCCAGGAATCATAAATGGAGTAGCTAGCTCCCAGAGTGTGAAAGACGTGTATCGCACACACCATCAGTCACCATAAATAATATATCATGTAACAGGTCAGGTCAGGTCAAGTCTAGGATGCATCCATACGCCCCAGGTGGCCAGAATCTGCCTCTACGTAAATCATAATCATAACAGGGACGGGATAGGTCATCACTCTCCTACCCTAGAGTCATGCCATCGGTGCATCGACTGACATGGACATGAAACCCTCATGCCTAGTGAGTGGCTCGTAGTATCAAACTGTGGGTTAAGGTCAGGTATCATGTATCATGTGTCAGGTGTCATGCATCAGGAATCAGTATCATGTATCAGGTGTCAGGTTCAAGTATCGGGTGTCAGGTTCAAGTATCAGGTGTCAGGTTCAAGTATCAGGTGTTAGGTTCAAGTATCAGGTGTTAGGTTCAAGTATCAGGTGTCAGGTTCAAGTATCAGGTGTCAGGTTCAAGTATCAGGTGTTAGGTTCAAGTATCGGGTGTTAGGTTCAAGTATCGGGTGTTAGGTTCAAGTATCAGGTGTCAGGTTCAAGTATCAGGTGTTAGGTGGTCCAGATCATGATTTATATCAGGGTTTAAGGCATGGTTTAGAACAAAGGATCAGGACAGGAGTTCAAACAAGGGTTCAAGTTGAATGGTTCATATAAAATATTTCAAAGTAAGGTTCATGACAAATCATTATAAGAAAACAAGCAAGGTTCACGGAAAAAGGAAACATAAAAAAAATGAACCAGAAATCAGAAAATGAGACGAAGGCACCTTACTAGAGAAGGGCAGAATATCTGTACCTTATTGCTGATAACGGAAAATACTGGAAAGATGATCAAAAGCACAAGACTACTCCCTCTTCACACCTAGAGGAGTAACGACATGAATTACAAACCCTTCCTTTTTAAGTAACTTTCCATTTTAGCTTTTAGATTCCTCAAGTTACTCTTTTAGTCCTTTAGGTTTCATAATTTACACTTTATATCCCTTTAGTTTCAAAAGTTACACTTCAGACCCCTAATTTATCAAAGTTTCACAATGGTCACTTATTTTATCATATTATAAAAATGTATCCTCAATTTTACAGAATTTACACAATAGGTCCCTCTAGTTTACAAAGTTACATATTTAGTCCTTTAATTTATAATTTCAACTTTATATTATTAATAATTACATATTAACCCATTAAATCACCAAATTTACACGTAACCCCATGAATAGATTAAATTACTCAAAACAGCCCCAAGTTTCAGAAATTACAAGTTTAGTCCCTCTATTTAATAATTTTATAATTCGAGCCATAATAAAACCCTAAAAACATTTTAACCCTCTAAAATACAAAAATGACATTAGACCCCTTCCTTTTATATTTTTCCCAGCAAGTACATGATCTAAATTAAGTTTTAAAACTGACCCACAAGTTTTAGAAATTACAAAACACACCCTTAACTTATTATTTCCAAATCGTTACACATAAAATCTTGTCTAAATCGAACCCTATTGATCCAAATCATTATACCATCATTCTATCATCATTATACCATGTTAATTTCCAGGTTTCATTACCTCAAAACCCTAGCTCGATCGGTTTGATAATTTTCCCAAAATTTTTCTTTTATTCTTTTTAATTTCTTTAAAATCGGTAAAACTAAATAAATCAAGAATAATTATTTTAGGCCTTAACAATTCGAAATATAATTTTTCCCAGATTAGTATGATCATATGGAGTCCAAATAAAATAAATATGAAGCCTCAAAAATTCGAATTGAATTATTTAGGGTTTATACACGTTTTTTAAGATTTAATTCACAAATAATTGTTAGATCATGCATGGATCGACTTTTACATTTTATTTGGTGTTCATAACATATATAGGGTCTGAGAAAAATACCAAATCAAGATTCGAACGTGTAGAACGAGACGCACGATTTAATATGTACGCGAATAGCCAAAATGCACCATAAATCACCACGACTTCAAAAACGATCTAAAAATCATGAAACCAATTTTCACAGGTCACATATGATGTGAGGAACACAAGAAAAATAAGAAACGAATTTTCCAAGATCGAATGAATCAAAAATGGAATTTTTACCTTTCGGGTTGAAATAAACAAGAATTTTCGAAAACCCTTGAATCCGGCCACCACAATTCGAAGTATTATTTTTCTAGGACTCCTTGGATGATGCTTAATCACAGAAAATTGAGTGTGGAATTTTAGGATGATCGAATGGGGCTATGCAATTTAATTTGTGTGTGTGTATTACTCGGCAAATTAGGGTTTGAAGAGGGATAAATGTGTGATTGATTTAAACAAGGTATGGCCGGTCAAATGGGGGGTATTGGACCATAATTTTCGGCCATAAAGGCTGGAATTAAGTTTGATTTGATTTAGTCTTAATATTTCCATAATTTCCAAATTTAAATACATATAAATGCTTTAATTATACACGGTTTAGGGGTAGGGGTATTTTGGTAATTTTATCTCTTGTATAAATGTTAAATGAAATTGTTAAAATTATTTGGGATCATAACTTGTTCGTTGCTAGAAGTTTGGAATTATTTGGTGCTTTACGTATGTTTTATTTAAGTTTTAAATTCCCAGGGGCAATTTGGTCATTTTACATGTTATAGAATTTCAGGTATTACAACTTCTTCCCCACTAACAAAAAAATTTCGTCCTCGAAATTTGCAAGGACATAGAAGAGCGCACATGACAGAAACGAGACAGAACATGCCAGAGCAGATAAGCGTTACTTGCAGCAGACTTGGATTAGCATAACGGACTTCATCATGTAATGACGGAAATAAACGGGTAGAGTAAAATCTCTTAGGGTAGAGTAAAATGAAGTACATACTTGGTGTCTTTCATCGAATCATGATCATAAAATACTCAAATCAAATCAAGCCAAAATCTCAGAGTTCAACTTGGAATGGAATTATTAGATCAAAATCCAAAATATTCGTACGAAAATCAAGAGAAGGTCACTGCGTCATAAACGGAAAGGAAACATGCGTATCAAATCATTCAAACAAACAGAAGGAAACAAATCATGCCGGCTATCTCTTCAGGCTGAGGCAGGAGTCGCATCGGCAGGGTCCTTCTTGTCATTCTTGAGGTTGTCCACGTTGCGGGGCTGGATTCGTACCACTCCATGCTCCTCAATGAATTTGGGGCACTTGCCTGCGTACCGAATGGTCGCTCCATCCTTGTAGATCACCTGGGTGGAGTACTCTAGCACTTCTGCTCCATCTTTATTCACTATGGTCAGCTCCTCCTCGATATAACACGGCCATATACTAGCAGGAATTAACTTCCTCCTTGCCGTTCTCCATATCTTCCCAATCTTCCTGTTGCCGGTAGGATAAACGATAGTCCATCGTTGCTTTTTTCGTGTGGAGTACTGTCGAGCGCGCGTGGACACCATCTACACGATTAGCAGAACGATCAGAAGGAGTATATAGATGACAAAATAGAATACGAAAGGTGTTGACATGAGCAAGTAGGATAACAGAAGCGACGGAAGAGAGTGCGCGGACGGAAACCTAATGTCTACCCAGATCCTCACAGGTCAAATGGCCTAAGCCGAAGGTTTTCGGGTGCCTGTATCTCTGATACCATAAATTGTAACACCCCGACCCGACAAGGGTAAAGATGTCACAAGAACATGGTTTCACATCAGATCATACATAACATCCATAAATAAACAGCGGAAATACAATGTAACATGAGACAGAAAATACATGAAATACCAAACATAATACAAATGAAGAATAATCCAACAAAAACAAAGCTTCGCTCAGTTGCACTCTTCCCAAAAGCCATACACCAGCTCCTAGCTTAAATACATGCCGCGGAAAAGAAACGCGGCTGAGCTACACGAGCTCAGTGAACAGATATAACGGTAACAAACAAATATAATGAAATAGGGAAATGGAAGAAATCGTACATGATGTAATAATAGATGAGAAGAAAAATGAAGGTTATACAGAGATATCAAAACATGGGTAGGATCATGAGTAATGGTGAAGTAATCAAAAGATCCCAACAAGCCCAACATACCAAGCCCAGTACAGAGATAAGTCCAGTATCATGTCATAGGGTGTCAGTGATGAAAGGTAAAGGTCATAAGTCTAAAAGGTGCATGGAAAACAGTAATCCTCTACGAGCCCAGAAACATGAACATGAAATCATAATCATACCACCATGCAGAGAGATGTTCCTCTCACTAATCCCAGGAATCATAAATGGAGTAGCTAGCTCCCAGAGTGTGAAAGACGTGTATCGCACACACCATCAGTCACCATAAATAATATATCATGTAACAGGTCAGGTCAGGTCAAGTCTAGGATGCATCCATACGCCCCAGGTGGCCAGAATCTGCCTCTACGTAAATCATAATCATAACAGGGACGGGATAGGTCATCACTCTCCTACCCTAGAGTCATGCCATCGGTGCATCGACTGACATGGACATGAAACCCTCATGCCTAGTGAGTGGCTCGTAGTATCAAACTGTGGGTTAAGGTCAGGTATCATGTATCATGTGTCAGGTGTCATGCATCAGGAATCAGTATCATGTATCAGGTGTCAGGTTCAAGTATCGGGTGTCAGGTTCAAGTATCAGGTGTCAGGTTCAAGTATCAGGTGTCAGGTTCAAGTATCAGGTGTCAGGTTCAAGTATCAGGTGTCAGGTTCAAGTATCAGGTGTTAGGTTCAAGTATCGGGTGTTAGGTTCAAGTATCGGGTGTTAGGTTCAAGTATCAGGTGTCAGGTTCAAGTATCAGGTGTCAGGTGGTCCAGGTCATGATTTATATCAGGGTTTAAGGCATGGTTTAGAACAAAGGATCAGGACAGGAGTTCAAACAAGGGTTCAAGTTGAATGGTTCATATAAAATATTTCAAAGTAAGGTTCATGACAAATCATTATAAGAAAACAAGCAAGGTTCACGGAACAAGGAAACATAAAAAAAATGAACCAGAAATCAGAAAATGAGACGAAGGCACCTTACTAGAGAAGGGCAGAATATCTGTACCTTATTGCTGATAACGGAAAATACTGGAAAGATGATCAAAAGCACAAGACTACTCCCTCTTCACACCTAGAGGAGTAACGACATGAATTACAAACCCTTCCTTTTTAAGTAACTTTCCATTTTAGCTTTTAGATTCCTCAAGTTACTCTTTTAGTCCTTTAGGTTTCATAATTTACACTTTATATCCCTTTAGTTTCAAAAGTTACACTTCAGACCCTTAATTTATCAAAGTTTCACAATGGTCACTTATTTTATCATATTATAAAAATGTATCCTCAATTTTACAGAATTTACACAATAGGTCCCTCTAGTTTACAAAGTTACATATTTAGTCCTTTAATTTATAATTTCAACTTTATATTATTAATAATTACATATTAACCCATTAAATCACCAAATTTACACGTAACCCCATGAATAGATTAAATTACTCAAAACAGCCCCAAGTTTCAGAAATTACAAGTTTAGTCCCTCTATTTAATAATTTTATAATTCGAGCCATAATAAAACCCTAAAAACATTTTAACCCTCTAAAATACAAAAATGACATTAGACCCCTTCCTTTTATATTTTTCCCAGCAAGTACATGATCTAAATTAAGTTTTAAAACTGACCCACAAGTTTTAGAAATTACAAAACACACCCTTAACTTATTATTTCCAAATCGTTACACATAAAATCTTGTCTAAATCGAACCCTATTAATCCAAATCATTATACCATCATTCTATCATCATTATACCATGTTAATTTCCAGGTTTCATTACCTCAAAACCCTAGCTCGATCGGTTTGATAATTTTCCCAAAATTTTTCTTTTATTCTTTTTAATTTCTTTAAAATCGGTAAAACTAAATAAATCAAGAATAATTATTTTAGGCCTTAACAATTCGAAATATAATTTTTCCCAGATTAGTATGATCATATGGAGTCCAAATAAAATAAATATGAAGCCTCAAAAATTCGAATTGAATTATTTAGGGTTTATACACGTTTTTAAGATTTAATTCACAAATAATTGTTAGATCATGCATGGATCGACTTTTACATTTTATTTGGTGTTCATAACATATATAGGGTCTGAGAAAAATACCAAATCAAGATTCGAACGTGTAGAACGAGACGCACGATTTAATATGTACGCGAATAGCCAAAATGCACCATAAATCACCACGACTTCAAAAACGATCTAAAAATCATGAAACCAATTTTCACAGGTCACATATGATGTGAGGAACACAAGAAAAATAAGAAACGAATTTTACAAGATCGAATGAATCAAAAATGGAATTTTTACCTTTCGGGTTGAAATAAACAAGAATTTTCGAAAACCCTTGAATCCGGCCACCACAATTCGAAGTATTATTTTTCTAGGACTCCTTGGATGATGCTTAATCACAGAAAATTGAGTGTGGAATTTTAGGATGATCGAATGGGGCTATGCAATTTAATTTGTGTGTGTGTATTACTCGGCAAATTAGGGTTTGAAGAGGGATAAATGTGTGATTGATTTAAACAAGGTATGGCCGGTCAAATGGGGGGTATTGGACCATAATTTTCGGCCATAAAGGCTGGAATTAAGTTTGATTTGATTTAGTCTTAATATTTCCATAATTTCCAAATTTAAATACATATAAATGCTTTAATTATACACGGTTTAGGGGTAGGGGTATTTTGGTAATTTTATCTCTTGTATAAATGTTAAATGAAATTGTTAAAATTATTTGGGATCATAACTTGTTCGTTGCTAGAAGTTTGGAATTATTTGGTGCTTTACGTATGTTTTATTTAAGTTTTAAATTCCCAGGGGCAATTTGGTCATTTTACATGTTATAGAATTTCAGGTATTACAGTAAACCTTTATATAATCGGTTTGTTAAGGCTGATGATTTCAAGGGAGTTCCACATCTATTGAGTGGAGACTATACTCCTCTTGAAAAAGAGGAGTTAGATGACTCTCTATTCGTGTATGGAAAAAGAGGTCCTCAAATGCCTGAGTCAACCACCTCATAGGACAAAACTAGTGAGTATTCTACTTGTCAATCTAATGACACTGAAGGATCCATTGGTGATGTCTCTGACAACTCTAAGTCTGAGTCAAAAAGTGAAGTAAAAGAGAGTCCTGAACCTAAGATTGTTACGGAAAGTGAACCTATTGTGACTGAACCAAAACCCCAAACAGTTAAACCTAGTTGTGTCAACCACATAAAATCTCCTAGGGAATCTGTTGCAATGAATGAGTCACCCAAAAATGATAGAGTTCACAGAGAAGATAGGAGTAGTTACACTTACACTCCTAAGAGATGTTTTGTTTGTGGAAGTTTAAGTCACTTGATTAGAGATTATGACTTTCATGAGAAGAGAATGAAAAGAGAGGCTGAGCTTAAAAGGATGAATGTGAATACTGGTAATGTCAATAGTAAACCAGTGTGGAATAAGGTTAACAGAATCAATCATGCCAACCAATTTGTCCCCAGACCAGCCCAACATGTTAACTCTACCCGACCAAACTTTAACATTAATTCTGGTAGACCAAATATTAAGTCTGGTTTGAGGAAATTTAATTCGAGTAGGCAAAACTTCAATTCTGTGAGGCCTAAAGTCAATTCTGGTTATGCTAATCAAATGAGACCCATACAGCCTTTCCACAAACCACAGGTGAATACATATAATCAAAGAAACCATTTTCATAAATCTTATTCACCTGTGAGGAGACCAATTGCTAAGAATACAGCACAACCTTCAAATTCTAATGCTGTAAAGGGTAATGAGGGTTCTGCTGTTAAGACCTCAGCATGTTGGTCTTGGGATCCATTCAAGAATGAATACACCTATAAATCCCAAAGCAACAGTGGATCAGTTTCATATAAGACTTTTAAATATGTTGATCCACAAGGCGGACCCAAGCTTACTCAGGCATGGGTTCCTAATAGAAACTAACTTCTCTTCTTTTTGTGCAGGATCATCCACTCAGCTATATGGGAGATAGAGGAATTTTTGACAGTGGGTGCTCTGGGCACATGTCTGGTAACAAGGACTATCTGAAGGATTTTCAAGAATTCAAAGGAGGTTCTGTTACCTTTGGAGGAAGCAAGGGGCAGATTACTGGAAAAGGAAGAATCATTGTGGGCAATTTAGAATTTGACAATGTATCTTTTGTAAAAGAACTTGGGCAGTTTAACCTTTTCTCTATATCACAAATTTGTGATACGCAGCATAAGGTGCTTTTTACTGAAACTGAATGTCTTGTCTTGACTCCAGATTTTAAGATGCCTGATGAACATCAAATCCTTCTTAAAGTTCCCAGACAACACAACATGTACAGTTTTGATATGAAAGCATCTGAACCTGCAAAAGGTTCTGCCTGTTTACTTGCAAAAGCTACTTTGGATGAATCTAAGTTGTGGCACAGAAGGTTAGGTCATGTAAATTTCAATAATATGAATAAGCTTGTGAAAAATAATTTGGTTAGAGGGTTACCATCAAAAGTGTTTAAAAATGACCAAACCTGTGTAGCTTGTAGCAAGGGCAAACATCATAGGGCATCATGTAAGGCTAAGTTAGATAGGTTAATCACTGAGCCTTTGCATACCTTACATATGGATTTGTTTGGCCCTACATTTTTCCAAAGTATAAATCATGCTAGCTACTGCCTTGTCATTACAGATGATTGTACTAGATATTGTTGGGTGTTCTTTATGTCTAGGAAGGATGAAACCACACCTTTGATTCAAACTTTCAATAGGCAGATTGAAAACCTACTTAATAAAAGAGTTAAAATCATTAGGAGTGACAATGACACTGAATTTAAGAACAAGAGCATGATAGAGTTCTGTGGTAATCGAGGAATAAAACAACAGTTTAGCAATGCTAGAACTCCACAGCAGAATGGAGTTGCTGAGAGAATGAACAGGACACTAATTGAGGCAGCTAGGACTATGCTAGCAGATTCACTTTTACCTACAACCTTTTGGGCAGAAGCAGTTAGTTGTGCCAGCTACATCTTTAATAGGGTTAGAGTGACCAAACCTCAAATCAAAACACCTTATGAGCTTATGTTTGGCCATAAACCAATTGTTAGCTATATAAGGCCATTTGGGTGTCATGTGACTATTCTTGATACACTCAGTGTTCTAGGGAAGTTTGAAGGAAAGTCTGATGAAGGTTTTCTAGTTGGGTACTCTCTGAATAGTAAGGCCTTTTGGGTTTATAATCTAGTGACCAAGAAAGTTGAGGAAAATTTGCATGTCAACTTTCTTGAAGAAAAATCAAATGTGCAGGGATTAGGACATAGATGGATGTTTGACATTGATTACTTAACAGATTCTATGAACTATATTCCTGTCTCCAAGGAGAATCAAGCTAACCTTGATGCAGGTACCACAGAAACTACTAACCATGCAGGTACCCAAGATCCTCCAAATGCAAGGAACACTGATCAAGAAAATGAAAGTGCAGAGCTCACTGTAATTCCTACCACAGAAGTTAAGTCTGCTGCAGCTATAGCAGATACCAAGAAGTCTTCTCCACAAGTGAAGGAACCTGTGATCAAGTCTCAGGAAAAAGCAAAGGAGGCAACTTCTATCAATGATTCAGAAGATGTATTGTCTTTCAGAAAAGAGATGGATGCTTTGGCTGATAAATATCTTGGAATGCTGGATACCAGTACTTCCAACACTACCAGTACTTCCAACTTTAAGTCTGGTAATATAATTTGATAATTTGTTTGCCTACATTAGTGTTGGCTATCTAAACTGTGTTAATCGAAGCACATGTAAAAATCTAGTATAACAAAAAGGTTTACTGTGTTAATCGAAGAATGAATCTGCAGTTTGATTGATTGGTTTCAAAAATCGTTTTTTGTTACATTAAGTAGACAATGATCTGAGTTTGAATTTTATTTTGTTTACAATCTATAGGTGTCTTGGGAAATCCAAATGTGCATTCAGTCAGTAACATAAATACCAAATTCGCGAAGGAAGGTAAACATAAAATACACAATTTTCCATTTCTATCTCATCAAAACATAACATAGGATCATTATTTACCAACAGTGATTGCTTACATATTGTAAAATAAAGGAGTGAGTTATATTTTTGGAAAATAAAAAGGACGATCTTTTTTTTTTTTTTTTTTTTTTTTTTTTTTTTTTTTTTTTTTTTTTTTTAATTTCTTCAGTTTTGACCCAAATTATTTTCTTGTTATAAGTTGGATATCTAAGTCCTCTTTAGGGGTGAGAAAGTAGGGCATACTTTTGGCATTGTCCATTACCATTACTTTGACAATTTTCCCTATTATTAATGCCACGGAATTTGAATACATTCTTCTAGACTTCTATTGCAGTTCAGAATGCTTGGGGGCTGTTTACCTGAAGAAAATATGGCCTAGTTTTCCATCTATAGTTTGTTATGGAAACTGGAGTTTATCTACATAGACTAGTTAAAATTTTAGAAAACCTGTTTGAATGGTGTTGTAGTTTGATTCCCCGTTGTCAGTAAAATGAATAATCTTAGTTGTTAGTTTCACTATTGTTCCCCATGTTTTCACCTATGTTGATCATAGGATTTCATGTTTTTCAGAATTTTCAACTAAAGCACAGTAGAAGGAATTGTGGCAAGTGCATAATCAAGTTGCTTATTGTGCAAAAAATTTAAGGTGATAGAAGAAATTAAACTACTATTTGCGGTAGCTGGAACCATGATTTTCACAGGTCTTCACATCTTTAGTAAGTCTTGTATCTCGACGTATGTCTTGGGACATGTTGGTAAATCAGAATTAGCCGGTGCATCACTTTCCATGGCATTTGTCAACGTCATTGGGTTTTCAGTGATTAGTGGTTTGGCTATGGGTATGGATGGGATCACGTCGCCAGCTTTCGGGGCTCGTAACTTCTCACTTATGGCCCGAACCCTTCATCAGACCATACTCATCCTTTTAGCCGCCTTCATCCCAATATGCATTATGTGGCTGAATGCAGAGCGGATACATGTGTTTTTTGGTCAAGACCCAAAAGTAGCTAGTTTGGCTGCTACATATACTTACTTCACCATACCAACGTTATTTCTCCAATGTTTCTTCCATCCTATTAAAGTATACCACCGAGCTAAAAAGGTAACCAAACCTTTTATAATTGGTGCGACTCTTGCTGTCGTTTTTCATGTCGCTGCCCTCATGCTTATGTCCCTCGTGAAGGGGAAGACGTTTTTTACTTCCCACAGGGCCACTTGGAACAGTTTGTTATTAAGCTTATGGGTTGCTTTCTGAAATAGACTTTATGCAGAAATGATAAAGTGATTCACCTCTCAAATAATATCAGTACGTATAATACTTTTGCATTTAATAGAATCTGAAATGAAAGTCTCTACTCTTTTTTCTAATAGATCGAGGCCTCCACCCAAGAGGTTGAGGGTTAAATTTTGAGAGTTAACAAACTCCTCAACCCATCCTTGTCTGCCTCGCATGAGACCCACCACAGAGATATCAAAGCCCCCACCACTTAGAAAATATGTTGCCACGAAAGCTCACACTGTCACTAATCTTTCCACCACAAGTACTTTCAAACATGAGTGTGGACAATGTGTTATGCTTATAGGTGAGAAAGGGCAAGAGGTTGGCAAAGGATCCATACATTTAGCAAACGGGACATGGTTTGGAGGAATTAAGGTTGTGTGTTGTGGATGTCAATGTTCTTAAGGTGGCTAAATGGAGTGAACTTCCACACCCGTGTGATGCCACAGGCACCAGTTTTGCTCAGGCGGAAATGATTCTGGGCTAAAAGAGGGTGTTGTGGGATTCCAGTAAACTTATCTTGATAAATACTCAAGGAGATGACACATCCAGACTTATCATGCTGCTTTCCATTAACCAAGGAAGAACTTGGATTCATTATTGATAGTTTATAGTCAATAAATTAAAGCTGCTGAAGACCACCAGTCTCTTTTGTGGTTAGTACACTGATTTTCGTATCAAGTCTTTGGGGCACCAAGATCAGCTTCACCGCGTTGGACTTCTCATTTACATTCATGGCTGGTTGCTATGAAAGTAATCATTCACCATTCTCTAAGTTCTGAATCATCTATAGTTGTTATTGTGGTTCTTTTTAGCATGGTTCATCAATAATTTCTTCATATTTAACGTTTTGATGAAAAGTGGTATGCAAAAGCATTAATTTTCCAAATCCTGATAACTTCTGGCCGGGTCAAGAATATCTTGTCAAGTTCAGTGACAAAATTTTCGTTTCTCATGAAATGTGAGTGAGAGGTCGATGGATCTTTGACGGTTAGACCATGTTCACAAATTAAATTATAAAATATTATAACTTGTGAATATGGTTTAATACTGCTCTTGAAAGATCCATCATTGTTCTCCCTTGTTTCATTGGGCATGAAGATCTTGTAATTGAGTAAGTACACCATATTCAGGTATGAAGGAAGGTTACATATGATAATGGAGACTACAAATCGGACTGATGATTACTTGGTGTTGCAATTATGTAGTACCAAGTAATATCCTAGTTTGTAATCTAGAGAATTGCTGGTGGCAAATATAACTCTTTTATGTAAGGATAGTTTCTGAATCAGTAGATGTAGTTTGGATGTAGAATGAATGAATATGTAGTCTTCTCAACTTTTTGGGTTTCTACTTTGCAATATAATGGCTTATTATTAGCTTCATTTTTTGTAATCCTGGCATCTTTCTCTTCTTTTTTCTTTTTAACGTATGTGGAGTTGAATTTGCTTTGTAGACTTTTTAACATTTTATGCGACTTTCTAATGAATTGTCTGCAAAATAGTCCAAAATAATAATAATAATAATAATAATAATAAATAAATAAATTAAAAAAAAAAAAAATTTCTGGGCAGAAAATGAAGCTAATACATAATTGATCGTCATATACACCACCCTATGTACCCAATGTAACACTAGCCTCTGAGCAAAAATTCTTGTTTTGTCACACCCCAAAACCGCTTTATAGGTTTGGGTGAGTCACTCAAGTCCCTTGTCACTCGTCCCTCTTTTACGTTTACGAAAATACCGGGCTTTTATACTTTTTCCTTGTGAATACATATAATACTTCTCCTGAAAAAAAAAAAAAAAAAAAAGGTTCTAACTAGATTGTTACTAAAATACCATTGAGATAGTTTAACTATGACTTTTTAAGTTAGGAGAATTAATTTAATTGGTTAGTCAATGTAAGTTGAAAATCATACCTTAAGTCAAAGGTTAAGTTATATTGTCCAACTAAAAGAAATGAGACCTGATGGACCAAATATGCCCAAGGACCAAAGATGTGCCGTGCCAACTTCTAGGGTCCGTTTGGTTTGTAAGAAGGTTTAGAATCTGTAAAGACAAGATTCACGTTGAGGAGGTCGGGGGAACTCGAAATAAAGGTTAAACATGGTATTTATTAGATTAAGAATGGGGAGGTGTGTGTGTTTTTCTAGCGAGAGAAAGTAAAGAAAAACACACACACCTTATTACAAACTGAGAATCCCACCCTCCTAGTTGAGACTAGGAGGGTATTTATACTATTTTACAAGCCTAACTTTACACAAATGGCAAAACTAGACCTTGTACTTTATTCTATTGCAATTCCCTACTATAACATAACTTTAAAGGCTAACAATCTCTCCCAAAGTGATGTTATACGGGAATTGCTTACAACATTCCCTACAAGTAGAATTCAATACAAAACATGAGAATGATCTTCAAACTTCATTACTTCGTTCAGCTTGCAGAGTCTTCTCAGCTGTCATTTCTTTACTTGCAGAAGAACTATATGAGCAAATCTAATTAAGGGTTTAATTCTGTATGCCCTGAGTGCTCTCCCCCAAACTGACAACCATACTTATAAGTGCCCTAAGTGCCCTGCTGTTCGGGGGAATAGAGTATCAACATCTTCATCTTACCAAATGCGATAGTCTTTGTCCGAGAAACAATTGTGAAAAAGGCCAATTGCGAAAGAGACCAGTTGCAAAAGGGACCAATTGCGAAAGGGACCAATTGCGAAAGAGTTCAACCAATTGCGAAAGAGTTCAACCAATTGCGAAAGGGACCAATTGCAAAAGAGTTCAACCAATTGCGAAAGAGTTCAACCAATTGCGAGAGGGTCAGATTTGCGATAGGCTTTTTGTAGCCATCTTTTCTCGATCAACAACCACCAACAACTCGTAAAACTTGAAATGCATCCCAGTTATGTCCTCGACGTACACATTTCTCTCCCCTGATGATTACGATTCATCGGAATCGGCATAATGATGTGTACGTGAAGTATCAACTGGAAGCCCTTTATCAGGAATCATATCAGCCCGTGAGAAGATGTCGATATACCCAATCTACTAATAATACCATCTAAAATGTCTAACTCTTTATCAACCTCCTTTATCAAAAAACAACGGCTTTATGTAGTAACTACTGATAGAGAAAACCCACTATGACGAATGTGAGGCTGAAGTAAAATAACCCAAACTTGTGACTTAAACTTGCACTGTTGTATGACTAAGTACCTATACTGAGCACTACAACGTAACTCCTTAAATCATAGGTCGTTTCATATACCCATCCAACCTTCCTTAATAGTATATGAACATCTCTTGAATTATCCACATCTTTGTGTGACACTGAGTACTACAATGTATCTCCTTTAAGTGATAGTTGACTAGGTTTTCGTCCGTCCACCCCTTGACCTATGAAAACTAGATAAATCAAGACTTAATCATTCAATGATCTGTTAGCTCAAACAAGGATCTCGAAGAATCATGCATCCAACCAACCTCGATATCTTCAAGATACTAAGTACACACACCCGTGATATTCCACTTCGACTTCAAATAGGTAGTAATGAATCATCATCCTTGTAGTCACAGTTGACAACAATCAACAATCAATATTTAGCCATTGTCATTTGATTGCGAATCTTGATCAGGATCTTTAAAGCTATACGTGGTGATGTTGATGGTGTATGCCAATAATATATATATATATACATATATATATATATAATATATATATATATATATATATATATATATATATATATATATATATATATATATATATATATATATATATATATTTTCATAATTTGAAATATACTAGGAAATGCAATTATAAGAAGGCTAGAAAAATTTGAGTGTAACATATTTTGACGCCAATTTTCACCGAAAAAATTCAAATTTTGACCTAAAAATTTGAATTTTGGGCCAAAATTTTCACTATTATACCAAAATTTGAATTTCGCGTAAAAATTGAACGTTTAGTCCCCTGTAAAAATTAAATTTTACTCAGATTTTCCCGCCAAAAAACTTTTTTTTTTGGCATACTCGATGTTTTCCTTGCTCGGAAATTTTTCTTTAACTAGGAGAAAAACTTGCTCGGAAGTTTTATCTCTCTTAACTCGGAAAAATCCTTGCTCGAAAGTTCCTAACTCGGAAATTTTGCACTTACTCGGAAATCCACTTGCTCGGAAGTTTGCAACTTACTCGGAAGTTTTGGACTTACTCGGAAGTTTTGCTCGGAAAATTTTGCATTTACTCGGAATTTTTGGCACTTACTCGGAAATTTTTGTTTCCTAACTCGAAAATTTTTTGGACTTACTCGGAAACTTTTGTGTGCTTACTTGGAAAAAAACGTCCCAACTCGGAGGATTTTCTTCCTTACTCGGAGAAACACGTACTTTTTTCGCGAGAAATCACCAAAAATCACATTTTTTCACCACAAATCACCACGATTCGCCCCTGGTTAGCTCTGATGTCAATTGTAAAGACAAGATTCACGTTGAGGAGGTCGGGGGAACTCGAAATAAAGGTTAAACATGGTATTTATTAGATTAAGAATGGGGAGGTGTGTGCGTTTTTCTAGAGAGAGAAAGTAAAGAAAAACACACACACCTTATTACAAACTGAGAATTCCACCCTCCTAGTTGAGACTAGGAGGGTATTTATACTATTTTACAAGCCTAACTTTACACAAATGACAAAACTAGACCTTGTACTTTATTCTATTGCAATTCCCTACTATAACATAAATTTAAAGGCTAACAGAATCGGATTCGGATTTGGTTTTGGTATGATAGAAAATGGAATAGAAACTAATAATAATATTTTATTAAAATGATTATTTTAATCCAAATAATAAATAAAATATAGAAGTGTTAGAATTTTTTATTATTAAACTAGTTAATAGAAATTGAATTGTGAGTGTATATTATATGGTAAGGCCCACCAGTGACATTCATTCAACAAAACAAACCATTTTAGCCTGGAATTATTTTGATTGAAAATAGCCCACTTGTTAGACTTAAAGTTTTGTCATATGTTGGAATTGCACTTCTTTCTTTGTACAAGGACTAGTTTAGTCATGTTAGCTAAATTATCTTTGTATTCTTGTAATAAATACCCTCCTATGTCAACACTAGGAGGGTTGGAGATTCATTAATACAAAAGAGGTGTGTGTGTGTTTTCTCTAGCTTCTCTCTAGAAAAACATACACACCTCGACAGTTAATAAACCGAATATCATGTTTAATCTTTAGTTCGTGTTTATTGTGTTTCTCCCACCTCCCGTACGTGAATCTTGGCATCTACAATTGGTATCAAGAGCTAACCGGGTGGCTAACGTGGTGTTTTTAAGGTATCAAATGTGATTTTTGGTGTGCATTATCTTGCTTGTGTTCGGATTTTCTTTCACAGTAACAAAAAGGTTGCGTTTTTGTCATAAAAACGTGAGTTTTTTTGTTTATCTTGAAATCGTACACATGTTAAAGATCAAAGGTTGTGTTTGTTTTTGAGGTTATTCGACTTGGTTCAGTCATTTTCTTCAGTTTTACACTCAAAATCAGTTGGTGGATACTAGATTTTGGTTTGTTCTTCATTTTTGATCGTAGAAATCAAAACATTTCTTGTATAAGAATTGTTTTTGATTATTTTAAGAGATTGAAGTGCATTATTGAAGTGTGTAAAAGTCAGTTATAGTTAGTGAAAAAGTGGCAGAAACATGACTGACATGTATGGGGAGTGCATGGTCTAGAAGCTAAAAGTCAACAAAAGTGGGTAAAAGTGCATCTTATCGCAATTCATTGCTGCCAGCGAGTTGTCGCAATTCGTAGTGTTTTATCGCATTCTTGTATGAGAATTGCGATAGTTGTCGCATTTGGCCTTATCGCAGTTGACATCGCTATTTAGCTCTATCGCATTTGACCATATCGCAGTTGCAACTCAGAGACTTATCGCAATTGAGGTTATCGCATTTGAAGTCTGAGCAGCTTATCGCAGTTCTGTCCGAGATACTTTGCCCAATTGCGATATCGGACAACCTTTGGCGGGAAAAGTTGAGTAAAATTTAATTTTCACAGGAGACTTAACGGTCCATTTTTACGCGAGATTCAAATTCTGGTACAAGAGTGAAAATTTTGGCCCAAAATTCAAATTTTTTGGCCAAAATTCGAATTTTTCGGGGAATTTTCGGCGTAAAAATTTCTTAAACTCAAAATTTTCCGGCATCATTAGAATTGCATTTTATGGCATTTTTCACAACAAAATCACAAATTGAAATTATCAGACTGCACCTTCAACATCACCACGTATAGCCTAAAAGATCCTGATCAAGATTCACAATCAAATGACAATGGTTAAATTATTAGCTGTGACTACGGGGATGATTTGTTATTATTTATTTGGGTTTGAAGTAAGGTTTTACGGACGCGTGTACTTATTTCATCTTCTTTCTTCCTACCCTACCGCGAAGATGACTTGTTTGGGCATATATTAATGGTGACGAAGACTTGGATATCTAGTTACTTTTGTGATTCTCTCTCTATTCTCACAAAGTAGCTATCACTTTAAGGAGTTACGTTATAGTGCTCAGTGTCTCACGTAGTTGAGGATATGTCAAGAGGTTTTGTACTAATACTTCTGTTAAGGGTATCGGGTACACCGTTCTTAGTCACAAGGATAGTACAAGCTTAAGTCACAAATCTAGGCGATTTTACTTCAGTATCAAATTTTTCATAGTGGGTTTTCTTCATCAGTAGTCACTACATGAAGTCGTTGTTTTTGATAAAGGAGGTTAGATTGGGTTTATCGACATCTTCTCACAAGCTGACTGGGTTTAATGATAAAGTGCTTCCAGTTAATACTTTACGTACACATCGTTATGCTGATTCCGATATATCGTAACCAGCAGGGGAGAGAAATGTGTACATCAAGAACAAGTTCACGTGATCGGGCTTAATGATTTATGAAATGATTTGTGTCGGAGATTGGTTGATTCTATGTCTTATCTTCCACTCATCTTTTTCTCCGTACTTCTACCTTTTCCACCTTCAACAATTTCGGGCAACAAAATCAAGATGATCAGTGGTTCAACTTGTTACTTTGGTGTTATCATTTCATGTGTACGTTATGGGCTGATTTATCAAATGAAAGATAACTGGGATGCATTTGGTGAGATGAAGATGTTGATACCTTATTCCCTCGAACAGATAATCGTGAAGAAGGACGAGTTTACAGTCTGCTCTACATTTTCCGCTGCATGTTAGAAGACTAAAGACGAAATGCATTTAATTATCAAAAGACTTCTTCAGATTCAGGGCAATCATCAGAAAGGTTGTCAGTTTGGGGGAGAGCACTCAGGGCACGCTGTATTAAACCCTAATTAGATTTGCTCACATGGTTCGTCTGCAAGTAAAGAAATGAAAGCTGAGAAGATTCTACAAACTGAACGAAGTAATGACGTTTGAAGACTATTCTCTGTGCTTATGGTTTATATTTTACTTGTAGGGAACATTGTAAGCAATTCCCATATGACTTCACTTTGGGGAGAGATTGTTAGACTTAAAGTTTTGTCATATGTTGGAATTGCACTTCTTTCTTTGTACAAGGACTAGTTTAGTCATGTTAGCTAAATTATCTTTGTATTCTTGTAATAAATACCCTCCTATGTCAACACTAGGAGGGTTGGAGATTCATTAATACAAAAGAGGTGTGTGTGTTTTCTCTAGCTTCTCTCTAGAAAAACATACACACCTTGACAGTTAATAAACCGAATATCATGTTTAATCTTTAGTTCGTGTTTATTGTGTTTCTCCCACCTCCCGTACGTGAATCTTGGCATCTACACCACTTCTATTGTCATAGTATTGTACCAAACAATTGTTTACGGAAATGAATCCATTACTTGATTGTAAAAGTATCATACCAAACGGACCCTTATTTAGTCATTGTGTAAAAGTGTTTGGTGTGTTTTTGTGTGTGACGTGAGATAGAGAAAAATGTGGGAATACAACAATTTTCTGGTTATCAATTAAAGGAGAATTAGTGTTTTAATTCAAGTAGTGAGTCTCTAACTTCATTCCCCTCATGTAAGTGTACCTAATTCTTGGTTTAATTTCATATTTGGGATTATGGTTCGTGTAATGAAATTTTGGGACTTTAGGTAAAATAGACTTTGAATTAAAGTGATGATGTTATAGTGTTTAGGGCTTAAGTTCTTCAAATGGGTAATGATTAAATTGGGTGATTTAGGGGATTTCACCATATGATCATGCTATGATCATATGCATGTAAGAGATAGACTTGAGTTTGTAAATGGGTTGGGCAAACCCTTTTTATTAGTTATGCATCAAGGTAATAACAAGTGTTGGTGATAATTCTTGTAAGGAGTCAAATGATGATGATGTTTTTTGGTAAGTAGGTATGGAGCTAAAGTAAGTAAATTGGTTATAATGTGTAATTATATGGATTTTATCATATTATATGTTACGTGATTATTTGTGTTTAAGGTTATGAAAGACATTGGTCTAGTATGTTTGGATTAAGCTAGAATTAGGCTAGTTATTTATAACTAGCAAAGGATGTGGTTAGCCTAGTTGCTCTACTAGTTAAGGTATGTGAAGTTCATGTTTGTTGTGGAATGATGATGGTTAACATGCTTTTATGCAAGTTATAGTTTAGAATATGTCTTTGGACTAGTATTTGACATGGATGACGCAAGTATGTGTAAATGATGTATAATATCATGTTATTGTCTTTTTTATTTACTAAGCGTAATGTTTACATTTTAGTTGTTAACCTTTTTTGTAGGTTATTGTGAAGCAATGTAAGGTCTTGGATTATAGGCCTTAAGGATGTGAAGCATAGATTGGAAGTATGACACTTATGATAATAGTTGTAGATGCCATGCTTGATCAAGTTAAACCCCCAATGAGTCGCCATGTTGTATTCTTGTTATGGTTTTAAAGTTATGTTTGCAGAAATTATTACTCGTTAAAGAGTTTTGTACTCCCCCATCTCAAAATTATAGTCCACATTTTCTTTTTGCGATGTTTCAAAATAATTGTCCACTTTTCATTTTAAGAAAGAAAAAGAAAATTTAGTGAGAGGATGTAACAATTATAGATCAAGGGAGAAATCACAAAAGGTAAATAATGTGAAAACCCCGAGTTCGTTGTCCTGACGAAGATCGAATGGAATTTGTGTTCCCGGGACGTGATTCGTGTAGTGAATGATGTTTAAAAAAAAGGAATTTTGGTTTTCTACACTACGAACAATGAAATAATAAATGAAAACTACTAATTAAGCTACGGGTACAAGTATACTAAGCACATGAACTTAAAAACGAAAACCGGAATTTAAAAAGTGTTACGCGACGAATTTAAAAACGCGAATAAAAGTGAAATGCTAAATTTTAAGCCCTAAAATTATGAAAATAATCTTCCTATATTTAAAATGATAAAAGAAAATTTTTGGAAAAAGAAAAATATTTTTTTGACTTTTTAATAATTTTTTATGAATTAAAAACTAATTAAAACTATTTAAATGATTTAAAAATAGTAAAACAAGTTGGAAAAATCTGGAAATTTTTGGGTAATTCTAAAATTAAATTACTAATCTATGAAAAATAATTTCAGAAAGTGATTAAACTATAATAAGCTGTAACAGTAAATAAACAGTTGCAAAATAAGCTAAAAATAAGCAAATAAGGGCCAAAAATATCTAGAAGCTCAGGACTGATAAATCTTAATACTGGAAACTTAAAACAACTGAAAATGATGAAATAAGCACAAGGAATAAGCAATAAATCAGCTGAACAGTTTCTATAATATGGCAGACTCAAATGGGGTGATCAGCACTTTTTCAGCTACTCTAGAAGCTAGGGATAAGCTGATTTTGGAAATCCAGATGCAGAAACTAGAAACTTATATAACAGAAAACTTAAAATCTAAAAATGCCCAAAATTAATCACCAATTGCTACTCTAATTGATCCTAAGAACAGTGGGCGTAGGAGACAAAATAAATGTTGCAGGTTCAAAACAATCTAAGGAACTGATTTGCAGAACAAATTATAAGCTGATAATAAGCTAAAAAATGAGATCCAAGCTTAAAAACCTAAAGGCACTACTACTAGCTACCTAAAAAAACAATTTTTAAGTAAATAGCTCATGGGGATAAGCAGATGCAAAGCAAAATCTAAGCTAAGTTGGGCAGAATCATGTGCAGATCTGCACATGATAAACTGATACAACAGTAGGGGTTAATTGCCCTTAACTCTTTCAAAAACTGATGAAATAGTGCCAATTTCTAAATTCACTCTTAAAAACACCAAATGAACATTAGTTTGCCAGAAATAATGGCCAAAATAAGCTAGCTTATGCAGAGCTTGTTATGGCAGTATCAACTCCTAATTTTGAACTCCCTAGTGCAGAACCTTCAATAACATAAATTCCACTTATCTACTAATGAAAACAACTAACTCACCCTCAAGTAAGCTTAATCAAACTTAGATACATGACCAATGAACAGTGCTTGCTAGATTTAACTAAGCTAATGACTACAATATATAGATTGAAGCTAAGATTCACCAAACAAAAGTCTAAATCATTATTCTAAGCTAATTTAAAAACAAAATAACCAAAGAACAACAACGCTAAATGATGAAGCAAAAAGTGTACCGCTTTTAGGGGGTCATTTAAGCCCTAAATCGTATTTATTTGATCAAATATTGCCCTAAATCGTTCCTTTTGTCATTTTAGGTACTTTGGAGAAGAAATCTGGAAAAGGAAACATTTTGGACGTTTTTGGAGCATAAAAGTGAAGAAAACGACAAAGTCTCAAAAATATGTTGGAAAGTACATGTGACGGCGTCAAGCTCTATTGTGACGCCGTCAGACCTTAATAAGCCAGAGAATTTTTGGAAGATTAAAGGGGGACGGCGTCAAGAAGGTCGTCAAGCTTTGATAAGCCAGGGATGATTTTGGAGGATTAAAGAGGGACGGCGTCAGGAAGACCATCCGGGAACCCTAGCCACGGCGAGGTGACGGCGTCAAGATCTATAACGTGACGCCGTCAGATACTAAGTTCTATATATAGTTTTGCAATTTTTTGTCATTAGTGTGCAACTTTGTGAGGAGAAACCCTAAGACGAATTTCTGCCATTTTTAAGGGTTTTCATACCCTTGGATCTCCCATGTTTAATTGAAGATAAGTAATCACTTAATCAATCAATATGTCTATGTGTTGTTTGATTATATTTTGTTCTTGTCTTTTGATTAACATGCTAGGCTAGATTTATCTTGTGTTTGCTTAGATCTAATGAAACCTAACTATTGATTATTAGTTGTTAGTGTGTTATTAATTGTATTGGATGATTGTTTATCGATGTTAGGCTTAAGAAAACTGGCTAACCTCCTATACGGTAATTTGCTTGAACGTCTTAAAAAACATGAACCAATGCGTACTAAGGTTATTATGGTTGTATTTAATGCATGAGCGAATTCTAGTGATCCCATGTTAGGAGCTTCTTAGCCGGCTCGACATAGGAGTGAAGTAGGAGCTTTCAGAGTTGGGGAAGTACGTACGCCACCCCACGATTGGTATTAAGGAATACACCCGTCATCCATGCAATTAATACACACTAATCAACCGGTAAAAGATAGTTAGGGAGTAAGGAAATCTAAGTAAACACATTTCTCTCCATATAAGTTTCACAACCTTTTCATTTTCAGTTATTTTATTTTATTTGCATTTGTAGTTATTTGGGTTAGTTGACTAGCAACTAATTCCGCCCACTCTTTCAAACCCGAGATTTTACTTGCTTTTATAAAAAAAATATAAAAATACAAAAAGAATCTTCCCTCACCCTTAGACCTATTAGAGTAGTTTTTCAATCCTAACGACACTATTCCCCTAGAGAACGATCAATCCCCCGGTACTTGCCACTTCACTATACTACATCGGTCAGGTACACTGCCTGGTGGGGATTGCAAGCCTCTTGAGATCCCTCGAGAGGTAAAACCTGTTGTAAGGTCGCAAAACCACGCATCAAGTTTTTGGCGCCGCTGCCGGGGAATAGTTATTGTTTAGGTTGAATTTTTATTTTATTAGGTCTACTCACTAGATTCCTTTCTAGTGAGATTTTTATTTTATTTTTCTAGATTTTCTTTAGTCTATCTTTTTTCTTCGTTTCTTTAGAGCGTCTAACCGCAAGATCCATCACCTCTTGGGATGATCTCACCACTCGTTTCCTTGCTCAGTTTTTCCCACCAGGAAGAACTACCAAGCTAAGGAATGATATCTTGATGTTCCAACAACGTCAAGGCGAAACCCTCTACGAGGCATGGACTCGATTCAAGGACTTACTCCAAAAAGTCCCTCACCATGGCATGGATTCTTGGCTACAAATCCAACGATTTTATGATGGCGTAAACCATCAAACTAGAGGAACCATAGATTACGCTGCCAATGGAAGGCTGAGCAGGCTCAGTGTCGATAAGTGCTGGGAAGTCATTGAGGACTTAGCACAGTACGAAGAAGAAGAATGGAAAGACTCAACGTTCTCGGAAGAGGGGATTTTAAACTGCATGAGTGCAACCCAAGAACAGCTGTTCGAAAACATAAAAAGGCAGGTTGAGAGATTAATGAAAGCCGAGACACCTACGGCTGATGAAAATCCCGATGAGTGTGTGAACACAATGGGTAAACATACGTTTCATCAATTCTCACGACAAGATGAATTTGAAGGGATAATGCTAACTTTCGTGAACAACCAAGAGAGACGGATCCAGGAATTAGAGACTCACTTGAAAAACACCCAAGATATGTTCATGGAACTAGCAGAAAAGTTTATCGCGAGAATAAAGGAGAAAATTAGGGAAGAAGCTTCACACAAAAAGATCGAGAAGATCTTTGAACTCCCGGTCCCTAATGAACCATACAACGAATGGGATGATGAAACCCCTCTCCCCGAGCCTTCACCTTTAAAACCCTCTTATCCATTTGGATCCCCTCGCGAGAAAAAGAATTCTCAAGATCATAGCATTTTCGTGGGAAGCATGGTTGTCACGCTCCCTAACTTTCATGAAACTAGGAAACGATCTTTTGGCTTTAAGCCAGGTGTGAGAAGAATTCTATTTAAGCGCACCCTCATTTCGAAAACCCCCCTGGAAAAGTTCCCCTCACTCCCTGAATACCTGCCGTGATGGAGATTGGAACTTGAATGAGACGGCAACCGACCCTTTCCAACATTTTACTACATCCCGTGACAGTAACAAAACATTTGACCCAGGAGGAACTTGTTAACGAGACTAGCTATCAGGGTTATTGACCCTGATAAGCTGCTCACTAATAATACAAGGGGCTCATTTGTAAACTGGCACAAAGTTGTAAAACACACAAGTCTGACGGCGTCAGACTTTGAACGTGACGCCGTCACCCCGTCGGCACAGCAATAAAAAAACCCTTATTTCCATCACTTTCATCACAAACCCCACAAACCATACCCACTCCAACCCCACCTATGAATCTCCAAGGTCCAATTCACCAACTTCGGTCACCAATCTCCACGTGGTAAGTAATTTTTATTCATCCTTTTCGTTTCAATTACTCATAGGATTCTTCAATTTCGAAAACCCCCGACTCATGAAACCCTAGGATTGATTCATGCCTAGAACTCATAATGCCCTTTAATTAGTGTTATTTAGCAATGATTAAAGCATTTGATGATTGGCAATCAAATGGGTCTATTCACTATTTGGGTGGCCACGAATTTGAACCATAACCTATGATCCAATCACCCATTTTGCTGTAAAAAGGGGCGTTTGGTTTATGAACTTGAAGTTTGGATATTGATTTTTCCCTCGTAATTTTGAATTTAAATTTGATCGAACTTGACGGCGTCACCTCGCCAATGGTGACGGCGTCAGACTTGTCTGATGCTCAACCAATTCTTTATTAACACTTTTTGTTCCTCCTTGCTTTGTTCCAGAAAATGAGTAAGCGTCAACGACCTAGCAGAGGGAGTTCCTCTAGATCTCAACAAGAGAACTTTGGCGACACGGTCCTCAGTTGGGGTGTCTTCAATAACGATGCTGCCACAACTAAATACACCCAATTGCTACAACACAAAGTTGAAAATGGGGCCGTGGTAGATTGGAGCTTTTTGAGGAGGGAAGGTCTTGAGCAAACCTTTCTCCAAAGCTTTCAAACTGATGAATTCACCGGCCCTCAGTGGGAAAACCTATTTAGAATTCAAGAGCCGGTCTATGACGAATTGGTACGTGAATTCTTTGCCACTTTTCACTTTGACATGGCTGAGGCAAGGACCGATGTGGCCAGAACCACAATCTATTTTAGGCTGGGGGGTGAGCTTAGGACATGCTCGGTTACAGAGTTTGGATGGAGACTAGGGTTGTATAGTCAGCATGAAACCACTCAAGCAGGGTTCATGACTAGGTTGTTGCATGGAGAGACAATGAGGAATGATTTTAGATGTTCCATGTTCTGGCCGACTATTGGAGATGGTGTGTACACCTCGACTACTGTGGCATCTCAAATCAGGGAACCTAGGGTTAGGTTGACCCATAGATGTCTCACCTACGGCTTGACAGGGCACCACAGCTCTCACCACCGCGTCACTACTTCAGACCTCTTCTATTTGTACACCATTTACTCAGATGAGGTTTACTGCAACATCCCATTTTGGGTAGCTAGCTTTCTGAATGGTGGAGTTGGGGAAAGGGAAGGAGATAGGATTTATGGTGGAATGTTTGTCACCCGGCTGGCCCGATCCTATGGAGTCCTCAGGCCCGAGGTCATGAGGTATTTGAGTGGTGGTGATGCATGCAGGACAGTGAAGGTTAGGTCCCTGAAGCAGATGGAGGTTGTTATGGAGATGGATGATGGGACCTTTATGTGGTATAATCCAGACGGAGCTGAGGATGTTGGTGGTGGGGATGATGAGGAAGAGGAGCATCAGCAGCAGCAGCATGAGGGTTATGAGGCTGGTACGGCAGATTACTACCGGCACATGAGCAGAGGGGATTGGCAGGCTCACCAGGGGGCCTGGATGGGCCAGGTTGATACTTGGAGGACTCGGGTTGACGAGAGGTTCGACTGGATGTATGATCACACTGTTCGACAGATGCAGCATTTATCTACGCGTGATCAGTTGGACCCACACCTGCAGATTGACCCTTTCCCTGGACGTGAGCAGGACTACCCACCATATGGGTACTACGGGCACCTCCCTCCAAACTACGACTATCGCCAAGGTCCCCCACCCCAGTGATCGTTTGATTTGATGTTATGATGTTTAAACAATTTAATCTATGGTTGTATGATTCGGAACAATTTGGTCTGTAATAGTTTAGGATTAGGCATCTTTTGGCCTTTATACATTTGTGACACGTGGTTTTCTTTAGTGCACCCAAGCTTTATTTGCTTTGTGTATTTATTTATTTGTTTGTTTGATTTTTTTTAGCTTCCGTATGTGTGTTTAATTTTTATTATTATTGATTCATGTTCAAAACTAAATTGTGAAAATGCTTTATCTTGTTTTTAACTTCGTCTTAACTACATATAAAGGTATTTTGCAAAAGATAAGTGTAAGGGAAATCCAAATCGGTTTATTAGAACAAATGAACATGAATCATAACAGTAATAAATTAACATACATATTAGTATAGTTTGAGTCAAATGCTTGTATCGAGTCATAATGATGTTTTGCAGGATTTCTAGGAAGTAAGGTATCGGTTTTTCCAGAAATTTTCCGAAAACTTAACATGAGAATTCTGTCAGATCATTTCTGATGGCGTCAGGACTTACAACCTGACGGCGTCAGGTTTTAATTTTCTGAAATTTTTGAAAGTTTTGTTTTCATAAAAAGTTTTTATTAAATCTCTAACTTATAAACTCCAGGAATCTGCAAAATTATCATTCCACAAGCATTATATCCTTATATAGAATTTATCCCGCCGATGTTATGCAGGTTTTCGTGTTTGTTTTCTCAGGTTTAACAGGTTATTTTGGACAAGGAGATGTATGTGGAATCAAGCTTTTGGCGATGCTTTAGTCTTGAAGCTTCTACTTTCTCTTGGAAGAAGATCTAACCATGTTACCTCTTTATCCACCAAACGAATCAGGGGAGTATTTGATTTCATTCTTTTACCTTATTTACTTTTACATCTTGTTATTTGAACATTGGGGACAATGTTCATCTTAAGTGTAAGGGGGTAAAGTATGATACTTTAGAGAATGCTATTACGCTTGATTTTTGTTTGTTTGATGGTAGATGTGTAATAAAACTGAGATAAATACCTGTTAGGGCAATTTTAGTGCCAAATTTAAATTTTTTTACAACATATAGGAGTAAAACTCTGATCTTAATGAGCGTCTCACGGATAGGAGTTATATGACTAGCACAAAACCGTACCACTAAAAAATTTTCCACCCCCAAATATGTGAGGTTCGCCCCTAGAATTGGTAGGAAAAGCATTTATGCTATGATGTGTGTACCGGTAGCACTTAGATTCTAGAACTTGCGTTAGGACCATTCCGAGGCCACAAGTGAGACTACATTCGTGTAGTTAGATTTACTACATGATAAGAGGCATTAGGATTAACCCATTGTTTTACACCTGTGTTTTTGTTATAATTACGTTGGCTACATTGGTCAAGTAATTCTCCCACACCCTTTGCGTTGTACTCATTTTTAGTACACGATACCCCTAGTACACCCCTCAGAGCCTATCTTTTCGTTTCGACCTTTAAGCATTTTACTTAAAGGAAGAATTTGTTACACCCCACTTAAATGTACACCCAAATCGCCTTAGCCTACCTTGTATGCACTCATTTTTAGTGCATTATTGTGACAACATTTGTTTAAACCCCAAGTTAATTATCTAATTGATTACATGGTTGCTAAGTCGAGTCATATCCTTGTACATATTGTTTTGGGACGATTGGGACTCATGGGTAAAGTACTAGTGTAATGGAGTAATGGGGAAGAACAACACTATTACCCTCCATATGTGCTAAATATTTTAAAAGTACTCCAAATGTTTCGATTATCTTAATTCGAGTCATTAGAATAGTAATTGTAAAGTTATGTAAAAGTTCAAGTGTAAGGGGAATGCAACGCCCCTATGATGTATTATTTTGGATGGTAGGGCAAGAGTGTATGAAAAAAAAAAAAAAAATTAAGAAAAATACAAAAAAATGAGAAAAAGAAAAGTAGATAAAACATACGGACTACCATCCCGTTTCATTTTATGTTTATTTTATGTTTTTTTTATTTTGTTTTTAGCTTAAGTCGAGTCTAGTCTTAGCTTAGCAACGCCATATTGTGCATGTAATTAATCAAGATCTTTAACTCACCACCAGTAAAATATCCCTTATCCAACAAATCCGTGTTTATCATATCCCTACACCTAATGTTATAACCCGTTTAAAAGCCCTCTTTGATAGTTTATCTTAGGTGCTTACGCCTAGTGGAGGAGGTTTTTGATCCTTTCCCAAGCCTATGGTAATCTATTTGCTATGACAGGTAGTGAGAGATATTATCCATTTTCATTTATGAGATTTATTTTGATGACACCTGAGAGATGTGAGTATCTAAACACTACTTGTGAGGTGCTAGTTTGTAATCTCCGTGCTTATTATGATTAAAGTGGAACGACTATTTGTTGTAATTACTTTTATATTAGCATTAAATGACCCCTAACTTGTATTTTGATTAGAATAAAAGCGCATTTGCTTGAGGACAAGCAAATCTCAAGTGTAAGGGTATTTGATGAAGCGAAAAGTGTACCGCTTTTAGGGGGTCATTTAAGCCCTAAATCGTATTTATTTGATCAAATATTGCCCTAAATCGTTCCTTTTGTCATTTTAGGTACTTTGGAGAAGAAATCTGGAAAAGGAAGCATTTTGGACGTTTTTGGCGCATTAAAGTGAAGAAAACGACAAAGTCTCAAAAATATGCTGGAAAGTACATGTGACGGCGTCAAGCTCTATTGTGACGCCGTCAGACCTTGATAAGCCAGAGAATTTTTGGAAGATTAAAGGGGGACGGCGTCAAGAAGGTCGTCAAGCTTTGATAAGCCAGGGATGATTTTGGAGGATTAAAGAGGGACGGCGTCAGGAAGACCATCCGGGAACCCTAGCCACGGCGAGGTGACGGCGTCAAGATCTATAACGTGACGCCGTCAGATACTAAGTTCTATATATAGTTTTGCAATTTTTTGTCATTAGTGTGCAACTTTGTGAGGAGAAACCCTAAGACGAATTTCTGCCATTTTTAAGGGTTTTCATACCCTTGGATCTCCCATGTTTAATTGAAGATAAGTAATCACTTAATCAATCAATATGTCTATGTGTTGTTTGATTATATCTTGTTCTTGTCTTTTGATTAACATGCTAGGCTAGATTTATCTTGTGTTTGCTTAGATCTAATGAAACCTAACTATTGATTATTAGTTGTTAGTGTGTTATTAATTGTATTGGATGATTATTTATCAATGTTAGGCTTAAGAAAACTGGCTAACCTCCTATACGGTAATTTGCTTGAACGTCTTAAGAAACATGAACCAATGCGTACTAAGGTTATTATGATTGTATTTAATGCATGAGCGAATTCTAGTGATCCCATGTTAGGAGCTTCTTAGCCGGCTCGACATAGGAGTGAAGTAGGAGCTTGTAGAGTTGGGGAAGTACGTACGCCACCCCACGATTGGTATTAAGGAATACACCCGTCATCCACGCAAGTAATACACACTAATCAACCGGTAAAAGATAGTTAGGGAGTAAGGAAATCTAAGTAAACACATTTCTCTCCATATAAGTTTCACAACCTTTTCATTTTCAGTTATTTTATTTTATTTGCATTTGTAGTTGACTAGCAACTAATTCCGCCCACTCTTTCAAACCCGAGATTTTACTTGCTTTTATAAAAAAAAATATAAAAATACAAAAAGAATCTTCCCTCACCCTTAGACCTATTAGAGTAGTTTTTCAATCCTAACGACACTATTCCCCTAGAGAACGATCAATCCCCCGGTACTTGCCATTTCACTATACTACATCGGTCAGGTACACTGCCTGGTGGGGATTGCAAGCCTCTTGAGATCCCTCGAGAGGTAAAACCTGTTGTAAGGTCGCAAAACCACGCATCACTAAACAACTAAAATGCAGATTTGCAATTTAACTAGGATTATGACAGTAGCATTAGAGAAACATGATTAAGCTATCAAAAACTCAAATGAAGCATATACTAAGCAATTATAAGCTAAAATAAACTGAGATAAAGCAATGGAACAGATTATATCATATTATACTATGTATTTAAACTAAGACAGATGAAAAGGAAATAAGGTAGCTTACAAAATTAACCCTTAGCTGAACAAAGGGATACTTTGGTATGTGCTTAAACACATACCCTTATTTAACCAAAACCGGACCCAAATAGACCAAAAACTAACCAATTATGCCAATTATCTCGTGTTTTTGTGTTTATGATTGTGCAGGCACGGATATCAGAAATATGGACAAATATCGAGATAAAAAGACAAACGAGCACGAGATATGGAAGTGATATTTATAGCCGAAGTCGGGGATGAAAAAAGTCAAAGTCAATCCTCAAAGTTTCATCAAATGTCAAATTAAGCCCAAGGATCAACATTTGGAAAAAGGCAGAAAAGGTCCTTGAAGTTTTAAACTTTACATCTTTAGTCCTTGTATTTTACCTAAACCAAAAATCATTAAACCTACACTACATCCGGATTTAATCCAAAACACCAGCCCACAATCTAAAAATCCAGCCCAACCCACATTTTTATAACAAACCCACCACCCATTTACCCTATACCCGACCCAAAACACTTAACCCAGTCAACTCTTATATTAAAACTCGGTCAAACAAGAATAAATAAATAAAACCCGCTACCCAATTTATCCCCAAAATTCACTGTTTAAAGAACCCTAGTTTTACCGTACATCAATTACCTCATTCCCTCAAATAATTACCTAATGATTGGAGCATCTAGAAGGCCCTGACACCAAGAATGACACGTGGGAGCAATTGATTGGACAAGCCACCTCACACGCATGATCCAAGGGCTACGGTTACAAGAGTGATGATCAAGGGATGATCTGAGGGTTGAGATTGTTTTGAAGAAGCACAATATCACTCGGATCAGTGACATGGCAGGTCTGGAATGATCCTAACTTGGCTATAAATAGCCCTCATCTCCTCACAGAAAAGGAGTTAGTTAATTTAGGATTAGGAGTAGGGTAATATAATTTTTTAATGTATTGTTATGCTGTTTATTTCATTTATGAGTTGTAGTTTTTGCTTTCCTTTGTAATTTCTAAAGTTTGATTAATAAAAGTTTAGTTTTCAATTACTTCGATTCTATTCTCTTTGAGTTCTAAATCTAATATTAGCTTATTAATAGTGTTAGCAGCTTATTACATATATCTCTCTAGCTTATTTCAACATTTTTCATAATTTGTTTATCTCATTTCCAAAAATCCAAAAATATTGCAAAATAATTCAAAAATAAAAATCATTCAAATCCCAGCTTCATTAAGCTGAATTCTGAGTTGTATAAGCCTATATAAGCTCAATAGCTTATTATAAGCTTCTAGTTAGTTCAAATCTGTTTTCGTCTCAAAATACCAAAAAGTCAACAGGAAGTCAAAGAAGCAGTCAAATAAGCTCTGGAGGAGATAAGCTAATTCTGAGGAGCTTATTGGTGGGTTTTTGGCTTACTGGAAAAGCCTGGGTGTTACTTTGTTTGAATCAGATCAGTTTTTGCATATAGCTCACTTGTAAGTTTCATTGGTACCTTATTAGCTTATATTAGCTTACTGCTTAATAGTGCTTTTATAGAATTAGAAATTGCTTCTTAATGTTTGATTAAGTTAGTTATGCACTAGAATATCAGTAGTTTAGCTTATATTATCAGATTCAAGTTTAAAATTGCTATATCAGTTTTTTAAGGAGTGTTTGGATCTATTACAGTTAGGGATTTAGCAGCTTGTCTACTGTTACTTTGCCTATTTTGAAACTTAGATCATTTTTGAATTAGATTGTTTAAGCTTGTTATAGGATATCCTAAGCTGTTTTGATTTATTTGGAGGTTTTGAGCATGTAGGGTTTGAAGTAGATGAATAACTGTTTCAGTAAGCTCCCCAATAAGTTGAGCCCTTTTGGTGTTTTTTATTTTGCATAATTAGGTGTCCATTAGTGTGTTAAGTTTATCCTCTAGAGTTTGTAGTATTTCTGATGGTTTTGCTAAGATTAGAGGTTTAAATTCATCAACTGCTCCAACAGAAACTTGTGCAGATCTGAACAAGCTCAGTTTTACTTACCTTATTTGCTAGTTCATTAACTACTTAATCCTTTGTTAATTTTGCTTGACTTTTGATTTACCAAGAGTTAGTAGTATCAACTTCTTGTTTTGAGCTTGAATTGCACAGAGTACCTTAGTTACCAGCTGAAAATCAGGCATGCAATAAGCCCATAAGGTCTGTTGCAGACCTGCAACAGTTTTAGAGTCTAATCACATCTGTTCTTTAGTCCAATTAGGGTAGCAATTGTGCATTACTTTGGGGCATTTTTAGATTTTAAGAAGTCTGTCATATAAGCTTGTAGTTTCTGTTTTAGATTTCCCAGATGAGCTTATTCCCAGCTTTTAGAGTAGCTGCAATAGTGCTTATCACCCCATATTGAGTTTGCCCTAGGTTTAATCTGTTCAGCTTAATTTCTGCTTATTGCTTGTGCTTATTTCATTATTTTTAGTTGTTTTAAGTTTCCAGTAGTTAGATGTATCAGTTTTGAGCTTTTGATAATTTCTGGCCAGCTTTTGCTTAATTTTAGCTTATTTCACAAACTGCTAATTTACTGTTCAGCTTATTTTGGCTTATTCACTTTCTGAATTTATTTTTCATAGATTAGAAATTTAATTTTAGAATTACTTAGAAATTTTCAGATTTTTCCAATTTGTTTTAATATTTTTAAATCATTTAAATAGTTCAAGTTAGTTTTTAATTCATAAAAAAATTATTAAAAAGTCAAAAAAATAATTTTCTTTTAATATTTAGGATTTAAGAAAAATTATTTTACATTTTTAGGACTTAGATTTTAGAAATTCACTTTTTAATTACGTTTTTTATAATTCGTCACGTACGTTTTAAATTCAAATTTCGTTTTTAGAATAGTGTGCTTTAGTTACTTGTACCCTTAGCATAATTAGTTGTTTCCATTTATTATATCATATTTCGTAGTGTAAAAATCACCAATCACCTCTCTTTTCACACCATTCACTACACGAATCAACTCCGTCACGAAAACTCGAATTCGACCTTCGTTGGGACACGACCCGGGGAAAATACATTTGTTGTATCTTTCCTTGGAAAAATAAACCGTACTAAAACGATAAATCAAAAAATGGCGCCGCTGCCGGGGAAGGTTTGAGAAGAGTTGGAGTTTCGCCGTTGGATCGTGTTTTTGAAGACCCTTCCTCGGAAGTTCCTTGTTTTTATAAAAATAAAAATACAAAAAGAAAATAATTAAAAAAAAAAAAAAAAAACACTTTTCCTAAAGTGTTTTCATCAATAATATAACCTCACTTTTTCTGAAAAGTGTTGTAAACCATTCCCTAATAACAACAAAAGAGATCGGGAAATTAAACGTTACTCGGATTATTTCTTTGCTACAACCTAATTACGGGGTTTAAGGAGGTCTTGACATTAAATTGCAGACCGAAAAGAGATCCATTCTTCTCTTCCGCCACGCTGCGCGTAGTTTAGAAAGAAACGAGTACGGTTGATCAACGATCACCAAAAAGAATTTAATTCTAATTTTTCTATATAAAAACCCAAAAAGATTTTCTCTTCAAAATTATTTTCCATTTTCCTTTTGTGATTTTCCATGTTTCTTAAATTTAAAAATCCAAAAATATTCTTCTTAAACCTCTTATCTGTTTAATTCTTATCTTCTTAATCCTCTATATGCTTAATTCTGATGGAATCGTCTATCCCTTGCGTCGGTTGTGGAGAGCCGCTTTTCGGTTTACCTTGTCGTTGGTGCACATGCGAACGGTGTGGTAATGATATTCGGGACGGAAGTTGTTTGTTTTGCGGCTCGAGTAATTCAGTTGCTTATGATCCAAATCCAAATCCGTTCAACAACTCTTCCAATTTTTCCGACTACTCACCACAGCCCGATCCGTGGCTTGAACGTTATTGCGATGAGTGTGGAAATCAGTTAGATCTGTCAACAACTTATTGTCATCGGTGTACTTGCGAGAGGTGTGCGAGAGATATTATCAATGGATTTTGTTCGCTTTGTGCTTCATACAATGATGGTTTTAATCCGAACATTTCCAATTATCCTCAAAATAATTTCAACCACCCTCCACAAGATTCATATGAGCACGAGGCGTACTATCAAAGTTCCAATGATACATCATTTCAAAATTCTCCGAATTTTTCTTGTGCAAATTGTGGGGGTCCTCATAATGATTATCAATGTCAACCGTGGAATCAAAATTACTATGAACCTAATCCTTGCTATAGTACTCCCGGTTTTGACAATTTCCAACCCCCACAACACCATATGATTCAACCACAACCTCAGCCACCTCCTCAAGAAATACTCAATGAAGAACAACTTCTCATTGCTATGCTTGATACATTAAAAGATCTTAAGGCTTTGGTTAATAAACAACTCCCACAAGAAGAACCTCATCAGATAACTTATGGAGAATTTTTAGCTGAAAGACAAATAGGTAAAATAAGTTCTAATTATCGTCAAACTTTCGTTTACGACGACGATGACGATGATGAGGATTCTATGTGGGGAGTTTTTGAAAATTCGACAGAAATCACTCCCGTCTTTCCTACCAAAGAACCCGAGGACTCTCTAAAAATGGGGGACGAGCATCTTAGCACTCTTCCTGAAAAGGAATCAGACGAAATCATACAGTCCAGTGTTGAGAACCTCGTCCCAATCCCAAGTGAGTCCGAGGAAATATCTGACGATGAAAGTGATTTTCAATCTTATGGAGATTCCCTTGACGTTTCCGATATTACTTTCGGAATTTTCTCTAACCCTCTTTTTGAATATAATGACGATTACACTTTAAGTGTTGTTAATCCTCTTTTTGATGAGGGGTTAGAGGACGTTGAGGGCGAGGAGGATCTTCTTTCTAATCTTGATGAGCCCATATCGGAACTCACAGATTCTCCTCGTATTCTTGAATCTCTTCATGAGGAGTTCTCAGAAGAACTCACTCATATCATACCTCCTCCGGAGTATGATTATTTTGTTATTGAAGAAGATCCTGACCCGGGGGGAGGTAAACTCTATCCTAAGAGTTTGCTTGATGATGATATCACCCCGACCCTCCCTCCCGAGGTTTTCAAGAGCTTTGATGATGAAGAATGGATCCCCATTCTAATTATGATCTTTCTTCCTTTCTTCACCTACTCGGTGACTTCTCCTCTCTTTCACTCCTTCGGGAGTGAAGATACAATCTTTGACCCCGGCATCTCTCCTTCTTTTAAGCTGCGGGTATCTCGTCAGAGTGGAACTTTCGTATGCTTCAATGTTTATCCAAACATCTTGAACGAAAGTCCGATGGAGATTATCTCTTCCACTTGCTCCCCCAAGAACAAATGAATTCGGGGCGAGTCTAAGCTTTCCGACTCGATACTAAACAAGCGCTTCGTGGGAGGCACCCCATGCTTATCCATCTATCTTCTTTCTATTTTCTTAATAAGTGACGTGAGGAGGGCTTCCTCTTCCATTTGTTGTGTTTCGGTGTTTTCTGTGATGTGTCCAGGTTTGCCCGATTGATGAAGACTCTCGTGCTCGTGGTTTACTTCTCTCCACTCGAGTTTCATCATCCGTTGCTCATCCGTATCCTAAATCTTATCGTTTTACATCTATCTTTTGGCATAATTAATAAACGGCCTTAGATTTTTGTAGGATACCCTTACCATTAAGACATTGAGGACAATGTCTCGTTTTAGTCTGGGGGGGGGGGGGTCATCTTTCGATTTGATTTTTGCCTTGCATTTTTGCCGTTTACTCATGCAACCCTGTTTTTTCCTCCAAAATTGAAAAAATCCAAAAAAAATAAAAAAATGAGAAATTTTATTTTTTATTTTTTATTATTATTATTTTTTTTTTGCAAAAATATAATAAGTTTTGACATTTTGTTGACTTTCCGCTGGAGAGAGTAGGAATAAAATTCTGACTTGATCGGGCGTGTTGAGCCCTAGCTTGTTCCCTTAGCCATTTATAATCTATAAGCTCGTGCTAGTCTTTTATACAAGGAGCTAGAAAACGCGAATTCTTTTTAAGAATTTGCAAGTTTCCATAATTGACTTTATATATGCATGGCTTGATTATTTGGCTAAGCATTCGCGGATCTTATTATTTAAGATTTTAAATTTGCGAAGAACGAGAAATGATAGAGTTGTTTATAAGTTAGATTGCTAAACGTGGAGTAGTTGGATCTCTTTAGAGCTCATCAAAGTTATTTGTGGCTTCTTGTTCCCATAAGCTTGTTTCACCCCAATAATAGTAATCTAGGAATAATTAAAGGTATTTTGGTTTTGGCGATAATTAGTTTTTATTTCTTCCTTAGAGAATTCTTGCTTATGAAAGTTGGGTACACATCAAGGTACTGTCAGTGTTACGGTGTAATAGACTATTCCATCTTGCCGGCTCGCAACCGATGTTGGGATTGTTATAAAAACCGTAGGACTTGGGGTTTGGCAACACAAATAATTAATGAATATGATAATGTATAATAATAATCCAAAGCCATAAAAAGTTTTCTACATCTTGCCGGTTCGCAGCCGATGTTGTAGACTTCTAATAAAGGCAGAGGAAAAATTCCAAGGTCATAATAGACTATCACATCTTGTCGGCTCGCAACCGATGTTGTGATTGTTATAAAGGGCCAAGGATTAAATACGTTAATGTGCTTGAATATGTAGATAAAGTGTTATAATGCCAAACTTCGACTCCGGGGGTATCTTAATAAAAGCTTCTGTCTCTGGACTCGTAGATGAGTTGTTTCGGTCGTATATAAAAGGGATATCCTCAAAATCGTGTTACATCAGAGACCTTGATGTGGACCTCATTTTTGTATGCAACGGTTTTCGAGGGAAGGCTTGGAAACTACTTAGCGTCTAAACTAGGTATCTTTATCGGACTAAAAATTATCGAAATGAGAATTTGAAGAAATTCATTTCTCACCAAAAATAAAATAAATAGAGGAAAATAGGAATTTGGGAACGAGAAGTAATTACACAATTAGCTTTCATGAGTAGTGTCGGCAATCTAACTTGTAAATAACAATGATTTCGTTTTTAAGCTTAGTTTGGGGGCTCGTGAAAAATCAGGGACGACGAATTTTATCCGTATGGTCACTTCTTCATGAGTCGTGTTTCCTGCTCAATGACCCTAAAAGTTATCGTTAGATAATGATTGTCGACAAAGCCATCACATGACATTGAGAAAATACAAAAATAGAATAAAAGGAAAATCAGGGAGTTTTTAGAACTTAAGATTTCTTAATCTCTTTTGAAAATTTTGCTGCTTCTCAAAGTTAGTAAAAAGAGATTGGAAATTTTTGGTTTTGAAAACGTGTTTTTATAACATTGCATGAGGACACAGCGATATCTTAGTCTGGGGGAATTTTGGTATGTGCTTAAACACATACCCTTATTTGACCAAAACCGGACCCAAATAGACCAAAAACTAACCAATTATGCCAATTATCTCGTATTTTTGTGTTTATGATTGTGCAGGCACGGATATCAGAAATATGGACAAATATCGAGATAAAAAGACAAACGAGCACGAGATATGGAAGTGATATTTATAGCCGAAGTCGGGGATGAAAAAAGTCAAAGTCAATCCTCAAAGTTTCATCAAATGTCAAATTAAGCCCAAGGATCAACATTTGGAAAAAGGCAGAAAAGGTCCTTGAAGTTTTAAACTTTACATCTTTAGTCCTTGTATTTTACCTAAACCAAAAATCATTAAACCTACACTACATCCGGATTTAATCCAAAACACCAGCCCACAATCTAAAAATCCAGCCCAACCCACATTTTTATAACAAACCCACCACCCATTTACCCTATACCCGACCCAAAACACTTAACCCAGTCAACTCTTATATTAAAACTCGGTCAAACAAGAATAAATAAATAAAACCCGCTACCCAATTTATCCCCAAAATTCACTGTTTAAAGAACCCTAGTTTTACCGTACATCAATTACCTCATTCCCTCAAATAATTACCTAATGATTGGAGCATCTAGAAGGCCCTGACACCAAGAATGACACGTGGGAGCAATTGATTGGACAAGCCACCTCACACGCATGATCCAAGGGCTACGGTTACAAGAGTGATGATCAAGGGATGATCTGAGGGTTGAGATTGTTTTGAAGAAGCACAATATCACTCGGATCAGTGACATGGCAGGTCTGGAATGATCCTAACTTGGCTATAAATAGCCCTCATCTCCTCACAGAAAAGGAGTTAGTTAATTTAGGATTAGGAGTAGGGTAATATAATTTTTTAATGTATTGTTATGCTGTTTATTTCATTTATGAGTTGTAGTTTTTGCTTTCCTTTGTAATTTCTAAAGTTTGATTAATAAAAGTTTAGTTTTCAATTACTTCGATTCTATTCTCTTTGAGTTCTAAATCTAATATTAGCTTATTAATAGTGTTAGCAGCTTATTACATATATCTCTCTAGCTTATTTCAACATTTTTCATAATTTGTTTATCTCATTTCCAAAAATCCAAAAATATTGCAAAATAATTCAAAAATAAAAATCATTCAAATCCCAGCTTCATTAAGCTGAATTCTGAGTTGTATAAGCCTATATAAGCTCAATAGCTTATTATAAGCTTCTAGTTAGTTCAAATCTGTTTTCGTCTCAAAATACCAAAAAGTCAACAGGAAGTCAAAGAAGCAGTCAAATAAGCTCTGGAGGAGATAAGTTAATTCTGAGGAGCTTATTGGGTGGTTTTTGGCTTACTGGAAAAGCCTGGGTGTTACTTTGTTTGAATCAGATCAGTTTTTGCATATAGCTCACTTGTAAGTTTCATTGGTACCTTATTAGCTTATATTAGCTCACTGCTTAATAGTGCTTTTATAGAATTATAAATTGCTTCTTAATGTTTGATTAAGTTAGTTATGCACTAGAATATCAGTAGTTTAGCTTATATTATCAGATTCAAGTTTAAAATTGCTATATCAGTTTTTTAAGGAGTGTTTGGATCTATTACAGTTAGGGATTTAGCAGCTTGTCTACTGTTACTTTGCCTATTTTGAAACTTAGATCATTTTTGAATTAGATTGTTTAAGCTTGTTATAGGATATCCTAAGCTGTTTTGATTTATTTGGAGGTTTTGAGCATGTAGGGTTAGAAGTGGATGAATAACTGTTTCAGTAAGCTCCCCAATAAGTTGAGCCCTTTTGGTGTTTTTTATTTTGCATAATTAGGTGTCCATTAGTGTGTTAAGTTTATCCTCTAGAGTTTGTAGTATTTCTGATGGTTTTGCTAAGATTAGAGGTTTAAATTCATCAACTGCTCCAACAGAAACTTGTGCAGATCTGAACAAGCTCAGTTTTACTTACCTTATTTGCTAGTTCATTAACTGCTTAATCCTTTGTTAATTTTGCTTGACTTTTGATTTACCAAGAGTTAGTAGTATCAACTTCTTGTTTTGAGCTTGAATTGCACAGAGTACCTTAGTTACCAGCTGAAAATCAGGCATGCAATAAGCCCATAAGGTCTGTTGCAGACCTGCAACAGTTTTAGAGTCTAATCACATCTGTTCTTTAGTCCAATTAGGGTAGCAATTGTGCATTACTTTGGGGCATTTTTAGATTTTAAGAAGTCTGTCATATAAGCTTGTAGTTTCTGTTTTAGATTTCCCAGATGAGCTTATTCCCAGCTTTTAGAGTAGCTGCAATAGTGCTTATCACCCCATATTGAGTCTGCCCTAGGTTTAATCTGTTCAGCTTAATTTCTGCTTATTGCTTGTGCTTATTTCATTATTTTTAGTTGTTTTAAGTTTCCAGTAGTTAGATGTATCAGTTTTGAGCTTTTGATAATTTCTGGCCAGCTTTTGCTTAATTTTAGCTTATTTCACAAACTGCTAATTTACTGTTCAGCTTATTTTGGCTTATTCACTTTCTGAATTTATTTTTCATAGATTAGAAATTTAATTTTAGAATTACTTAGAAATTTTCAGATTTTTCCAATTTGTTTTAATATTTTTAAATCATTTAAATAGTTCAAGTTAGTTTTTAATTCATAAAAAAATTATTAAAAAGTCAAAAAAATAATTTTCTTTTAATATTTAGGATTTAAGAAAAATTATTTTACATTTTTAGGACTTAGATTTTAGAAATTCACTTTTTAATTACGTTTTTTATAATTCGTCACGTACGTTTTAAATTCAAATTTCGTTTTTAGAATAGTGTGCTTTAGTTACTTGTACCCTTAGCATAATTAGTTGTTTCCATTTATTATATCATATTTCGTAGTGTAAAAATCACCAATCACCTCTCTTTTCACACCATTCACTACACGAATCAACTCCGTCACGAAAACTCGAATTCGACCTTCGTTGGGACACGACCCGGGGAAAATACATTTGTTGTATCTTTCCTTGGAAAAATAAACCGTACTAAAAAGATAAATCAAGAATATTCTATTTGAGTGGTTGAGATTTATAGTGATCCCACTTTTATTAAACTTTGTGATTTTTGTCTCCTGACAATAACTTTGAGATGGAGGGAGTACAAGTTATGTTTTAGTATGTATAAAGGGGTGTTTGGCATAATAACCCCGTCTTGAGATTTATTGCTCCCACATGTGTTTGGGGTCGAAAAATTTACATTTTTATGAAGTATATGAGGTTTTTAAGATATTTGGAAGGTTTCGTAAATTTTTGAGTTGTGTAAGTGTTTTTTCATAAAATGTATCCTGGAATCATTTTTGGTGTACAAAAAAAGGGCTATTTTAAAGTACAAAAAAGGTCATTTTTGTTGCATAGAAAAAGGGGCTATTTTATTGTACAAACGGGTCATTTTGGTGTACAAAAAATGAGGATATTTTAGAGTACAAAAAATGTCATTTTTTGTGTACAGAAAAGGGACTATTTTACAGACATCGTAAAACTAGCAAGAAGTGTTCATTTCAGCACATCATAACTTTAAGTTAGATTTCAATGCTCACTTTACTAACCCCTAGTAAATCGTGAAAATGGACCAGAGACCTCACCTGACTCAGCTTGGCCATCGTGAAAATGGACCAGAGACCACACATGTGAAATAAATCATCACACCTTTAGTCCAACCAATTGGGAGATAATCAATACATTCATTTTCGGGAGTGATTCATCCTTTCTGAACGCAACATACAACTCTTGGTTGCTGCACATTCGATTGGAATTATTGATATCTTGGCTTGGAAGAACTTTTCTTAGTTCTAGGACTTTTATCTATATACGATGTTTACCTTCTGTTTTTTTGGGATGGAAGCGACACTGTTATTCACAAGGCATCTCCATCTCCACAACCTCTTCACACCTAAAAAAACAGTTTTAAACATTTACACATCAAAGGATTAATAAAACGACAATTAATCGACTTGAACCGAAACTCTATTGACACGGATATAGTCATTTAAGATAGTACGAATATGATATTGCTCTAACAAAAATAGTATTGGGTACACTCAAAACATGGATAGAGAAGAACTTTCTATCGTGAGTGTCGGAATCGGAAACAAATCTTTTAGTTTGATAGCTAAATTTGGTAAACTTACACATAAACTCCATAATTACTACTGTACATCGTATAATTGAATTGTTTGTTCAAAGCCTGAAGCTGAAATAGACATAAGTTCTCATTTTTTTTCTAAAAATACTTTAGTACAACAGATACTACAACTTAATATGAAATACCAAAAAAACATCCCACATAGATTAGCAAACAAAACATTAGACCTTTTCTCCTCTTATATATACAGGTGACCCTGATTGCAAAGCCATACACCTGACAATCCCAAATCCGGCCTAAGTTTGGAATCGGATATTTGGCGACTTAAACTCCAAAAGTTTCCAGTTTTCTTTTTTTAATCTTCTTTGGCTTTGGTCACCATGGTTTTCATTTCAAGGTAATATTTTCTCTCTTATTTTTTTCATTCATTTTTTAGCATTTGCGTATGTATAGGTTTAACAATTTAGGAATGTAACAGTTCAATCAAAGGAATTTGTCTTTTAAATTGTTAAATGTTTGTTTATCATGCCTGATTTATCACAGGGTTTTTAATTGTGACAGTTTGCCTTATGCTTAACTGTCATCATTAGATGTATTTATTTTATTGAGTTGAATCAGTAGTTATGCAATTTTAGTTTTGCATCAAATAGTATTCATACGAAGTCATTATTATCATTCGATACATAAATCTCCTCAATTTCATTTGAGTTTTTAACTTTTGCATCAGTATTACTTATTAGGGTTTCATTCACAAGCCTTGCAATTTGGGGATTTTAATGTCAATCATTACATAAGAACATCCACTTGTTTGGAACTTATTCTGGGAAAACGTAGTAGATTCTTAGTTACTTTTCTTGACAATTTGCTCGTATTAATTTTCACATGGCCGCGGACACCAAACTTGTGGCTATGTGAATGATTGATTACTTCTTTTGATGAACAATAATTTGTTTGGTTAAAATAGATACCATGCAATCTTAATCGACTTTGACAGCTTTCGTAATATTTTTCTAATTGTGATGTGTTTGATTAAAATAGATCACGTACATAGATTGTCGCATCACTCCACGTGGATAAATACACTTCATGCATTCTTAACACTTCTTTGCTTTTATAAAACATGTTCCTTTTCATTTCACAAGATCAAAGCCATAGACATTTCATTGTTCTATGAAAGCAAGCTTTTTACCCTACCTTTAAGTAGGATGACTTATAAAGGATAACTCTAGTTTAAACACCATAGGGTTACTCTTTGTCCGACTCAACCTTGCATGGTTCTTCCTTATGTGTTACGGGACTTCAAAATCTAAAATTTACCATTTAAAGGCTTCAAATTTCTCTAAAAAGATCATGTAACATGCCAAAAATGTATATAGGGGATCTGTGAGATAAATCTAACAAAGTTGCAAGTTCTAGTAAGTAACAAGGTAACCTAATAAAATGATCACCAGGGTGCGTGAGCTAGAAAATTTTCCTTGAGAGTAAAATGTACCCGCATTCATTAATCTGTACCATTTTAACCATACAGGTGGTAGTATTAAAGATATAATAGTGGTAGAGGTTAAAGATTAGTCATAGTTCATTTTTTATTTTCCATCAAATGAAGGTTGAAAGGTCTATTCGTTCTTGCAATCAAATCTTTGACGAGGGATGCAAGCTCACTTCATTTGGTTAAAGAAAATGGAGGTGTAGTGTGTGTGATTCTGTCACAAATTTCCGTTGCAAAATCTCTCTAGCTTCCAATCTTATTCCATTATTAAAACTAATTTGCAATATTGTTCTTATTTGATCAATTTCGTTTTGCTTCCTGTTTTGTTGTGATCGCTCAAGTGAATACAATATTGCAGTTGAGCTGTACTCATGGGAATGAGATTGTGCGCAACAGTATTTTGGAATGGCAAAAATTCTGTGTATAACATACACTAGTTCATGCCGCGTTAATAATTTGTAAAGTTTTTAATTCGTTTTACCCCACAGAGTTTTATGCAACTGCTTATCACATAAATGACATCTTTTGTTGATTGGAGTTCATTGTAGAAAGGTAAGCACACGATATAGCATGATGATATAGCTTAATTTGAGCACATCTTTTGCGTTAGTGGAATATTCGGTTGGTTAGGCAATATGCAGCTAGGGTAACATGTTCAAACGGGTTGGATCAACCTACCGACCTTTGAACTTCAATAATGGTTACTATATTAAATGGTTGAAACTATTTGTACTTACTTTCTTTATCCTTAAATGATGCTTATATATTTTTTGATTGGAATATATTCTTCTTTAAGTTATAGCAACTTTCTATCGAATGTATGATTTTACCTACTTGTATCTAATTGGTATGGCATATAAACCAGGCATTTCCAGCTCCACAATTTTACACCTCAAATCACAAGTTGTATAAAGAACCTCCCACGGCTCACAAAGTTTCTAAAGAAATTGGTGAGAATTCATACAACCTCCCTCCCGTGTTTTATATAATCTGTACATAATTTCATAGACATATATTTCAATGATTGGTATTCATGTTTTTCAGGATCCTTTGGGGATTAAATGTATTACATTCCTCAGGGGCACCTTGAACAAGTATGTTATTTATCTTTTTATGCTAGAATGCAATTTGTCTTCATATATTATGATGCATTGATTCAGGTATTTAGTTGCATCATACACCAGATGGAGGTCGAGAACTGTGAGAACCAATCTCAACATTAAATATGTGATCAATGGCTGAAATTAGTTGTGGCATAATTGTAATTAAACTAAAATTTAGAAATTAATCTTCTAAAGATGGAGGGGTAATATAGGAATCTCACAATCCATCTTTTTGAAAAATCGTCAATAAAAATAGGTTATATTATTAAATTGATTGATTAGGTCAAAAATTTTCACAAACCTCTCTCACGATCTCATAATTGCGGCTGACTAAACCCTTCCCCTCAAATCCCGAAATTCACCCCAATAATCCTATACGACCCCTTTCTGGTTCGATCCAAGGTTCGATTATTCTTAAATCTAGTATAAGAAAAAGGTAATATAATTTGATAATTTGGTTTACCTACATTAGTGTTGGCTATCTAAACTGTTTTAATCGAAGTACTTGTTAAAATCTAGTATAACAAAATGGTTCGATTACTGTGTTAATCGAAGAATAAATTTGCAGTTTTATTGATTGGTTTCAAAAATCGTTCTTTGTTACATTAAGTAGACAATGATCTGAGTTTGAATTTTACTTTGTTTACTATCTATGGGTGTCTTGGGAAATGCAAATGTGCATTCAGTCAGTAACATAAATACCAAATTCGCCAAGGAAGGTAAACATAAAATACCCAATTTTCCATTTCTTCTCGCTCATCAAAACAAAACATAGGCTCATTATTTACCAACTGTGATTGCTTAATTATTGACAAATAAAGGAGTGAGTTATATTTTTCAAAAAAAAAAATGGCGCACGTTTTTTTTTTTTTTTTTTTTATTTTAATTTGTTCAGTTTTGACCCAAATTATGTTCTTGTTATAAGTTGGATATCTAAGTCCGCTATAGGGATGAGAAAGTAGGGCACACTTTTGGCAATTGTTAGTGTAGCTACTACGATGATTGGTATAATTTATTCATGTTTTTCAGGATCCTTTGGGGTGCAAATGTATTACTTTCCTCTGGGGCACCTTGAACATGTATGTTATTTATCTTTTCATGCTAGAATGCAATTTGTCTTCATAGGATTATGATGCATTGATTCAAGTATTTAGTTGCATCATACACCAGAAAAAGGTCGAGAAGCAATCTCAATCATTAAATATGTGATCATTAGCTTAAATTTGTTGTGGCTAATTGTAATTAAACTAAAATTTAGATATTAATCTTCTAAAGATGGAGGGGTAATATAGGAATCTCACAATCTTTCTTTTTAAAACACCGTCCATAAAAACACGTTATTATTAAATTGATTGATTAGGTCACAAAATTTCAAAAACCAGTCTCACGATCTCATAATTACGACTGACAAAAAGGTATAACAAAAATCCTATTAGATCCCTTTCTTGTTCGATCCAAGGTTCGATTATGCTTAAATTTAGTATAACAAAAAGGTATTATAATTTGATAATTTGTTTGCCTACATTAGTTTTGGCTATCTAAACTGTGTTAATCGAAGCACATGTAAAAATCTAGTATAACAAAATGGTTTACTGTGTAAATCGAATAATGAATCTGCAGTTTGATTGATTGGTTTCAAAAATCGTTTTTTGTTACATTAAGTAGACAATGATCTGAGTTTGAATTTTATTTTGTTTACAATCTATAGGTGTCTTGGGAAATCCAAATGTGCATCAGTCAGTAACATTAAATACCAAATTCGCGAAGGAAGGTAAACATAAAATACACAATTTTCCATTTCTATCTCATCAAAACATTACATAGGATCATTATTTACCAACAGTAATTGCTTAATTATTGACAAATAAAGGAGTGAGTTATATTTTTGGAAAATAAAAAGGACGATCTTTTTTTTTTTTTTTTTTTAATTTCTTCAGTTTTGACCCAAATTATTTTCTTGTTATAAGTTGGATATCTAAGTCCTCTTTACGGGTGAGAAAGTAGGGCATACTTTTGGCATTGTCCATTACCATTACTTTGACAATTTTCGCTATTATTAATGCCACGGATTTTGAATACATTCTTTTAGACTTCTATTGCAGTTCAGAATGCTTAGGGGCTGTTTACCTGAAGAAAATATGGCCTAGTTTTCCATCTATAGTTTTGTATGGAAACTGGAGTTTATCTACACAGACTAGTTAAAATTTTAGAAAACCTGTTTGAATGGTGTTTTAGTTTGATTCCCCGTTGTCAGTAAAATGAATAATCTTAGTTGTTAGTTTCACTATTGTTCCCCATGTTTTCACCTATGTTGATCATAGGATTTCATGTTTTTCAGAATTTTCAACTAAAGCACAGTAGAAGGAATTGTGGCAAGTGCATAATCAAGTTGCTTATTGTGCAAAAAATTTCAGGTGCTAGAAGAAATTAAACTACTATTTGCGGTAGCTGGAACCATGATTTTCACAGGTCTTCACATCTTTAGTAAGTCTTGTATCTCGACGTATGTCTTGGGACATGTTGGTAAATCAGAATTAGCCGGTGCATCACTTTCCATGGCATTTGTCAACGTCATTGGGTTTTCAGTGATTAGTGGTTTGGCTATGGGTATGGATGGGATCACGTCGCCAGCTTTCGGGGCTCGTAACTTCTCACTTATGGCCCGAACCCTTCATCAGACCATACTCATCCTTTTAGCCGCCTTCATCCCAATATGCATTATGTGGCTGAATGCAGAGCCGATACATGTGTTTTTTGGTCAAGACCCAAAAGTAGCTAGTTTGGCTGCTACATATACTTACTTCACCATACCAACGTTATTTCTCCAATGTTTCTTCCATCCTATTAAAGTATACCTCCGAGCTAAAAAGGTAACCAAACCTTTTATAATTGGTGCGACTCTTGCTGTCGTTTTTCATGTCGCTGCCCTCATGCTTATGTCCCTCGTGAAGGGGAAGACGTTTTTTACTTCCCACAGGGCCACTTGGAACAGTTTGTTATTAAGCTTATGGGTTGCTTTCTGAAATAGACTTTATGCAGAAATGATAAAGTGATTCACCTCTCAAATAATATCAGTACGTATAATACTTTTGCATTTAATAGAATCTGAAATGAAAGTCACTACTCTTTTTTCTAATAGATCGAGGCCTCCACCCAAGAGGTTGAGGGTTAAATTTTGAGAGTTAACAAACTCCTCAACACATCCTTGTCTGCCTCACATGAGACCCACCACAGCGATATCAAAGCCCCCACCACTTAGAAAATATGTGGCCACGAAAGCTCACACTGTCACTAATCTTTCCACCACAAGTACTTTCAAACATGAGCGTGGACAATGTGTTATGCTTATAGGTGAGAAAGGGCAAGAGGTTGGCAAAGGATCCATACATTTAGCAAACGGGACATGGTTTGGAAGAAACTTGGAGGAATTAAGGTTGTGTGTTGTGGATGTCAATGTTCTTAAGGTGGCTAAATGGAGTGAACTTCCACACCCGTGTGATGCCACAGGCACCAGTTTTGCTCAGGCGGAAATGATTCTGGGCTAAAAGAGGGTGTTGTGGGATTCCAGTAAACTTATCTTGATAAATACTCAAGGAGATGACACATCCAGACTTATCATGCTGCTTTCCATTAACCAGGGAAGAACTTGGATTCATTATTGATAGTTTATAGTCAATAAATTAAAGCTCCTGAAGACCACCAGTCTCTTTTGTGGTTAGTACACTGATTTTCGTATCAAGTCTTTGGGGCACCAAGATCAGCTTCACCGCGTTGGACTTCTCATTTACATTCATGGCTGGTTGCTATGAAAGTAATCATTCACCATTCTCTAAGTTCTGAATCATCTATAGTTGTTATTGTGGTTCTTTTTAGCATGGTTCATCAATAATTTCTTCATATTTATCGTTTTGATGAAAAGTGGTATGCAAAAGCATTAATTTTCCAAATCCTGATAACTTCTGGCCGGGTCAAGAATATCTTGTCAAGTTCAGTGACAAAATTTTCGTTTCTCTTGAAATGTGAGTGAGAGGTCGATGGATCTTCGACGGTTAGACCATATTCACAAATTAAATTATAAAATATTATAACTTGTGAATATGGTTTAATCGCTGAATGTTGTAGGTGTTTGAGCATGAAACTGCTCTTGAAAGATCCATCATTGTTCTCCCTTGTTTCATTGGGCATGAAGATCTTGTAATTGAGTAAGTACACCATCTTCAGGTATGAAGGAACGTTACATATGATAATGGAGACTACAAATTGGACTGATGATTACTTGGTGTTGCAATTATGTAGTACCAAGTAATATCCTAGTTTGTAAATCTAGAGAATTGCTGGTAGCAAATATAACTCTTTTATGTAAGGATAGTTTCTGTATCAGTAGATGTAGTTTGGATGTAGAATGAATGAATATGTAGTCTTCTCAATTTTCTGGGTTTCTACTTTGCAATATAATGGCTTATTATTAGCTTCATTTTTTGTAATCCTGGCATCTTTCTCTTCTTTTTTCTTTTTAACGTAACTTTCTAATGAATTGTCTGCAAAATAGTCGAAAAAAAAAATAATAATAAAAATAAATAAAAAAAAATAAATAAATAAAAAAATTCTGAGCAGAAAATGAAGCTAATACATAATTGATCGTCATATACACCACCCTCCGTGCCCAATGTAACACTAGCCTCTGAGCAAAAATTCTTGTTTTGTCACACCCCAAAACCGCTTTATAGGTTTGGGTGAGTCACTTAAGTCCCTTGTCACTCGTCCCTCTTTTACGTTTACGAAAATACCGGGCTTTTATACTTTTTCCTTGTGAATATATATATAAAAAAAAAAAAAAAAAAAAAAAAGGTTCTAACTAGATTGTTACTAAAATACCATTGAGATAGTTTAACTATGACTTTTTAAGTTAGGAGACTTAATTTAATTGGTTAGTCAATGTAAGTTGAAAATCATACCTTAAGTCAAAGGTTAAGTTATATTGTCCAACTAAAAGAAATGAGACCTGATGGACCAAATATGCCCAAGGACCAAAGATGTGCAGTGCCAACTTCTAGGGTCCGTTTGGTTTGTAAGAAGGTTTAGAATCGGATTCGGATTTGGTTTTGGTATGATAGAAAATGAAATAGAAACTAATAATAATATTTTATTAAAATGATTATTTTAATCCAAATAATAAATAAAATATAGAAGTGTCAGAATTTTTTATTATTAAACTAGTTAATAGAAATTGAATTGTGAGTGTATATTATATGGTAGGGCCCACCACTAACATTCATTCAACAAAACAAACCATTTTAGCTTGGAATTATTTTGATTGAAAAGAGCCCACTTCTATTGTCATAGTATTGTACCAAACAATTATTTACGGAAATGAATCCATTAGTTGATTGTAAAAGTATCATACCAAACGGACCTTTATTTAGCCATTGTGTAAAAGTGTTTGGTGTGTTTTTGTGTGTGACGTGAGATAGAGAAAAATGTGGGAATACAATAATTTTCTGGTTATCAATTAAAGGAGAATTAGTGTTTTAATTCAAGTAGTGAGTCTCTAACTTCATTCCCCTCATGTAAGTGTACCTAATTCTTGGTTTAATTTCATATTTGGGATTATGGTTCGTGTAATGAAATTTTGGGAGTTTAGGTAAAATAGACTTTGAATTAAAGTGATGATGTTATAGTGTTTAGGGCTTAAGTTCTTCAAATGGGTAATGATTAAATTGGGTGATTTAGGGGATTTCACCATATGATCATGATATGATCATATGCATGTAAGAGATAGACTTGAGTTTGTAAATGGGTTGGGCAAACCCTTTTTATCAGTTATGCATCAAGGTAATAACAAGTGTTGGTGATAATTCATGTAAGGAGTCAAATGATGATGATGTTTTTTGGTAATTAGCTATGGAGCTAAAGTAAGTAAATTGGTTATAATGTGTAATTATATGGATTTTATCATATTATATGTTATGTGATTATTTGTGTTTAAGGTTATGAAAGACATTGGTCTAGTATGTTCGGATTAAGCTAGAATTAGGCTAGTTATTTATAACTAGCAAAGGATGTGGTTAGCCTAGTTGCTCTACTAGTTAAGGTATGTAAAGTTCATGTTTGTTGTGGAATGATGATGGTTAACATGCTTTTATGCAAGTTATAGTTTAGAATATGTCTTTGGACTAGTATTTGACATGGATGATACAAGTATGTGTAAATGATGTATAATATCATGTTATTGTCTTTTTTATTTACTAAGCGTAATGTTTACATTTTAGTTGTTAACCTTTTTTGTAGGTTATTGTGAAGCAATGTAAGGTCTTGGATTATAGGCCTTAAGGATGTGAAGCATAGATTGGAAGTATGACACTTATGATAATAGTTGTAGATGCCATGCTTGATCAAGTTAAACCCCCAATGAGTAGCCATGTTGTATTCTTGTTATGGTTTTAAAGTTATGTTTGCAGAAATTATTACGCGTTAAAGAGTTTTGTACTCCCTCATCTCAAAATTATAGTCCACATTTTCTTTTTGCGATGTTTCAAAATAATTGTCCACTTTTTATTTTAAGAAAGAAAAAGAAAATTTAGTGAGAGAATATTCTATTTGAGTGGTTGAGATTTATAGTGATCCCACTTTTATTAAACTTTATGATTTTTGTCTCCTGACAATAACTTTGAGATGGAGGGAGTACAAGTTATCTTTTAGTATGTATAAAGGGGTGTTTGGCATAATAACCCCGTCTTGAGATTTATTGCACCCACATGTGTTTGGGGTCGAAAAATTTACATTTTTATGAAGTATATGAGGTTTTTAAGATATTTGGAAGGTTTCGTAAATTTTTGAGTTGTGTAAGTGTTTTTTCATAAAATGTATCCCGGAATCATTTTTGGTGTACAAAAAAAGGGCTATTTTAGAGTACAAAAAAGGTCATTTTTGTTGCATAGAAAAAGGGGCTATTTTATAGTACAAACGGGTCATTTTGGTGTACAAAAAATGCGGATATTTTAGAGTACAAAAAATGTCATTTTTTGTGTACAGAAAAGGGACTATTTTAGAGACATCGTAAAACTAGCAAGAAGTGTTCATTTCAGCACATCATAACTTTAAGTTAGATTTCGATGCTCACTTTACTAACCCCTAGTAAATCGTGAAAATGGACCAGAGACCTCACCTGACTCAGCTTGGCCATCGTGAAAATGGACCAGAGACCTCACATGTGAAATAAATCATCACCTTTAGTCCAACCAATTGGGAGATAATCAATACATTCATTTTCGGGAGTGATTCATCCTTTCTGAACGCAACATACAACTCTTGGTTGCTGCACATTCGATTGGAATTATTGATATCTTGGCTTGGAAGAACTTTTCTTAGTTCTAGGACTTTTATCTATATACGATGTTTACCTATTTTTTTTGTGACGGAAGCGACACTGTTATTCACAAGGCATCTCCATCTCCACAACTTCACACCTAAAAAAACAGTTTTACACATTTACACATCAAAGGATTATTAAAACGACAATTAATCGACTTGAACCGAAACTCTATTGACGCGGATATAGTCGTTTAAGATAATACGAATATGATATTGCTCGAGCAAAAATAGTATTGAGTACACTCAAAACATGGATAGAGAAAAACTTTCTATCGTGAGTGTCGGAATCGGAAACAAATCTTTTAGTTTGATAGCTAAATTTGGTAAACTTACACATAAACTCCATAATTACTACTGTACATCGTATAATTGAATTGTTTGTTCAAAACCTGAAGCTGAAATAAACATAAGTTCTCATTTTTTTTTCTAAAAATACTTTAGTACAACAGATACTACAACTTAATATGAAATACCAAAAAAACATCCCACATAGATTAGCAAACAAAACATTAGACCTTTTCTCCTCGTATATATACAGGTGACCCTAATTGCAAAGCCGTACACCTGACAATCCAAAATCCGACCTATTTTTGGAAACGGATATTTGGCGATTTTAGGTCCAAAAGTTTCCAGTTTTCTTTTTTTAATCTTCTTTGGCAGAATCAACTTTGGTCACCATGATTTTCATTTCAAGGTAATATTTTCTCTCTTATTTTTTTTCATTCATTTTTTAGCATTTGCGTTTGTGTAGGTTTAACTATTTAGGAATGTAGCTGTTCAATCATGGGAATTAGTTTTTTAAATTGTTAAATGTTTGTTTATCATGCCTGATTGATCACAGGGTTTTTAATTGTGACAGTTTGCCTTATGCTTTACTGTCATCATTAGATTTATTTATTTTATTGAGTTGAATCAGTAGTTATGCAATTTTAGTTTTGCATCAAATAGTATTCGTAGGAAGTCATTATTGCCAACTACAGTGGGTTAGATGTTTAAAAAGGATAACTAAAATTTTCTATATCTCTGCTTAGTTGTGTTATAAAGGATAACTTTAGTTTAAACACCATAGGGTTACTCTTTGTCCGACTCAACCTTGCATGTGTCTTCCTTATGTGTTACGGAAATCAAAATCTAAAATTTACCATTTAAAGGCTTAAAATTTCTCTAAAAGCATCACGTAACAAATGTATATAAGTTTTGTGAGATAAATCTACAAAGTTGCCCGTTCTAGTAAGTAACAAGCTAACCTAATAAAATGATCACCAGGATGCATGAGCAAGAAAACTTTCCTTGAGAGTATAATGTACCCGCATTCATTAATCTGTACGATTTTAACCAAATAAGTGGTAGTATAAAAGATATAGAAGTGGTAGAGGTTAAAGATTAGTCATAGTTCATTTTTATCTTCCTTCAAATGAAGTGCGAAAGGTCTGTTCGTTCTTGCAATCAAATCATTGACGAGGGATGCAAGCTCACTTCATTTGGTTAAAGAAAATGAAGGTGTAGTGTGTGATTCTGTCACAAATTTCTGTTGCAAAATCTCTCTAGCTTTCAACATTATTCCATTATTAAAACTAATTTGCAATATTGTTCTTATTTGATCAATTTCGTTTTGTTTCCTGTTTTGTTGTGATCGCTCAAGCGAATACAATATTGCAGTTGAGCTGTACTCATGGGAATGAGTTTGTGCGCAACAGTATTTTGGAATGGAAAAATTCTATGTATAACATACACTAGTCCATGCTGCGTTAATAATTTGTAAAGTTTTTAATTCGTTTTATCCCACAGACTTTTATGCAAGTGCTTATCACATAAATGACCTCTTTTTTCGATTGAAGTCCATTGTGTAGAATGGTACGCACATGATATAGCATAATGATAGAGCATAATTTGAGCACATCTTTTGCGTAAGTGGAATATTTGGTTAGGCAATATGCAGCTAGGGTAACATCTTCAAACGGGTTGGATCAACCTATCGACCTTTGAACTTCACGGTCACTATATTAAAATGGTTGAAACTATTTGTAATTACTTTCTTTATCCTTAAATGATGCATTTATATTTTTTGATTTGGAATATATTCTTCTTTAAGTTATAGCAACTTTCTATCGAATCTTTGATTTTACCTACTTGTATCTAATTGGTATGGTGTATAAACCAGGCATTTCCAGCTCCACAATTTTACACCTCAAATCATAAATTGTATAAAGAACCTCCCATGGCTCAGAAAGTCTCTAAAGAAATTGGTGAGAATTGATACAACCTCCCACCCATGTTTTATATAATCTGTTCATAATTTCATATACATATATTTCAATTGTTAGTATAGCTACTCAGATGATTGGTATAATTTATTCATGTTTTTCAGGATCCTTTTGGTGCAAATGTATTACTTTCCTCTGGGGCACGTTGAACATGTATGTTATTTATCTTTTTATGCTAGAATGCAATTTGTCTTCATAGGATTATGATGCATTGATTCAAGTATTTAGTTGCGTCATACACCAGAAAAAGGTCGAGAAGTGCGAGAAGCAATCTCAATCAACTAATATGTGATCAATAGCTTAAATTAGTTGTGGCATAATTGTAATTAAACTAAAATTTAGATATTAATCTTCTAAAGATGGAGGGGTTATTTAGGAATCTCCCAATCTTTCTTTTTGAAAAACCGTCCATAAAAACACGTTATTATTAAATTGATTGATTAGGTCACAAAATTTCACAAACCTCTCTCACGATCTCATAATTACAACTGACAAAAAGGTATAACAAAAATTGATCCCTTTCTTGTTCGATCCAAGGTTCGATTATGCTTAAATTTAGTATAACAAAAAGGTATTATAATTTGATAATTTGTTTGCCTACATTAGTGTTGGCTATCTAAATTGTGTTAATCGAAGCACATGTAAAAATCTAGTATAACAAAAAGGTTTACTGTGTTAATCGAAGAATGAATCTGCAGTTTGATTGATTGGTTTCAAAAATCGTTTTTTGTTACATTAAGCAGACAATGATCTGTGTATGAATTTGCCTTTGTTTACAATCTATATGTGTCTTGGGAAATCCAAATGTGCATTCAGTCAGTAACATAAACCAAATTCGCCAAGGAAGGTAAACATAAAATACACAATTTTCCATTTCTATCTCATCAAAACATAACATAGGATCATTATTTACCAACAGTGATTGCTTAATTATTGACAAATAAAGGAGTGAGTTATATTTTTGGAAAATAAAAAGGACGCACATTTTTTTTTTTTTTTTTTTTTTTATTTGTTCAGTTTTGACCCAAATTATTTTTTTGTTATAAGTTGGATATCTAAGTCCTCTTTAGGGCTGTTTACCTGAAGAAAATATGGCCTAGTTTTCCATCTATAGTTTTGTATGGAAACTGGAGTTTATCTACATAGACTAGTTAAAATTTGAGAAAACCTGTTTGAATGGTGTTTTAGTTTGATTCCCCGTTGTCAGTAAAATGAATAATCTTAGTTGTTAGTTTCACTATTGTTCCCCATGTTTTCACCTTTGTTGATCATAGGATTTCATGTTTTTCAGAATTTTCAACTAAAGCACAGTAGAAGGAATTGTGGCAAGTGCATAATCAAATTGCTTATTGTGCAAAAAATCTCAGGTGCTAGAAGAAATTAAACTACTATTTGCGGTAGCTGGAACCACGATTTTCACAGGTCTTCACATCTTTAGTAAGTCTTGTATCTCGACGTATGTCTTGGGACATGTTGGTAAATCAGAATTAGCCGGTGCATCACTTTCCATGGCATTTGTCAACGTCACTGGGTTTTCAGTGATTAGTGGTTTGGCTATGGGTATGGATGGGATCACGTCGCAAGCTTTCGGGGCTCGTAACTTATCACTTATGGCCCGAACCCTTCATCAGACCATACTCACCCTTTTAGCCGCCTTCGTCCCAATATGCATTATGTGGCTGAATGCAGAGCCGATACTTGTGTTTTTTGGTCAAGACCCAAAAGTAGCCAGTTTGGCTGCTACATATACTTACTTCACCATACCAACGTTATTTCTCCAATGTTTCTTCCATCCTATTAAAGTATACCTCCGAGCTAAAAAGGTAACCAAACCTTTTATAATCAGTGCGACTCTTGCTGTCGTTTTTCATGTCGCTGCCCTCATGCTTATGTCCCACGTGAAGGGGAAGACGTTTTTTACTTCCCACAGGGCCACTTGGAACAGTTTGTTATTAAGCTTATGGGTTGCTTTCTGAAATAGACTTTATGCAGAAATGATAAAGTGATTCACCTCTCAAATAATATCCGTACGTATAATACTTTTGCATTTAATAGAATCTGAATTGAAAGTCTCTACTCTTTTTTCTAAGAGATCGAGGCCTCCACCCAAGAGGTTGAGGGTTAAATTTTGAGAGTTAACAAACTCCTCAACCCATCCTTGTCTGCCTCACATGAGACCCACCACAGAGATATCAAAGCCCCCACCACTTAGAAAATATGTAGCCACGAAAGCTCACACTGTCACTAATCTTTCCACCACAAGTACTTTCAAACATGAGTGTGGACAGCGTGTTATGCTTATAGGTGAGAAAGGGCAAGAGATTGGCAAAGGATCCATACATTTAGCAAACGGGACATGGTTTGGAAGAAACTTGGAGGAATTAAGGTTGTGTGTTGTGGATGTCAATGTTCTTATGGTGGCTAAATGGAGTGAACTTCCACTCCCGTGTGATGCCACAGGAACCAGTTTTGCTCAGGCGGAAATGATTCTGGGCTAAAAGAGGGTGTTATGGGATTCCAGTAAACTTATCTTGATAAATACTCAAGGAGATGACACATCCAGATTTATCATGCTGCTTTCCATTAACCAAGGAAGAACTTGGATTCATTATTGATAGTTTATAGTCAATAAAGCAGCTGAAGACGACCAGTCTCTTTTGTGGTTAGTACACTGATTTTCGTATCAAGTCTTTGGGGCACCAAGATCAGGTTCACCACGTTGGACTTCTCATTTACATTCATGGCTGGTTGCTATGAAAGTAATCATTCACCATTCTCTTAGTTCAGAATCATCTATAGTTGTTATTGTGGTTCTTTTTAGCATGGTTCATCAATAATTTCTTCGTATTTATCGTTTTGATGAAAAGTGGTATGCAAAAGCATTAATTTTCCAAATCTTGATAACTTCTGGCCGGGTCAAGAATATCTTGTCAAGTTCAGTGACAAAATTTTTGTTTCTCATGAAATGTGAGTGAGAGGTCGATGGATCTTCGACGGTTAGACCATATTCACAAATTAAATTATAAAATATTATAACTTGTGAATATTGTTTAATCGCTGAATGTTGTAGGTGTTTGAGCATGAAACTGCTCTTGAAAGATCCATCATTGTTCTCCCTTGTTTCATTGGGCATGAAGATCTTGTAATTGAGTAAGTACACCATATTCAGGTATGAAGTAACGTTACATATGATAATGGAGACTACAAATCGGACTGATGATTACTTGGTGTTGCAATTATGTAGTACCAAGTAATATCCTAGTTTGTAAATCTTGAGAATAAATATAACTCTTTTATATAAGGATAGTTTCTGTATCAGTAGATGTAGTTTGGATGTAGAATGAATGAATATGTAGTCTTCTCAATTTTCTGGGTTTCTACTTTGCAATATAATGGCTTATTATTAGCTTCATTTTTTGTAATCCTGGCATCTTTCTCTTCTTTTTTCTTTTTAACGTATGTGGAGTTGAATTTGCTTTGTTGACTTTTTAACATTTTTATGCGACTTTCTAATGAATTGTCTGCAAAATAGTCGGAAAAAAATAATAATAATAAAAATAAATAAATAAATAAAAAAAAAAGAAAAAAATTCTGAGCAGAAAATGAAGCTAATACATAATTGATCGTCATATACACCACCCTCCGTGCCCAATGTAACACTAGCCTCTGAGCAAATATTCTTGTTTTGTCACACCCCAAAACCGCTTTATAGGTTTGGGTGAGTCACTTAAGTCCCTTGTCACTCGTCCCTCTTTTACGTTTACGAAAATACCGGGCTTTTATACTTTTTCCTTGTGAATATATATAATACTTCTCCAGAAAAAAAAAAAAAAAAAAAAAAAAAAGAAAAAAAAAAAGGAGGTTCTAACTAGATTGTTACTAAAATACCATTGAGATAGTTTAACTATGACTTTTTAAGTTAGGAGACTTAATTTAATTGGTTAGTCAATGTAAGTTGAAAATCATACCTTAAGTCAAAGGTTAAGTTATATTGTCCAACTAAAAGAAATGAGACCTGATGGACCAAATATGCCCAAGGACCAAAGATGTGCAGTGCCAACTTCTAGGGTCCGTTTGGTTTGTAAGAAGGTTTAGAATCGGATTCGGATTTGGTTTTTGTATGATAGAAAATGGAATAGAAACTAATAATAATATTTTATTAAAATGATTATTTTAATCCAAATAATAAATAAAATATAGAAGTGTCAGAATTTTTTATTATTAAACTAGTTAATAGAAATTGAATTGCGAGTGTATATTATATGGTAGGGCCCGCCACTGACATTCATTCAACAAAACAAACCATTTTAGCCTGGAATTATTTTGATTGAAAAGAGACCACTTCTATTGTCATAGTATTGTACCAAACAATTGTTTACGGAAATGAATCCATTAGTTGATTGTAAAAGTATCATACCAAACGGACCCTTATTTAGCCATTGTGTAAAAGTGTTTGGTGAGTTTTTGTGTGTGACGTGAGATAGAGAAAAATGTGGGAATACAATAATTTTCTGGTTATCAATTAATGGAGAATTAGTGTTTTAATTCAAGTAGTGAGTCTCTAACTTCATTCCCCTCATGTAAGTGTACCTAATTCTTGGTATAATTTCATATTTGGGATTATGGTTCGTGTAATGAAATTTTGGGAGTTTAGGTAAAATAGACTTTGAATTAAAGTGATGATGTTATAGTGTTTAGGGCTTAAGTTCTTCAAATGGGTAATGATTAAATTGGGTGATTTAGGGGATTTCGCCATATGATCATGATATGATCATATGCATGTAAGAGATAGACTTGAGTTTGTAAATGGGTTGGGCAAACCCTTTTTATTAGTTATGCATCAAGGTAATAACAAGTGTTGGTGATAATTCATGTAAGGAGTCAAATGATGATGATGTTTTTTGGTAATTAGCTATGGAGCTAAAGTAAGTAAATTGGTTATAATGTGTAATTATATGGATTTTATCATATTATATGTTATGTGATAATTTGTGTTTAAGGTTATGAAAGACATTGGTCTAGTATGTTTGGATTAAGCTAGAATTAGGCTAGTTATTTATAACTAGCAAAGGATGTGGCTAGCCTCGTTGCTTTACTAGTTAAGGTATGTGAAGTTCATGTTTGTTGTGGAATGATGATGGTTAACATGCTTTTATGCAAGTTATAGTTTAGAATATGTCTTTGGACTAGTATTTGACATGGATGACGCAAGTATGTGTAAATGATGTATAATATCATGTTATTGTCTTTTTTATTTACAAAGCGTAATGTTTACATTTTAGTTGTTAACCTTTTTTGTAGGTTATTGTGAAGCAATGTAAGGTATTGGATTATAGGCCTTAAGGATGTGAAGCATAGATTGGAAGTATGACACTTATGATAATAGTTGTAGATGCCATGCTTGATCAAGTTAAACCCCCAATGAGTCGCCATGTTGTATTCTTGTTATGGTTTTTGTTGTAGTCGATAATCACTCTTTATCACACAAATATGAGGCGTTCTGCACAAGAGAGAATGAGATGGGACAAGGGTGTGATGGATCGTATATAAAGATAGATATGGATGTTAAACTTTTATCTATTAAGCACACACACATACACCTGTGAACCACTTCCTCAAATGAGGAATTTGTGCTTTAAATATCACAAGGATATTACCCTAATGGGCCTTCAATGGGCCTCGTGGGTTTTAACTTTTGGATTGGGCTTTTACATATAAACTTAGTCTAACATAAGCCCATAATACATAAAGTTCTAACTAATTGAATGACCATCACTTTAAACACTAAAATTAAAGCTAACAATCTCCCCCTAAGGGATGATCATTCAAACTATGCACTACGTGATTAGATCTTTAGACTTCTGGGTCTTGAACTTTGTGTTTCTTTGTTCCTTCATGCATTGTGATCTTCATCATATCGTCCGTTGATTGTTCTTTGTCTTGATCAACATCTTCATGTATTCACAACTTCGTTTCTTCCAATGTAGATGATGATTGATGGACTTTCTTCAGTACCTGCATAAAACAGTTAGCAATAATTCGTCCAGATCTTTCAGGATCAGATCTCTTTATGACACTTACAACTAATGTTCTTTTTGGTGAACACAATTGTATATTATTGAAAGTGTACCTAAGAGATCTTTGATGAATCTCATGGCTCTAGACTCAATTATGTGCGCTTTGGTTTTAGACATCGGAGGCGTGGAGCAGAGTGCTACCTTTTCAATATCAACACATCTCGGAGTGAGAGGTCGATAGATTATGAAGTGTTCTCCATGAGAAATGAAACAAATATCTTTTAAGAGATATCTGAGTGGCAAAGAGGGGTTTGTGCACCACGTCACTGGGTCCATGACGTCTTGTCTTCAATATCAGTATCACCTTAGTGAGTACCGATAGCAAATGTATTGACCCGGTTTCTTTCCTAAGTTTTCATGGAGGGCTATTTCTTTTCACCCTTACAAAAACTTTTCTTTTTCATTCTTCAACCCCTTCTTTCTCCTTTCTCATTTGCTCCTTTTTTCAATCATACCTAAGGACTTCTAATTCTAAACTATTGGAATTGTCCTTGGGTAGATCCCTCCGGTTCTGGCGGATCATTAGACATTACCTAACCAAAATCACCTTATTACTCCATGATTATCCTAGATTTGTTGATCGCATGCCATAAAACCATTTGAAAATCTCTCAAAGCGTTTATGTATAAAACACATTTTTGGTTAACACTTCAAGAGTTTTGCATTTTCTGAAATACTCCCCCTTCACATATGCTCATGCATTTTTGAAATAAATTGCACATGATGGGTAGAGTTTGCACATTTGAAATGATCGATTTTCAATGAAAATGACCTTCGCGAGACACGCTTACATCACTAGTTAGACTAGCTTGAAGTTATTACCCGTCCTGGTCATATTCAATGATCATCTCTCGAATTGGTACATTCTACTCAGACAAGTCCTTTGCGAGACACGCTTACATCAATGGTAAACTAGCTTGAAATTATTACCCTTCCCGGACTAGTCTTTTCGATTACTAACATTTAGATTTCGTCAACTCGATAGTACTTTCTGAGTCTTTCTGTTTAGCTCCTTTGAGATTCGAACCATGATCACATTTTAATCCCATTTCTCCCCCTCAAAAATAGCATTTCGATGGTATTTTTGATACCATTTGATTAAAATCATTGTTTTTGGAAAGCTAATAGGGAGAAACGATTTTGCATGAACTTTTTGGAACAAATTTCTTTTTGGAATACTCCCCCTCAAAACTTGCATTTGGTTTTGACATTTTTGAAAACTTTGGAGCAAGTGGGGAGTAACGATTTGAAAGATCTTAAGCAAAAATTTTGAAAAGATTTGAAAACCTTTTGATGAATTTTGAAGAAAATTTTGCTTAAGATGAAGAAGTTTGGTTTGATAAACTTTGCGTGAAAACTTCTTTTCTTTTAGGATTGTTGCAATTAAAACGTACAACAGGGTCCTTTCTTTGAAAAACGGGTTATACACTGTTATGTGTACATAAGCCAAAACGTTGAAGCTCGGGTTGTAAGCTGAAATACTTACAAGCCATTGATTTTTAGGATAAGTGCTCGAAATTTTTGATGAGGCACTTTCCTTTCTTTGAAGCTCGGGTCCTAATCTGAAGTGATTAGAGGCTATTGGGTTAAGCGCGGGTTCCGTTCTGAAATGCACGAAAGCCATTTTGAGGCGCGGGTTTTGAACTGAATTGAACAAAAGCCATTTTGACCAGATTAGACAACAACTTTTGGAACCCATTTGAGCACTGCACCAATGGGTTTAACATGTTTTGCAATACATTTGTAAGTTGTGTCAGTCTGATTCAAAGAGGTTGAATTCCAACGAGGACTGAAAACCGGTTTTTCATTTGGAAATAACACTCGCGGAATCAGCGGTGATTTAAAATTCTTTTTCAAAGCAGAGTCCTTGTGTTGCAGCGGAAGTTTTTCAGAGTATGAAGGACTTTGCTTTGGTCTCCACACTTGCCTTACCCGTGTAAAGCGAGATTGTGGAGTTTGAAATCTCGAAGTCTCTTCATGAGACATGTTTGACCTTGAAAGCTTTGGAGGAGTAGGTGTTTCAGAAAATCTTGGTTTCTTTGTAAACTGCCTTTCTTTTTGCAAAGAATAGGTAGTAAACTGGGAAACCTTTTTCAAAAATGGTTTTGAAGATTCACCCGTGTAAACCTTCTTCAAAACACTACCTGTTGTAGTCGATAATCACTCTTTATACACACAATATTTGCACGTTAAACACAAGAGGAGAGGATGGGACTGTGGAGTTGGATCAAATGATATATAAAGAGATATAAATATATGTTAAACCTTTTCTTTATTTCACACAACTCTTCACAGTGAGCCACATTGCAAATGAGGCTTTGTGATGAATTTATATCACAGCCACTTTGCCTAATGGGTTTTTTTGGGCATGTGGGCTTTGGCTCATGGATTGAGCATTTACATTTAATACTAATCTCTAACACAAGCCCATATAATACAAAGTTCTAACTAATTGAATGACCATCACTTTAAATTATAAAAACTAAAGCTAACAATCTCCCCCTAAGGGATGGTCATTCAAAAGATGCACTACGTGATTAGATCTTTATACTTCAGCATCTTGAACTTTGTGATTCTTTGTTCCTTCATACATTGTGATCTTCATCGTATCGTCTTTTGGATTGTTCTTTGCCTTGATCAACATCTTCATGTATTTACAGCGTCTTTTCTTCCATTGTAGATGTTGAGACATACGATGATCGATGGACTTTCTTCAGTACCTGCATAAAACAGTTAGCAATAAATAGTCCAGCTCTTCCAGGTTCAGATCTCATTATGACACTTACAACTTATGTCCTTTTTGGCGAACACAAGTGTATTATATTGGAAGTGTTCCTAAGAGATCTTTTGATGAATCTCATGGCTCTAGACTCCATTATGTGCGTTTTGGTTTTGGTCGTCGGAGGCGTGGAGCAGAGTGCCACCTTTTCAATATCAACACATCTCGGAGTGAGAGGTCGATAGATTATGCATTGATCTCCATGAGAAATGCAACAAATATCTTTTAAGAGATATCTGAGTGGCTTGGAGGGGTGGTGCAAATGCGTCACTGGGTCCATGACGTCTTGTCTTCAATACCAGTATCACTTTAGTGAGTACCGATAGCATATGTATTGACCCGGTGACTTTCCTAAGTTTTCATGGAGGGCTATTTCTTTTCACCCTTTCATTTAACTTTTCTTTTTTATTCTTCAACCCCTTCATTCTCCTTTCTCATTTTGCTCCTTTTTTCAATCATACCTAAGGACTTCTAATTCTAATCTATTGGAATTGTCCTTGGGTAGATCCCTCCGGTTCTGGCGGATCATTAGACATTACCTAACCATAATCACCTTATTACTCCATGATTATCCTTGATTTGTTGATCGCATGCCATAAAGCCTTTTGTGAAAATCTCTCAAAGCGTTTATGTATAAAACACATTTTTGGTTAACACTTCAAGAGGTTTGCATTTTCTGAAATACTCCCCCTTCACATGTGCTCATGCATTTTTTGAAATAAATAGCACATGTTGGGTAGAGTTCGCACATTTGAAATGATCGATTTTCAATGAAAATGACCTTCGCGAGACACGCTTACATCACTAGTTAGACTAGCTTGAAATTATTACCCGTCCCGGTCATATTCAATGATCATCTCTCGAATTGGTACATTCTACTCAGACAAGTCCTTTGCGAGACACGTTTACATCAATGGGTAACTATCTTGAAATTATTACCCGTCCTGGACTAGTCTTTTCGATTACTGACATTTAAGCTTCGTTAACTCGATGGTATTTTCTGAGTCTTTTTGTAGAGCTCCTTTGAGATTCGAACCATGATCACATTTTAATCACATTTCTCCCCCTCAAAAATAGCATTTCGATGGTATTTTTGATACCGTTTGATCAAAATCATTGTTTTTGGAAAGGTAATAGGGAGAAACGATTTTGCATGAACTCTTTGGAACAAAATTTCTTTTTGGAATACTCCCCCTCAAAACTTGCATTGGTTTTGACATTTTTGAAAACTTTGGAGCAACTGGGGAGTAAAGGTTTGAAAATCTTAAGCAAAATTTTTGAAAAGTTTTGAAAAACCTTTTGAGAAATTTTGAGTAAAATTTTGCTTAAGATTAAGAAGTATGAATAAACATTGCATGAAAACTTCTTTTCTTTTAGGATTGTTGCCATGAATTGTACAACAGGGTCCTTTCTTTGAAACACGGGTTATGCACTGTTATGTATACATAAGCCAAAACGTTGAAGCTCGGGTTGTAAGCTGAAATACTTACAAGCCATTGATTTTTAGGATAAGTGCTCGAAAGATTTTGATTAAGCACTTTCCTTTCTTTGAAGCTCGGGTTTCGTACTGAAGTGCACGAAAGCCATTAATGAAGCGCGGGTTTTGAACTGAATTGAACAAAAGCCATTATGACCAGATTAGACGACAACTTTTGGAACCCATTTGAGCACTGCACCAATGGGTTTAGCATGTTTTGCAATCCATTTGTAAGTTGTGTCAATCTGGTTCAAAGAAGTTGAATTCCAACGAGGACTGAAAACTGTTTTTTCATCTGGAAATAACACTCGCGGAATCAACGGAGATTTAAAAATATTTTTCAAAGCAGAGTCATTCTTGTTTTGCAGCGAAAGTTTTTCAGAGTTTGAAGGACTTTGCTTTGGTCTCCACACTTGCCTTACCCATGTAAAGCGAGATTGTGGAGTTTGAAATCTCGAAGTCTCTTCATGAGACATGTTTGACCTTGAAAGCTTTGGAGGAGTAGGTGTTTCAGAAAATCTTGGTTTCTTTGTAAACTTCCTTCCTTTTTGCAAAGAATAGGTAGTAAACTGGGAAACCTTTTTCGAAAATGGTTTTGAAGATTCACCCGTGTAAACCTTCTTCAAAACACTACCCTTTTTGGGAAACTTGGTTGAAACAGGAGATTTTCCTTTTGAACGGTTAAGATCATCAAACATTGTTTTCAAGGCATTGTATGATGATCGGAAATCACTATATTCTTTTTGAAGAAGATCTTGAGATGCCAATTTAGATTCCAAACAAGCAATTTGTTTCAAAAAATGATCATTTTCAGCTTTTGAATCATCTATTTTACGAGCCAATTTTCGTTCGAAAACACTATTTTCTTTTTCAAGTTTTTCAAAATATGTTTCGAATTTGTTCGTTTTGTTGAAAAGATCAGTTTTGGCATCCTCAAGATCGTTTGTGCGTTGAGCTAAAAGCGTTTCAAGCTCAAGCACTTTTGTTTGAAACACATGATTTGCATTGTCTGTTTCAAAATCTGAAGAAGTAGAATCAAACAGAGGATTTGGATAGGAAACTTTTGTAACTTGAGGCTTCAATACTTCAGACTCCTTTTGTTTCGTGTTTGATTTTTGATTCAGAACACGTGAACGTTTGATTGAATTAAACAAGTTTTTGTAAGTCTATTTCAAATGCTCATTTTCTTTTTGTAATGATGCCACAACATGTTCCAATTCAATGTTTTTTGTATCAATTTCATCCAAATCAAAGTTGATTTTGGCATCATCACACTTTTCTTCAAAAATCTGTTCCTTTTTAGAAGAAGCAATTCTTTTTGACAATTCTTCTTTTACTTCAGCTACTTCTTTTGAAAGTTCAGTGATTTTTCTTTTGAAACAAAGATTTTCAGATTTCAAGAAATATGTATGTTCAGAATCCACATTCTCATGCTCAAGGCTGACAGACACCGATTTGAATGACTCAATTTGATTTGTGAAAAATTCTTTTTGAATATCAAGATTTAAGCATTTTGCATCAAATTCATCTTCAAGAGAATGGATGTACTTTAAATCTTCTCTCATTTCAGTGACAAGAAATTTTTCAAAATGTTCAAAACTGAAATTGATATTTTTCACAAGAGGTTCAATCTCATCTTTTAAATACTTACAGACTTCCCTTTTTAGCCTAGCATCTGATGACATGAGACGACGGTAGTCACTCTCGTTGTATTGTTGTTTTGACCAAATGACCTTTAACGTGTGGTCAATGTGATATTTAAGATTACAAAACTGTTTCCTTGCTTTATTTTAACATAAATTAGCATCGTAAGTAGCAAGTTGAACTTCTTTGAAAAATCTTTTCACATTTGTTTCTTTTCTTTTTAAAGTTGGCTTTGGTATTTCTGACAATTGTATACAACCATACACAAAGCCTTGGTACGAGAGTGGGTTTTTTGTTTTTTTGACTTTTAAGCGTTTTTCTTCTGCCAATTTTTCATCTTCTTCTGATATGAACAGAGCATCAGGCGGCAAAAATTTATGTTCCACCTGATCTGTATTTTCAAAACCAATTCCTGATTTTCCCTTATGAACTTTCTCAGCTTTAGGAATCATCATTTTAAGAGTTTGAGCACTTTGGTCTGTTTTTCGAAGTTTTACTTCAAGATTGGTTGCTTGTTTCGAAAACCCTTGATTTTCTTTTTCAAGTATTGTATTAACAATCTTAAGATTTGAAGTGTTTTCCTGAAGCATTGAGTACCTCATTTTTAATTCACCATTCTCTTTAAAAGTTCTTGGACATTTCTATTGGCGGGGCCCAAATTTCTATCCACATATTTCTGACCTTGAGATTTAAGGTTTGAGATTTCAGTGTCTTTGCTTTTTGTTAATTTTTCAAGCTCTTTGGACAATGAAATGTTTGTTTGCTTAGTTTTGCGTTTGTCCTCTTTGCACTTTTCAAGTTCATGTTTGAAATTATGGATTAAAGAAGCAAATATGGCATGATCTTGATCAGGAGAAGATCCATCCTGGGCAGGCTCACCTCCATTAGGATCCATATCTGGAGTCGTAGGAGTGATATTACTATCAAACCGATTCACCACATATGTGTCACTGATGCACTCAGAATGCGCAGGATGTGTCTTGTCATAAGCAAACACATTATCGAACAAAACAACATTATCATTATCGTGTGAATGTTGTACCGTAGCCAAAATTGCTATGTCAGATGAGGATCTGATATGGTCAGCTTCAGTATCCCAAACAACTTCATTCCTGTGTGTACTGTCAGCATCCGAATCATTCCTTGGAGTGCTGCTTTCAACATGCTGTTCTGAAGATGTGTCTGTTTCCGTGAGGACCAAGCTAGCATCAGATGATGTACCCTCATCGACCTTTTCTTCTTCTTCTTTGTTTGCCTCTTTCTCATTCACCTCTGTTTCCTTTAAAAGTATTTCTCTTACAGTTTGCTCCCTTTCCCGTTCAATCACTTTCTTCTCATTCAGCATCTCTTTCAGATGAAGTGATCTTGAAGTAAGCACCAATTCCAGTGTTCTCATATGACCAAACATCTGAAGTCTAAACGTTTCCACGTCCACGTGTCTGCTGACGCATTTACTCCATACTTCTCTTGTTGATTCATAATCTGGAGAATTTTTGATTCTAAAGTCGAGAAACCATTTAAGCTGCGTCTGGAGTGCTTGAAAGGCTTCAATGCAATCACTTCCCTGTTCAATTTGGTTCTCAATTTGAGATATGTTGTGCAGGAGTTTCTCTCTGAATTCTTCAAAATTCATTTCAGATCCGAAGAGTCTTCCAGAAATTCGATTGAATAAATATGGACTCAACATTGGTGACCTTGCATTAGAGATTGTCACGCATTGACTCTTAACTCCTTGAAGGTGCATTAGGCAACGTTCCTTCGTGACATTTTGCACAACTGGAGACATCTGTCCCGCTTGAGAACTTGATTCCATTTGCTTGCGGTGTGATAAAGTTGATTCAGGATCTTTGCAACGAAATAGGAGTTGAGGTTGTTGATGGTTAAGCTTGGTTGTTGATGTGAGGTTTTGGTTTGTTGATGATCGTCGAAGTTGTAACAAATTAAATAACGTTACGAAACTTGATTCAAGTATAATTAAGACAAAGTCAAAAGTTTACAGTTTCGACAAAAGTTATGTAAATTACAATTTAGATAAACTCGAAAATTTCTATAGAAATTTCTATTTGACCAAAATTTATACAAATTTATGGCTAAATATCAATTTAGATAGAAATATATCTAATTTATATAAATCGGTAATTTATATAAAATCTAACACTTTTATACAAAAGGTTAGATAACCGTTTGTCGAAGTATTTTACACTCTTATACAAGAGTAAAAATACCGAGTTCACTTTCGAGTTGACGAAATTACGTTCGAATCAAATCCTTGAAAGTTATCTAACTTTGAAGTCTTTTAATCACAATTGCAAGGGCCAAAAGTGTCAAATCCGAAAGATCTTCTATTGCAGCTGAAAGTACAAGGACTAAAGTTGCCAATTCCGAAAATTGCCCCAATTGCTAGACAAAACTTGAATTGCGAGACCAATTCCGAAAGAACAGCACCAATTGCGAAACTTAGCTTGAATTGCGAGACACAATCGCGAGATAGCCTCTGAATTGCGAAAGAACACTCAATTGCGATAAAAAGTTGAATTGCGATACAATCAGGCAATTGCGATAGAAGTTGAATTGCGAGACCAGTCCTGAATTGCGATAGAAGTTGCCAATTGCGACAGAAGCAGTAGAAATTGCGAGAGAGCAATTCCGAGAGCAGCAGTAATTCCGATAAGCAGCAGTAATTCCGAGAGATATTGCAATTGCGAGAAACTTTAACTTTTTGCCACTTTTGTTGACTTTTTAGTACAATGCCCACGTGAAGCCTTATTTCAAGGACATCTCTGACCACTTTTCACCTACTTGCACACTTGCCTTACAACTTTTACCAACTAAACCAATAATATCAAAGATCTTCCAACTAAAATATTCAAAAAACACAACAACTAAATCTTTCTTGAAAATGCTCGATCTGTGAACCAAGAACAAAACACCAAAGATTGATCTTGCACACCAAGATATACAGCCAAGTCGATTTAACCCAAAATAACCATAAACTTAGCACATGATTTTTGTATGAGTCGAAAAGAAATATAAAACACAAATTGTAACTTTTCTATATAAAGAAAAATAACAATGGATGTTTTAGTTTCTAAGATCAAACAAAAAAAAAAAAAACTCCTTTTTGTTCTTGAGACTTGCGTACAGTAGCCAAAAGACCACGTTTTTAAGAGATAAAAAACGCAACACAAGTGTATTTTTCAACAAGATTCGAACACAAGAACTTCCTACCTCATTAACCGGCTGTTGATACCACTTGTTGTAGTCGATAATCACTCTTTATCACACAATATTTGCACGTTAAACACAAGAGGAGAGGATGGGACTGTGGAGTTGGATCGAATGATATATAAAGAGATATGAATATATGTTAAACCTTTTCTTTATTTCACACAACTCTTCACAGTGAGCCACATTGCAAATGAGGCTTTGTGATGAATTTATATCACAGCCACTTTGCCTAATGGGCTTTGATGGGCTTGTGGGCTTTGGCTCATGGATTGAGCATTTACATTTAATACTAATCTCTAACACAAGCCCATATAATACAAAGTTCTAACTAATTGAATGACCATCACTTTAAATTATAAAAACTAAAGCTAACACTACCCTCTTTGGGAAACTTGTTTGAAGCAGGAGATTTGCCTTTTGAACGATTGAGATCATCAAACTTTGTTTTTAAGGCATTGTATGACGTTCGCAAATCACTGTATTCTTTTGGAAGAGAAAGATGATCTTGAGATGCCAATTTAGATTCCAAAGAAGCAATTTGTTTCAAGAAATGATCTTTTTCAGCTTTTGAATCATCCATTTTACGAGCCAATTTCCGTTCAAAAACAATATTTTCTTTTTCAAGTCTTTCAAAATATGTTTCGAATTTGTTTGTTTTGTTGAAAAGATCAGTTTTGACATCCTCAAGATCGTTTGTTCTTTGAGCTAAAAGAGTTTCAAGCTCAAGTACTTTTGTTTGAAGCACATGATTTGCGTTTTCCATTTCAAAATCTGAAGAATTAGAATCAAACAGAGGATTTGGATAGGAAACTTTCGTAACTTGAGGCTTCAATACTTCAGACTTCTTTTGTTTCGTGTTTGATTTTTGATTCAGAACACGTGAACGTTTGATTGAATCAAACAGGTTTTTGTAAGTCTGTTTCAAATGCTCATTTTCTTTTTGTAATGATGCCACAGCATGTTCCAATTCAATATTTTTGTATCAAGTTCATCCAAATCAAACTTGATATTGACATCATCACAATTTTCTTCAAAAATATTTTCTTTTTCAGAAGAAGCAATTCTTTTTGACAATTCTTCTTTGAATTTAGCTACTTCATTTGAAAGTTCAGAATCCACATTCTCATACTCAAGGCTGACAGACTTCAAAAAATATGTATGTTCAGAATCCACATTCTCATACTCAAGGCTGACAGACACCGATTTGAATGTCTCAATTTGATTTGTGAAAAATTCTTTTTGAATATCAAGATTTAAGCATTTTGCATCAAATTCATCTTCAAGAGAATGGACGTACTTTAAATCTTCTCTCATTTCAGTGACAAGAAATTTTTCAAAATGTTCAAAACTGAAATTGATATTTTTCACAAGAGGTTCAATCTCATCTTTTAAAAACTTACGGACTTCCCTTTTTAGCCAAGCGTCTGATGACATGAGACGAGTGTAGTCACTCTCGGTGTATTGTTGTTTTGACCAAATGACCTTTAACGTGTGGTCAATGTGATATTTAAGATTACAAAACTGTTTCCTTGCTTTATTTTGCCATAAATTAGCATCATAAGTAGCAAGTTGAACTTCTTTGAAAAATCTTTTCACATTTGTGTCTTTTCGTTTTAAAGGTGGTTTTGGTATTTCTGACAATTGTATACAACCATACACAAAGCCTTGGTACGAGAGTGGGCTTTTTCTTTGTTTGGATTTTAAGCGTTTTTCCTCTGCCAATTTTTCATCTTCTTCTGACATGAACAGAGCATCAGTCGGCAAAAATTTATGTTCAACCTGATCTGTATTTTCAAAACTAATTCCTGATTTTCCCTTATGAACTTTCTCAGCTTTAGGAATCATCATTTGAAGAGTTTGAACAGTTTGGTCTGTTTTTCGAAGTTTTTCTTCAAGATTGTTTGCACGTTTTAAAACCTCTTGATTTTCATTTTCAAGTTTTGTATTAACAATCTTAAAATTTGAGGTGGTTTCTTGAAGCATTGAGTATCTCATTTTTAATTCAACGTTCTCGTTTAAAAGCTCTTGGACCTTTCTGTTGGCGGGGCCCAAATTTTCATCCAGTTGTTGAATGGAACGTTTTTCACGTGAAAGAGCTGTGCTTAACTCAGCTTCAAGTTCTTTGTTTCGTTTTAAAATTGGCGAGGGAACATCTTCATTTAATTTCTGAGCTTGAGATTTAAGTTCTGAGATTTGAACGTCTTTGTAATGTGTTATTTTCTCAAAATCCTTTTTCATTTCTTTAAATCCCTCAAGCTCTTTGGACAATGAGGCATTCGTTTGCTTAGCTTTACGATTGTTCTCTTTGCATTTTTCAAGTTCACTTTTGAAATTATCGATTAAAGAAGCAAATATGGCATGATCTTGATTATGAGAAGATCCATCCTGGGCAGGCTCACCTCCATTAGGATCCATATCTGGGGTTGTGGGAGTGATATTACTATCAAACCGTTGCTCCACATATGTGTCACTGATGGACTCAGGATGCGCAGGATGTGTCTTGTCATGAACAAACATATTCTCGAACAAATCAACATTATCATGATCGTTTGAATGTTGTACCGTAGCCACAATTGCAATGTCGGATGAAAGTCTGATGTGGTCAGCTTCAGTATCCCAAACAGCTTCATTCCTGTGTGAACCCTTAGCATCCGTATCGTATCTTGGAGTGCTGCTTTCAACATGCTGTTCTGAAGATGTGTCTGTTTCCGTGAAGACCAAGCTAGCATCAGATGTTGTACCCTCATCGACCTTTTCTTCTTTGTTTGCCTCTTTCTCATTTCCCACTGATTCCTTTAAGAGCCGTTCTCTTTCAATTTGCTCTCTTTCCCGTTTCTGCTTCTCCATTTCAATTCTTTCCCGTTCTATCACTTGCTTCTCTTCCCACACTTCTCTCATATGAAGTGATCTTTGAGTAAGCTGCGATTCCAGCAAGTCTATTCTCCAGCGCAACTCATTTCTAAACGTTTCAGCTTCCAGGTCACTTGTGACGCATCCACTCCAAGTTTGGATATTAGAATCATAGCCTGGATGTCTTTTGACTACTCTGAAATCTAAGTCGAAAAACCATTTAAAATGCGTCTTGAGTGCTTGGTATGCTTCATTGCACTCAAATCCTCGTTCAATTTGGTTCTCTATACGAAATATGTTATGCAATAGTTCCTCTTTGAATGTGCGATAATCCATTTTAGGTTCGAAGAATCTAGCAAACATTCGATCAAAAGCATATGATTCCACTATTGACATTTTTGCGTTTGTGAGTCTCTCACATAGACTTTTGATTGCTTTAAAGTGTATGAGACATCGTTCATTCGAGCGAATAACATTTTGCATAACTGAAGACATTTGTCCCTCTTGAGAACTCGATTCCATTTTCTTGTGATATGTGACAAAGTTGATTAAGGATCGTTGCAACGAAATAGGAGTTGAGGTTGTTGACGGTTAAGCTTGGTTGTTGATGTTAGGTTTTGTTGTGTTGTTGGTGATCGTTGAAGTTGCAGTTTATATAAACGAAACAAATTTAAATAAAGTTACAAAATTTGATTAGAGTATAATTAAGACAAAGTCAAAAGTTTACAATTTCGACAAAAAGTTATGTAAATTACAATTTAGATAAACACGACACTTTCTATAGAGATTTCAATTCGACCAAAATTTATACAAATTATGGCAAAATATCAATTTAGATAGAAATATATCTTATTTATATAAATTCGTAATTTATATTAAATCTAACAATCTTATACAAGAATGTAGATAACCGTTTGTCGAAGTATTTCACACTCTTATACAAGAGTTAAAATACCGAGTTCACTTTCAAGTTGACGAAATTACGTTCGAATCAAATCCTTAAAAGTTATTTAAATTTGAAGTCTTTTAAGCACAATTGCGAGGGGCCAAAAGTGTCAAATCCGAAAGTTCTTTAAGGCAGCTGAAAGTACAGGGACTGAAGTTGCCAAGTCTGAAAATTGCACCAAATGCGAGATAAAATGTGAATTGCGAGACCAATTTCGATAAAACAGCCACAATTGCGAAGAATTGCTGCAATTGCGAAAGAACTTGAATTGCGAGATGAATTGCGATAACACACTTGAATTGCGAGACAAAATGTGAATTGCGATACCAATTGCGATAACACACTTGAATTGCGAGACCAAATGTGAATTGCGATACCAATTGCGAGACTGAATCTTGAATTGCGAAACAATGCTGCAATTGCGAAGCTGGTTCAATTGCGAAACATAATGAATTGCGAGACAGCAGTTGAATTGCGACAGAATACGACAATTGCGAGACACTTGTGCAATTCCGAAACTTTTCACCTTTTTATCAACTTCTTGACTTTTGTGTAATTTGCCCACGTGAAGCCTTATTTCCCTGACAACTTTTCACCCAATTGCAACCTTTCCTGACCACTTTCCACCAACTTGACCAATAATACAAAGATCTTTGAATATTTCAATTAAAATATCCAAAAACACATCTTTTACAAGATTGTTTGATTAACTTCGATCAATGGACCAAGAACAAAACAAAAATCTTCCAAACCAAGTCTTTAGAACATAAAATAACCACAAACTTAGCACTTGATTTTTGTACGGATCGAAAAGAAAGTAAAACACAAATTGTCACTTTTCTATAAAAAAGAAAAAATGACAATGGATGTTTTATTTTCTAAGATCAAACAAAAATACTCCTTTTTGTTCTTGTGACTTTCGTACAGTAGCCGAAAGAACACAATAGGCCACGTTTTCCAGAAAAAAAACCGCAATACAAATGTGTTTTTTCAACAAGAACCGAACTCAAAGAACTTCCTACCTCGTTGACCGGCTGTTGATACCACTTGTTGTAGTCGATAATCACTCTTTATCACACAAATATGAGGCGTTATGCACAAGAGAGAATGAGATGGGACAAGGGTGTGATGGATCGTATATAAAGATAGATATGGATGTTAAACTTTTATCTATTAAGCACACACACATACACCTGTGAACCACTTCCTCAAATGAGGAATTTGTGCTTTAAATATCACAAGGATATTACCCTAATGGGCCTTCAATGGGCCTCGTGGGTTTTAACTCTTGGATTGGGCTTTAGCATATAAACTTAGTCTAACATAAGCACATAATACACAAAGTTCTAACTAATTGAATGACCATCACTTTAAACACTAAAATTAAAGCTAACAGTTTTAAAGTTATGTTTGCAGAAATTATTACGCGCTAAAGAGTTTTGTACTCCCTCAATCTCAAAATTATAGTCCACATTTTCTTTTTGCGATGTTTCAAAATAATTGTCCACTTTTTCTTTTAAGAAAGAAAAAGAAAATTTAGTGAAAGAATATTCTATTTGAGTGGTTGAGATTTAAAGCGGTCCCACTTTTATTAAATTTTGTGATTTTCGTCTCCTGACAATAACTTTGAGATGGAGGGAGTACAAGTTATGTTTTAGTATGTATAAAGGGGTGTTTGGCATAAATACCCCGTCTTGAGATTTATTGCTCCCACATGTGTTTGGGGTCGAAAAATTTACATTTTTATGAAGTATATGAGGTTTTTAAGATATTTGGAAGGTTTCGTAAATTTTTGAGTTGTGTAAGTGTTTTTTCATAAAATGTATCCTGGAATCATTTTTGGTGCACAAAAAAAGGGCTATTTAAGAGCATAAAAAAGGTCATTTTTGTTGCATAGATAAAGGGGCTATTTTATAGTACAAACGGGTCATTTTGGTGTATAAAAAATGAGGATATTTTAGAGTACAAAAAATGTCATTTTTTGTGTACAGAAAAGGGACTATTTTAGAGACATCGTAAAACTAGCTAGAAGTGTTCATTTCAGCACATCATAACTTTAAGTTAGATTTCGATGCTCACTTTACTAACCCCTAGTAAATCGTGAAAATGGACCAGAGACCTCACCTGACTCAGCTTGGCCATCGTGAAAATGGACCAGGGACCTCACATGTGAAATAAATCATCACACCTTTAGTCCAACCAATTGGGAGATAATCAATACATTCATTTTCGGGAGTGATTCATCCTTTCTGAACGCAACATACAACTCTTGGTTGCTGCACATTCGATTGGAATTATTGATATCTTGGCTTGGAAGAACTTTTCTTAGTTCTAGGACTTTTATCTATATACGATGTTTACCTTCTGTTTTTTTGGGATGGAAGCGACACTGTTATTCACAAGGCATCTCCATCTCCACAACTTCACACCTAAAAAAACAGTTTTACACATTTACACATCAAAGGATTAATAAAACGACAATTAATCGACTTGAACCGAAACTCTATTGACGCGGATATAGTCATTTAAGATAATACGAATATGATATTGCTCTAACAAAAATAGTATTGGGTACACTCAAAACATGGATAGAGAAGAACTTTCTATCGTGAGTGTCGGAATCGGAAACAAATCTTTTAGTTTGATAGCTAAATTTGGTAAACTTACACATAAACTCCATAATTACTACTGTACATCGTATAATTGAATTGTTTGTTCAAAACCTGAAGCTGAAATAAACATAAGTTCTCATTTTTTTTCTAAAAATACTTTAGTACAACAGATACTACAACTTAATATGAAATACCAAAAAAACATCCCACATAGATTAGCAAACAAAACATTAGACCTTTTAACCTCTTATATATACAGGTGACCCTGATTGCAAAGCCATACACCTGACAATCCCAAATCCGGCCTAACTTTGGAATCGGATATTTGGCGACTTAAACTCCAAAAGTTTCCAGTTTTCTTTTTTTAATCTCCTTTGGCTTTGGTCACCATGGTTTTCATTTCAAGGTAATATTTTCTCTCTTATTTTTTTCATTCATTTTTTAGCATTTGCGTATGTATAAGTTTAACAATTTAGGAATGTAACAGTTCAATCATAGGAATTTGTTTTTGAAATTGTTAAATGTTTGTTTATCATGCCTGATTGATCACAGGTTTTTTAATTGTGACAGTTTGCCTTATGCTTAACTGTCATCATTAGATTTATTTATTTTATTGAGTTGAATCAGTAGCTATACAATTTTAGTTTTGCATCAAATAGTATTCATACGAAGTCATTATTATCAATCGATACATAAATCTCCTCAATTTCATTTCAGTTTTTAACTTTTGCATCAGTATTACTTATTAGGGTTTCATTCACAAGCCTTGCAATTTGGGGATTTTAATGTCAATCATTACATAAGAACATCCACTTGTTTGGAACTTATTCTGGGAAAGCATCGTAGATTCTTAGTTTCTTTTCTTGACAATTTGCTCGTATTAATTTTCACATGGCCGCGGACACCAAACTTGTGGTTATGTGAGGGGAAATGATTGGTTACTTCTTTTGATGAACAATAATTTGTTTGGTTAAAATAGATACCATGCAATCTTAATCGACTTTGACAGCTTTCGTAATATTTTTCTGATTGTGATGTGTTTGGTTAAAAAAGATCACGTACATAGATTGTCGCATCACTCCACGTGGATAAATACACTTCATGCATTCTTAACACTTCTTTGCTTTTATAAAACATGTTCCTTTTCATTTGACAAGATCAAAGCCATAGACATTTCATTGTTCTATGAAAGCAAGCTTTTTACCCGACCTTTAAGTAGGATGACTTATAAAGGATAACTCTAGTTTAAACACCATAGGTGTTAGCTTTACTTTTAGTATAAAGTGATGGTCATTCATCTTAATTAGAACTTTGTGACAAATGGGCTTGTATTAGTTTTAATATCAACTTTGTGACAAATGGGCTTGTGTAAAAGACCAATCCATGGTCATAAGCCCACAAGCCCACTTAAAGCCTTTAGGGCAAAAAGGCTTGAAGTATTTAAAGCTCACATTGTATCATTTGTGAGTGTGGTTCACAGTGAGTGTGTGTTGTGTTTAATAAGAAAAAGTTTAACTTTCATATCTATCTTACATATCATACGATCCAACAACATCATTGTCCCATCTCATCTCTTGTGTATTAACGCCCCATAAAGTGTGATAAAGAGTGATTTCTAGTAACAACAAGTGGTATCAATAGCCTAGCTTCGAGGTAGGAAGTTTGTTGTTCTTGTGCTCGATCTAAGTGAAGTTCTTGTGTTCGAATCTTGTTGAAAAATACTTTTGTGTTGCGCTTTTTTCTGGAAAAACGTGGTTAATATACTGTGTTCTATGTTCTACTGTACGCAACACCAAAGATAAAAGGTTGTATTTTTGTGCTTGATCCCAAAGAATAAAACATCCATTGTTACTTTTTCTTTATTTAAAAAAGTTACAATTTGTGTTTTGTATTTTTTCGATTCATACAAAAATCAAGAGAAAAAGTTGTGTTTGTTTGGTTATTATACGAAGTGGGTCTTCAAAGTTTCTGTGATATATTCCAGTTTGCTCACTTGTTTACACTTGTGGAAGTTTGATTTGGTTTGTTATTCACTTTTTTGATCGTATGAATCTAACAAATCTTGCATAAGATTTGTTTGGATTATTTTAGTGAAAGGTGAATTATTGAAGTTGGTATAAGTTAGTAAAAGTTGTCAGGAAGCATGTGCAAGTCAGTGGAAAGAGTGGATAAGTAAAGGAAAAAGTCAAAAAGTGGTTGAAAAGTGCAATTTATCGCATTTGGCTTCAAAAGTTGCGTTTTATCGCATTTCATGAAAATTCTGCGTTTTATCGCATTTGGGCTGTGTTATCGCAATTGACGCTGAACAAGTTTATCGCAGTTCGAATTCAGATAGTTATCGCAATTGGGTTTCTATCGCATTTCGATTGTTATCGCATTTCGGGCATTCTATCGCATTTCACACATTTTTATCGCAATTGGCCCTCGACCAGTTTTATCGCAGTTCAACCTTTCAGTTCTGTCCGATATCTGTCACCAATTGCGATATCGGACAACACTAGCTGAGCGATATCGGACAACACTGATTTTTAGTATTGACAGTTTTAGTCCCTGTACTGTCCAGCAGCCAAAGGAAACTTTCAAATTTGGCAGTTTTGGCCCTCGTACTTTTGCAAAATTTCAAAAGGTTATAACTTTTGAACCGTAACTCCGTTTTCAGTCCACGACCTGTCAAAACGACCGTGAGACCGAGGAGAAGGACACATTGAATTAATTTATACATTCAACCCAAGTTTCGAGGCCTGAAAACGCTCCAAAATGAAGTTATTGAGGTTTTAAGTTTCCAGACCAAAATTCCGCCGTAACAACTTGCTTCACAACAACAACAACCAAGTTTAACCTTCAACAACAACATCTCCTAGTTCGTTGCAAAGATCCTGAATCAACTTTATCACACCGCAAGCAAATGGAATCAAGTTCTCAAGCGGGACAGATGTCTCCAGTTGTGCAAAATGTCACGAAGGAACGTTGCCTAATGCACCTTCAAGGAGTTAAGAGTCTATGTGTGACAATCTCTAAAGCAACGTCACCAATGTTGAGTCCATATTTATTCCATCGAATTTCTGGAAGACTCTTCGGATCTGAAATGAATTTTGAAAAATTCAGAGAGAAACTCCTGCACAACATATCTCAAATTGAGAACCAAATTGAACAGGGAAGTGATTGCATTGAAGCCTTTCAAGCACTCCAGACGCAGCTTAAATGGTTTCTCGACTTTAGAATCAAAAATTCTCCAGATTATGAATCAACAATAGAAGTATGGAGTAAATGCGTCAGCAGACACGTGGACGTGGAAACGTTTATACTCCAGTTGTTTAGTAAAATGAAAACACTGGAACGGGTGCTTACTTCAAGATCACTTCATCTGAAAGAGATGCTGAATGAGAAGAAAGTGATAGAACGGGAAAGGGAGCAAACTGTAAGAGAAATGCTATTAAAGGAAATAGTGGGAAAGGAAGAAGAGGCAAACAAGGATGAAGAAAAGGTCGATGAGGGTACATCATCTGATGATAGCTCGGTGTTAACGGGAAGTGAAACATCGTCAAAACAGCAGGTCAAAAGCAGCAGTCCAAGATACGATTCGGATGCTGAGGGTACACACAGGAATGAAGCTGTTTGGGATACTGAAGCTGACCACATCAGACTTTCATCCGACATAGCAATCGTGGCTACGGTACAACATTCAAACGATCATGATAATGTTGATTTGTTCGAGAATATGTTTGTTCATGACAAGACACATTCTGCGCATCCTGAGTCCATCAGTGACACATATGTGGAGCAAAGGTTTGATAGTAATATCACTCCCTCAACCCCATATATGGATCCTAATGGAGGTGAGCCTGCCCAGGATGGATCTTCTCATGATCAAGATCATGCCATATTTGCTTCTTTAATCCATAATTTCAAACATGAACTTGAAAAGTGCAAAGAGGACAATCGCAAAACTAAGCAAACAAACATCTTATTGTCCAAAGAGCTTGAAAAATTAACAAAAAGCAAAGACACTGAAATCTCAAACCTTAAATCTCAAGGTCAAAAATTTGTGGATAGAAATTTGGGCCCCGCCAACAGAAAGGTCCAAGAACTTTTAAAAGAGAATGATGAATTAAAAATGAGGTACTCAATGCTTCAGGAAAACACTTCAAATATTAAGATTGTTAATACAAAACTTGAAAAAGAAAATCAAGAGTTTTCGAAACAAGCAACCAATCTTGAAGTAAAACTTCGAAAAACAGACCAAAGTGCTCAAACTCTTAAAATGATGATTCCTAAAGCTGAGAAAGTTCATAAGGGAAAATCAGGAATTGGTTTTGAAAATACTGATCAGGTTGAACATAAATTTTTGCCGACTGATGCTCTGTTCATGTCAGAAGAAGATGAAAAATTGGCAGAGGAAAAACGCTTAAAAGCCAAAAAAGGAAAAAGCCCACTCTCGTACCAAGGCTTTGTGTATGGTTGTATACAATTGTCAGAAATACCAAAACCACCTTTAAAAAGAAAAGAAACAAATGTGAAAAGATTTTTCAAAGAAGTTCAACTTGCTACTTATGATGCTAAATTATGGCAAAATAAAGCAAGGAAACAGTATTGTAATCTTAAAAATCACATTGAGCACACGTTAAAGGTCATTTGGTCAAAACAACAATACACCGAAAGTGACTACAATCGTCTCATGTCATCAGACGCTTGGCTAAAAAGGGAAGTCTGTAAGTATTTAAAAGATGAGATTGAACCTCTTGTGAAAAACATCAATTTCAGTTTTGAACACTTTGAAAAATTTCTTGTCACTGAAATGAGAGAAGATTTAAGGTACGTTCATTCTCTCGAAGATGAATTTGATGCAAAATGCTTAAATCTTGATATTCAAAAAGAATTTTTCACAAATCAAATTGAGTCACTCAAGTCGGTGTATGTCAATCATGAGCATGAGAATGTGGATTCTGACCATACATATTTTTTGAAATCTGAAAATCTTTGTTTCAAAAGAAAAATCACTAAACTTTCAAAAGAAGTAGCTGAAGTCAAAGAAGAATTGTCAAAAAGAATTGCTTCTTCTAAAAAGGAACAGATTTTTGAAGAAAAGTGTGATGATGCCAAAATCAACTTTGATTTGGACGAAATTGATACAAAAAATATTGAATTGGAACATGCTGTGGCATCATTACAAAAAGAAAATGAGCATTTGAAACAGACTTACAAAAACATGTTTAATTCAATCAAGCGTTCACGTGTTCTGAATCAAAAATCAAACACGAAACAAAAGGAGTCTGAAGTATTGAAGCCTCAAGTTACAAAAGTTTCCTATCCAAATCCTCTGTTTGATTCTACTTCTTCAGATTTTGAAACAGACAATGCAAATCATGTGTTTTAATCAAAAGTGCTTGAGCTTGAAACGCTTTTAGCTCAACGCACAAACGATCTTGAGGATGCCAAAACTGATCTTTTCAACAAAACGAACAAATTCGAAACATATTTTGAAAAACTTGAAAAAGAAAATATTGTTTTCGAACGAAAATTGGCTCGTAAAATGGATGATTCAAAAGCCGAAAAAGATCATTTTTTGAAACAAATTGCCTCTCTGGAATCTAAATTGACATCTCAAGATCATCTTCAAAAGGAATACAGTGATTTGCGAAGTTCATACAATGCTTTAAGAGTGAAGTTTGAGTCTCTTAACCACTCAAAAGGAAAAGCTCCCATTTCAATTCACTCAACACCAAAAGTGAGTGTTTCAAAGAAGGTTTACACGGGTGAATCTTCAAGACCAAGACCATTTTCGAAAAAGGTTTCCCAATTTACAACCTATTCTTTGCAAAAAGGAAGGAAGTTTTCAAAGAAACCAAGTTTTTATGAAACGCTCACTCCTCCAAAGCTTTCAAGGTCAAAAATGTCTCATGAAGAGACTTCAAGATTTCAAACTCCACAATCTAGCTTTACACGGGTAAGGCAAGTGTAGAGACCAAAGCAAAGTCCTTCAAACTCTGAAAAACTTCCGCTGCAACACAAGGAATCTGTTTTGAAAAAGGATTTTAAATCTCCGTTGATTCCGCGAGTGTTATTTTTAGATGAAAAACCAGTTTTCAGTCCTCGTTGGAATTCAACTTCTCTGAATCAGATTGACACAACTTACAAATGGATTGCAAAAGATGCTAAACCCGTTGGTGCAGTGCTCAAATGGGTTCCAAAAGTTGTTGTCTAATCTGGTCAAGATGGCTTTTGTTCAATTCAGTTCAAAACCCGCGCTTCATAAATGGCTTTCGTGCATTTCAGTACGAAACCCGTGCTTCAAAGAAAGGAAAGTGCTTAATCAAAATCTTTCGAGCACTTATCCTAAAATCAATGGCTTGTAAGTATTTCAGCTTACAACCCGAGCTTCAACGTTTTGGCTTATGTACACATAACAGTGCATAACCCGTTTTTCAAAGAAAGGACCCTGTTGTACGCTTTATTGCAACAATCCTAAAAAGAAAAAGAAGTTTTCATGCAAAGTTTATCAAACCAAACTTCTTAATCTTAAGCAAAATTTTATTCAAATATTCTTCAAAAGGTTTTCAAATCTTTTCAAAAATTTTGCTTAAGATTTTTCAAATCGTTACTCCCCACTTGCTTCAAAAATTTACAAAAATGTCACAACCATTGCAAGTGTTGAGGGGGAGTATTTCTGAAACAAATTTTGTTCCAAAAAGTTCATGCATATCAGTTTCTCCCTAATAGCTTTCTAAAAACAATGATTTTAATCAAACGGTATCAAAAATATCATTGAAATGCTATTTTTGAGGGGGAGAAATGTGATTAAAATGTGATCATGGTTCGAATCTCAAAGGAGCTCTACAAAAAGACTCAAAAAGTACCCTCGAATTGACGAAACTAACTGTCAGTTATCGAAAAGACTAGTCCAGGACGGGTAATAATTTCATGCTGGTTTACCAGTGATGTAAGCGTGTCTCGCAAAGGACTTGTCTAAGTAGAATGTACCAATTCGAGAGATGATCATTGATATGACCGGGACGGGTAATAATTTCAAGCTAGTCCAACTAGTGATGTAAGCGTGTCTCGCGAAGGTCATGTTCATTGAAAGTCGATCATTTCAAATGTGCGAACTCTACCCATCATGTGCAATTTATTTCAAAATGCATGAGCACATGTAAAGGGGGAGTATTTCAGAAAATGCAAAACTCTTGAAGTGTTAACCAAAAATGTGTTTTATACATAAACGCTTTAAGAGATTTTCATAAAAGGTTTTATGGCAAGTGATCAACAAATCTAGGATAATCATGGAGTAATAAGGTGATTATGGTTAGGTAATGTCTAATGATCCGCCAGAACCGGAGGGATCTACCCAAGGACAATTCCAATAGTTTAGAATTAGAAGTCCTTAGGTATGATTGAAAAAAGGAGCAAACGAGAAAGGAGAAAGAAGGGGTTGAAGAATTAAAAAGAAAAGTTTTTGTAAGGGTGAAAAGAAATAGCCCTCCATGAAAACTTAGGAAAGACACCGGGTCAATACATATGCTATCGGTACTCACTAAGATGATACTGATATTGAAGACAAGACGTCATGGACCCAGTGACGCGGTGCACAAACCCCTCCAAGCCACTCAGATATCTCTTAAAAGATATTTGTTTCATTTCTCACGGAGATCAATGCATAATCTATCGACCTCTCACTCCGAGATGAGTTGATATTGAAAAGGTGGCACTCTGCTCCATGCCTCCGACGACTAAAACCAAAATGAACATAATTGAGTCTAGAGACATGAGATTCATCAAAAGATCTCTTAGGTACACTTTTAATGCAATACACTTGTGTTCACCAAAAAGAACATAAGTTGTAAGTGTCATAATGAGATCTGAACCTGGAAGAGCTGGACGATTTATTGCTAACTGTTTTATGCAGGTACTGAAGAAAGTCCATCGATCATCGTATGTCTCAACATCTACATTGGAAGAAAAGACGTTGTGAATACATGAAGATGTTGATCAAGGCAAAGAACAATCCAAAAGAAAATACGATGAAGATCACAATGCATGAAGGAACAAAGAATAACAAAGTTCAAGACCATGAAGTATAAAGACCTAAGCACGTAGTGCATATTTTGAATGACCATCCCTTAGGGGGAGATTGTTAGCTTTACTTTTAGTATAAAGTGATGGTCATTCATCTTAATTAGAACTTTGTGACAAGTGGGCTTGTATTAGTTTTAATATCATGTGTAAAAGACCAATCCATGGTCATAAGCCCACAAGCCCACTTAAAGCCTTTAGGGCAAAAACGCTTGAAGTATTTAAAGCTCACATTGTATCATTTGTGAGTGTGGTTCACAGTGAGTGTGTGTTGTGTTTAATAAGAAAAAGTTTAACTTTCATATCTATCTTACATATCATACGATCCAACAACATCATTGTCCCATCTCATCTCTTGTGTATTAACGCCCCATAAAGTGTGATAAAGAGTGATTTCTAGTAACAACAATAGGGTTACTCTTTGTCCGACTCAACCTTGCATGGTTCTTCCTTATGTGTTATGGGACTTCAAAATCTAAAATTTACCATTTAAAGGCTTCAAATTTCTCTAAAAACATCATGTAACATGCCAAAAATGTATATAGGGTCTGTGAGATAAATCTAACAAAGTTGCAAGTTCTAGTAAGTAACAAGGTAACCTAATAAAATGATCACCAGGGTGCGTGAGCTAGAAAATTTTCCTTGAGAGTAAAATGTACCCGCATTCATTAATCTGTACCATTTTAATCATACAGGTGGTAGTATTAAAGATATAATAGTGGTAGAGGTTAAAGATTAGTCATAGTTCATTTTTTATTTTCCATCAAATGAAGGTCGAAAGGTCTATTCGTTCTGGCAATCAAATCTTTGACGAGGGATGCAAGCTCACTTCATTTGGTTAAAGAAAATGGAGGTGTAGTGTGTGTGATTCTGTCACAAATTTCCGTTGCAAAATCTCTCTAGCTTCCAATCTTATTCCATTATTAAAACTAATTTGCAATGTTGTTCTTATTTGATCAATTTCGTTTTGCTTCCTGTTTTGTTGTGATCGCTCAAGTGAATACAATATTGCAGTTGAGCTGTACTCATGCGAATGAGATTGTGCGCAATAGTATTTTGGAATGGCAAAAATTCTGTGTATAACATACACTAGTTCATGCCGCGTTAATAATTTGTAAAGTTTTTAATTCATTTTACCCCACCGAGTTTTATGCAACTACTTATCACATAAATGACATCTTTTGTTGATTGGAGTTCATTGTAGAAAGGTAAGCACACGATATAGCATAATGATGTAGCTTAATTTGAGCACATCTTTTGCGTTAGTGGAATATTCGGTTGGTTAGGCAATATGCAGCTAGGGTAACATGTTCAAACGGGTTGGATCAACCTACCGACCTTTGAACTTCAATAATGGTTACTATATTAAATGGTTGAAACTATTTGTACTTACTTTCTTTATCCTTAAATGATGCTTATATTTTTTTGATTGGAATATAGTCTTCTTTAAGTTATAGCAACTTTCTATCGAATCTATGATTTTACCTACTTGTATCTAATTGGTATGGCATATAAACCAGGCATTTCGAGCTCCACAATTTTACACCTCAAATCACAAGTTGTATAAAGAACCTCCCACGGCTCACAAAGTTTCTAAAGAAATTGGTGAGAATTCATACAACCTCCCTCCCGTGTTTTATATAATCTGTACATAATTTCATAGGCAAATATTTCATTGATTGGTATTCATGTTTTTCAGGATCCTTTGGGGATTAAATGTATTACATTCCTCAGGGGCACCTTGAACAAGTATGTTATTTATCTTTTTATGCTAGAATGCAATTTGTCTTCATATATTATGATGCATTGATTCAAGTATTTAGTTGCGTCATACACCAGATGGAGGTCGAGAACTGTGAGAACCAATCTCAACATTAAATATGTGATCAATGGCTGAAATTAGTTGTGGCATAATTGTAATTAAACTAAAATTTAGAAATTAATCTTCTAAAGATGGAGGGGTAATATAGGAATCTCACAATCCATCTTTTTGAAAAACCGTCCATACAAATAGGTTATATTATTAAATTGATAGATTAGGTCAAAAATTTTCACAAACCTCTCTCACGATCTCATAATTGCGGCTGACTTAACCCTTCCCCTCAAATCCTGAAATTCACCGCAATAATCCTATACGACCCCTTTCTTGTTCGATCCAAGGTTCGATTATTCTTAAATCTAGTATAAGAAAAAGGTAATATAATTTGATAATTTGGTTTACCTACATTAGTGTTGGCTATCTAAACTGTTTTAATCGAAGTACTTGTTAAAATCTAGTATAACAAAAAGGTTCGATTACTGTGTTAATCGAAGAATAAATTTTCAGTTTTATTGATTGGTTTCAAAAATCGTTTTTTGTTACATTAAGTAGACAATGATCTGAGTTTGAATTTTATTTTGTTTACAATCTATAGGTGTCTTGGGAAATCCAAATGTGCATTCAGTCAGTAACATAAATACCAAATTCGCGAAGGAAGGTAAACATAAAATACACAATTTTCCATTTCTATCTCATCAAAACATAACATAGGATCATTATTTACCACCAGTGATTGCTTAATTATTGACAAATAAAGGAGTGAGTTATATTTTTGGAAAATAAAAAGGACGATCTTTTTTTATTTTTTATTTTTTATTTATTTATTTATTTTTTTTAATTTCTTCAGTTTTGACCAAAATTATTTTATTGTTATAAGTTGGATATCTAAGTCCTCTTTAGGGGTGAGAAAGTAGGGCATACTTTTGGCATTGTCCATTACCATTACTTTGACAATTTTCCCTATTATTAATGCCACGGATTTTGAATACATTCTTTTAGACTTCTATTGCAATTCTGAATGCTTAGGGGCTGTTTACCTGAAGAAAATATGGCCTAGTTTTCCATCTATAGTTTTGTATGGAAACTGGAGTTTATCTACATAGACTAGTTAAAATTTTAGAAAACCTGTTTGAATGGTGTTTTAGTTTGATTCCCCGTTGTCAGTAAAAGGAATAATCTTAGTTGTTAGTTTCACTATTGTTCCCCATGTTTTCACCTATGTTGATCATAGGATTTCATGTTTTTCAGAATTTTCAACTAAAGCACAGTAGAAGGAATTGTGGCAAGTGCATAATCAAGTTGCTTATTTTGCAAAAAATTTCAGGTGCTAGAAGAAATTAAACTACTATTTGCGGTAGCTGGAACCATGATTTTCACACGTCTTCACATCTTTAGTAAGTCTTGTATCTCGACGTATGTCTTGGGACATGTTGGTAAATCAGAATTAGCCGGTGCATCACTTTCCATGGCATTTGTCAACGTCATTGGGTTTTCAGTGATTAGTGGTTTGGCTATGGGTATGGATGGGATCACGTCGCCAGCTTTCGGGGCTCGTAACTTCTCACTTATGGCCCGAACCCTTCATCAGACCATACTCATCCTTTTAGCCGCCTTCATCCCAATATGCATTATGTGGCTGAATGCAGAGCCGATACATGTGTTTTTTGGTCAAGACCCAAAAGTAGCTAGTTTGGCTGCTAACCATACCAAGGTTATTTCTCCAATGTTTCTTCCATCCTATTAAAGTATACCTCCGAGCTAAAAAGGTAACCAAACCTTTTATAATTGGTGCGACTCTTGCTGTCGTTTTTCATGTCGCTGCCCTCATGCTTATGTCCCTCGTGAAGGGGAAGACGTTTTTTACTTCCCACAGGGCCACTTGGAACAGTTTGTTATTAAGCTTATGGGTTGCTTTCTGAAATAGACTTTATGCAGAAATGATAAAGTGATTCACCTCTCAAATAATATCAGTACGTATAATACTTTTGCATTTAATAGAATCTGAAATGAAAGTCTCTACTCTTTTTTCTAATAGATCGAGGCCTCCACCCAAGAGGTTGAGGGTTAAATTTTGAGAGTTAACAAACTCCTCAACCCATCCTTGTCTGCCTCACATGAGACCCACCACAGAGATATCAAAGCCCCCACCACTTAGAAAATATGTGGCCACGAAAGCTCACACTGTCACTAATCTTTCCACCACAAGTACTTTGAAACATGAGCGTGGACAATGTGTTATGCTTATAGGTGAGAAAGGGTAAGAGGTTGGCAAAGGATCCATACATTTAGCAAACGGGACATGGTTTGGAAGAAACTTGGAGGAATTAAGGTTGTGTGTTGTGGATGTCAATGTTCTTAAGTTGGCTAAATGGATGTGAACTTCCACACCCGTGTGATGCCACAGGCACCAGTTTTGCTCAGGCGGAAATGATTCTGGGCTAAAAGAGGGTGTTGTGGGATTCCAGTAAACTTATCTTGATAAATACTCAAGGAGATGACACATCCAGACTTATCATGCTGCTTTCCATTAACCAAGGAAGAACTTGGATTCATTATTGATAGTTTATAGTCAACAAATTAAAGCTGCTGAAGACCACCAGTCTCTTTTGTGGTTAGTACACTGATTTTCGTATCAAGTCTTTGGGGCACCAAGATCAGCTTCACCGCGTTGGACTTCTCATTTACATTCATGGCTGGTTGCTATGAAAGTAATCATTCACCATTCTCTAAGTTCTGAATCATCTATAGTTGTTATTGTGGTTCTTTTTAGCATGGTTCATCAATAATTTCTTCATATTTATCATTTTGATGAAAAGTGGTATGCAAAAGCATTAATTTTCCAAATCCTGATAACTTCTGGCCGGGTCAAGAATATCTTGTCAAGTTCAGTGACAAAATTTTCGTTTCTCATGAAATGTGGTTTAATCGCTGAATGTTGTAGGTGTTTGAGCATGAAACTGCTCTTGAAAGATCCATCATTGTTCTCCCTTGTTTCATTGGGCATGAAGATCTTGTAATTGAGTAAGTACACCATATTCAGGTATGAAGGAACGTTACATATGATAATGGAGACTACAAATCGGACTGATGATTACTTGGTGTTGCAATTATGTAGTACCAAGTAATATCCTAGTTTGTAAATCTAGAGAATTGCTGGTAGCAAATATAACTCTTTTATGTAAGGATAGTTTCTGTATCAGTAGATGTAGTTTGGATGTAGAATGAATGAATATGTAGTCTTCTCAATTTTTTGGGTTTCTACTTTGCAATATACAGTAGAAACTCGATAAATTAATACTCGATTATTTAATAAACTCTCTAAGATAATATTTTTTGCCGGTCCCGACTCGGGGATAGGGTGCTAAATTAATAATTCGCTAAAATTATAAGATAATACATTTTTGATAATTTCTTTAGACCCCATATAAAATATAAATTAATAAATCCTTATATATAGCATATTACATGAATGATTTATGAAGGTTTCTTGAAAAATGACTCAATTGTCTTTTGTTTTTTGTTGAAATCAATTTCCCCTTGAATCTCGTCTCTAATTTTCCTTAGCATGGTAAGAACTTCTGGTGTTGTTTTCTCATAGCTCAACAAGAAATTGTTCAATGTGATTGCCGCTTTAATAGCTTCGTTTCGCGAAGGGGGCTCCATTGTAGAACTTTCATCATCTTCTTCATCGATATCATCTTTATTAATTCCAATAACGCTTTCAATAATTTCTTCATCAGTCAACAACTGTGCAACTACATTTTCTTCTGGGTGAGTCAGAACATCTTCGACATCCATTGCATTGCGATAACCCAACTCTTTGATAAAATTCTGGAGTTCTTGAGTGCTTTCACCACCTTCATCTGAGTTCTCAAAAGTCATGTTATCTGTTGATCGAAGTTTACAATGACGAAAGCAGTTCGCAATTGTATTTGCACGAACATCCATAGTCCATGCTGAAATTGCAAGATTCATTGCATCTAATACATTTATTTCTACTATAAATTAATAAAATATTAATTAATATATAAATTAATAATTATTAATTTATCGATTAATTAATAACTCTTTTAATTAATAAATTTTGGTGGTCCCAAGTGTATTATTTTATAGAGTTTCTACGGTAATTGCTTATTATTAGCTTCATTTTTTGTAATCCTGGCATCTTTCTCTTCTTTTTTCTTTTTAACGTATGTGGAGTTGAATTTGCTTTGTAGACTTTTTAACATTTTTATGCGACTTTCTAATGAATTTTCTGCAAAATAGTCCAAAAAAAAATAATAAAAAAAAAAAAAAAAAAAAAAAGAATTCTGAGCAAAAAATGAAGTTCATACATAATTGATCGTCATATACACCACCCTCCGTGCCCAATGTAACACTAGCCTCTGAGCAAAAATTCTTGTTTTGTCACACCCCAAAACCGCTTTATAGGTTTGGGTGAGTCAGTCAAGTCCCTTGTCACTCGTCCCTCTTTTACGTTTACGAAAATACCAGGCTTTTATACTTTTTCCTTGTGAATATATATAATACTTCTCCTGGAAAAAAAAAAAAAAAAAAAAAAAAAAAAAAAAAGTTCTAACTAGATTGTTACTAAAATACCATTGAGATAGTTTAACTATGACTTTTTAAGTTAGGAGACTTTATTTAATTGGTTAGTCAATGTAAGTTGAAAATCATACCTTAAGTCAAAGGTTAAGTTATATTGTCCAACTATAAGAAATGAGACCTGATGGACCAAATATGCCCAAGTACCAAAGATGTGCAGTGCCAACTTTTAGGGTCCGTTTGGTTTGTAAGATGGTTTAGAATCGGATTCGGATTTTGTTTTGGTATAATAGAAAATGGAATAGAAACTAATAATAATATTTTATTAAAATGATTATTTTAATCAAAATAATAAATAAAATATAGAAGTGTCGGAATTTTTTATTTTTAAACTAGTTAATAGAAATTGAATTGTGAGTGTATATTATATGGTAGGGCCCACCACTGACATTCATTCAACAAAACAAACCATTTTAGCCTGGAATCATTTTGATTGAAAAGAGCCCAATTCTATTGTCATAGTATTGTACCAAACAGTTGTTTACGGAAATGAATCCATTACTTGATTGTAAAAGTATCATACCAAACGGACCCTTATTTAGTCATTGTGTAAAAGTGTTTGGTGTGTTCTTGTGTGTGACGTGAGATAGAGAAAAATGATGGAATACAATAATTTTTCAAGTTATCAATTAAAAGAGAATTATTGTTTTAATTCAAGTAGTGAGTCTCTAACTTCATTCCCCTCATGTAAGTGTACCTAATTCTTGGTTTAATTTCATATTTGGGATTAGGGTTCGTGTAATGAAATTTTGGGACTTTAGGTAAAAAAGACTTTGAATTAAAGGGATGATGTTATAGTGTTTAGGGCTTAAGTTATTCAAATGGGTAATGATTAAATTGGGTGATTTAGGGGGTTTCACCATATGATCATGATATGATCATATGGATGTAAGAGATAGACTTGAGTTTGTAAATGGGTTGGGCAAACCCTTTTTATTAGTTATGCATCAAGGTAATAACAAGTGTTGGTGATAATTCATGTAAGGAGTCAAATGATGATGATGTTTTTTGGTAATTAGCTATGGAGCTAAAGTAAGTAAATTGGTTATAATGTGTAATTATATGGATTTTATCATATTATATGTTATGTGATTATTTGTGTTTAAGGTTATGAAAGACATTGGTCTAGTATGTTTGGATTAAGCTAGAATTAGGCTAGTTATTTATAACTAGCAAAGGATGTGGTTAGCCTAGTTGCTCTACTAGTTAAGGTATGTGAAGTTCATGTTTGTTGTGGAATGATGATGGTTAACATGCTTTTATGCAAGTTATAGTTTAGAATATGTCTTTGGACTAGCATTTGACATGGATGACGCAAGTATGTGTAAATGATGTATAATATCATGTTATTGTCTTTTTTATTTACTAAGCGTAATGTTTACATTTTAGTTGCTAACCGTTTTTGTAGGTTATTGTGAAGCAATGTAAGGTCTTGGATTATAGGCCTTAAGGATGTGAAGCATAGAATGGAAGTATGACACTTATGATTATAGTAGTAGATGCCATGCTTGATCAAGTTAAACCCCCAATGAGTCGCCATGTTGTATTCTTGTTATGGTTTTAAAGTTATGTTTGCAGAATTTATTACGCGTTAAAGAGTTTTGTACTCCCTCAATCTCAAAATTATAGTCCACATTTTCTTTTTGCGATGATTCAAAATAATTGTCCACTTTTTATTTTAAGAAAAAAAAAAGAAAGTTTAGTGTGAGAATATTTTATTTGAGTGGTTGAGATTTATAGCGGTCCCACTTTTATTAAATTTTGTAATTTTTGTTTTCTGACAATAACTTTGAGATGGAGGGAGTACAAGTTATGTTTTAGTATGTATAAAGGGGTGTTTGGCATAATAACCCCGTCTTGAGATTTATTGCTCCCACATGTGTTTGGGGTCGAAAAATTTACATTTTTATGAAGTATATGAGGTTTTTAAGATATTTGGAAGGTTTAGTAAATTTTTGAGTTGTGTAATTGTTTTTTCATAAAATGTATCCTGGAATCATTTTTGGTGTACAAAACAAGGGCTATTTTTTAGTACAAAAAAGGTCATTTTTGTTGCATAGAAAAAGGGGCTATTTTATAGTACAGACGGGTCATTTTGGTGTACAGATAATGAGGATATTTTAGAGTACAAAAAATGTCATTTTTTGTGTACAGAAAAGGGACTATTTTAGAGACATCGTAAAACTAGCAAGAAGTGTTCATTTCAGCACATCATAACTTTTAGTTAGATTTCGATGCTCACTTTACTAACCCCTAGTAAATCGTGAAAATGGACCAGAGACCTCATCTGACTCAGCTTGGCCATCGTGAAAATGGACCAGAGACCTCACATGTGAAATAAATCATCACACCTTTAGTCCAACCAATTGGGAGATAATCAATACATTCATTTTCGGGAGTGATTCATCCTTTCTGAACGCAACATACAACTCTTGGTTGCTGCACATTCGATTGGAATTATTGATATCTTGGCTTGGAAGAACTTTTCTTAGTTCTAGGACTTTTATCTATATACGATGTTTACCTTTTTTTTGGGATGGAAGCGACACTGTTATTCACAAGGCATCTCCATCTCCACAACTTCACACCTAAAAAAACAGTTTTACACATTTACACATCAAAGGATTAATAAAACGACAATTAATCGACTTGAACCGAAACTCTATTGACGCGGATATAGTCATTTAAGATAATGCGAATATGATATTGCTCTAACAAAAATAGTATTGGGTACACTCAAAACATGGATAGAGAACAACTTTCTATCGTGAGTGTCAGAATCGGAAACAAATCTTTTAGTTTGATAGCTAAATTTGGTAAACTTACACATAAACTCCATAATTACTACTGTACATCGTATAATTGAATTGTTTGTTCAAAACCTGAAGCTGAAATAAACATAAGTTCTCATTTATTTTCTAAAAATACTTTAGTACAACAGATACTACAACTTAATATGAAATACCAAAAAAACATCCCACATAGATTAGCAAACAAAACATTAGACCTTTTCTCCTCGTATATATACAGGTGACCCTGATTGCAAAGCCAAGCACGTGACAATCCCAAATCCGGCCTAACTTTGGAATCGGATATTTGGCGACTTAAACTCCAAAAGTTTCCAGTTTTCTTTTTTTAATCTTCTTTGGCTTTGGTCACCATGGTTTTCATTTCAAGGTAATATTTTCTCTCTTATTTTTTTCATTCATTTTTTAGCATTTGCGTATGTATAGGTTTAACAATTTAGGAATGTAACAGTTCAATCATAGGAATTTGTTTTTTAAATTGTTAAATGTTTGTTTATCATGCGTGATTGATCTCAGGGTTTTTAATTGTGACAGTTTGCCTTATGCTTAACTGTCATCATTAGATTTATTTATTTTATTGAGTTGAATCAGTAGTTATGCAATTTTAGTTTTGCATCAAATAGTATTCATACGAAGTCATTATTATCAATCGATACATAAATCTCCTCAATTTCATTTCAGTTTTTAACTTTTGCATCAGTATTACTTATTAGGGTTTCATTCACAAGCCTTGCAATTTGGGGATTTTAATGTCAATCATTACATAAGAACATCCACTTGTTTGGAACTTATTCTGGGAAAGCGTAGTAGATTCTTAGTTACTTTTCTTGACAATTTGCTCGTATTATTTTTCACATGGCCGCGGACACCAAACTTGTGGTTATGTGAGGGGAAATGATTGGTTACTTCTTTTGATGAACAATAATTTGTTTGGTTAAAATAGATACCATGCAATCTTAATCGACTTTGACAGCTTTCGTAATATTTTTCTGATTGTGATGTGTTTGGTTAAAATAGATCACGTACATAGATTGTCGCATCACTCCACGTGGATAAATACACTTCATGCATTCTTAACACTTCTTTGCTTTTATAAAACATGTTCCTTTTCATTTCACAAGATCAAAGCCATAGACATTTCATTGTTCTATGAAAGCAAGCTTTTTACCCGACCTTTAAGTAGGATGACTTATAAAGGATAACTCTAGTTTAAACACCATAGGGTTACTCTTTGTCAGACTCAACCTTGCATGGTTCTTCCTTATGTGTTACGGGACTTCAAAATCTAAAATTTACCATTTAAAGGCTTCAAATTTCTCTAAAAACATCATGTAACATGCCAAAAATGTATATAGGGTCTGTGAGATAAATCTAACAAAGTTGCAAGTTCTAGTAAGTAACAAGGTAACCTAATAAAATGATCACCAGGGTGCGTGAGCTAGAAAATTTTCCTTGAGAGTAAAATGTACCCGCATTCATTAATCTGTACCATTTTAACCATACAGGTGGTAGTATTAAAGATATAATAGTGGTAGAGGTTAAAGATTAGTCATAGTTCATTTTTTATTTTCCATCAAATGAAGGTCGAAAGGTCTATTCGTTCTGGCAATCAAATCTTTGACGAGGGATGCAAGCTCACTTCATTTGGTTAAAGAAAATGGAGGTGTAGTGTGTGTGATTCTGTCACAAATTTCCGTTGCAAAATCTCTCTAGCTTCCAATCTTATTCCATTATTAAAACTAATTTGCAATGTTGTTCTTATTTGATCAATTTCGTTTTGCTTCCTGTTTTGTTGTGATCGCTCAAGTGAATACAATATTGCAGTTGAGCTGTACTCATGCGAATGAGATTGTGCGCAACAGTATTTTGGAATGGCAAAAATTCTGTGTATAACATACACTAGTTCATGCCGCGTTAATAATTTCGTAAAGTTTTTAATTCGTTTTACCCCACCGAGTTTTATGCAACTACTTATCACATAAATGACATCTTTTGTTGATTGGAGTTCATTGTAGAAAGGTAAGCACACGATATAGCATAATGATGTAGCTTAATTTGAGCACATCTTTTGCGTTAGTGGAATATTCGGTTGGTTAGGCAATATGCAGCTAGGGTAACATGTTCAAACGGGTTGGATCAACCTACCGACCTTTGAACTTCAATAATGGTTACTATATTAAATGGTTGAAACTATTTGTACTTACTTTCTTTATCCTTAAATGATGCTTATATTTTTTTGATTGGAATATAGTCTTCTTTAAGTTATAGCAACTTTCTATCGAATCTATGATTTTACCTACTTGTATCTAATTGGTATGGCTTATAAACCAGGCATTTCCAGCTCCACAATTTTACACCTCAAATCACAAGTTGTATAAAGAACCTCCCACGGCTCACAAAGTTTCTAAAGAAATTGGTGAGAATTCATACAACCTCCCTCCCGTGTTTTATATAATCTGTACATAATTTCATAGGCAAATATTTCATTGATTGGTATTCATGTTTTTCAGGATCCTTTGGGGATTAAATGTATTACATTCCTCAGGGGCACCTTGAACAAGTATGTTATTTATCTTTTTATGCTAGAATGCAATTTGTCTTCATATATTATGATGCATTGATTCAAGTATTTAGTTGCGTCATACACCAGATGGAGGTCGAGAACTGTGAGAACCAATCTCAACATTAAATATGTGATCAATGGCTGAAATTAGTTGTGGCATAATTGTAATTAAACTAAAATTTAGAAATTAATCTTCTAAAGATGGAGGGGTAATATAGGAATCTCACAATCCATCTTTTTGAAAAACCGTCCATAAAAATAGGTTATATTATTAAATTGATAGATTAGGTCAAAAATTTTCACAAACCTCTCACACGATCTCATAATTGCGGCTGACTTAACCCTTCCCCTCAAATCCCGAAATTCACCGCAATAATCCTATACGACCCCTTTCTTGTTCGATCCATGGTTCGATTATTCTTAAATCTAGTATAAGAAAAAGGTAATATAATTTGATAATTTGGTTTACCTACATTTGTGTTGGCTATCTAAACTGTTTTAATCGAAGTACTTGTTAAAATCTAGTATAACAAAAAGGTTCGATTACTGTGTTAATCGAAGAATAAATTTGCAGTTTTATTGATTGGTTTCAAAAATCGTTTTTTGTTACATTAAGTAGACAATGATCTGAGTTTGAATTTTATTTTGTTTACAATCTATAGGTGTCTTGGGAAATCCAAATGTGCATTCAGTCAGTAACATAAATACCAAATTCGCGAAGGAAGGTAAACATAAAATACACAATTTTCCATTTCTATCTCATCAAAACATAACATAGGATCATTATTTACCACCAGTGATTGCTTAATTATTGACAAATAAAGGAGTGAGTTATATTTTTGGAAAATCAAAAGGACGATCTTTTTTTTTTTTTTTTTTTTTTTTTTTTTTTTTTTTTAATTTCTTCAGTTTTGACCCAAATTATTTTATTGTTATAAGTTGGATATCTAAGTCCTCTTTAGGGGTGAGAAAGTAGGGCATACTTTAGGCATTGTCCATTACCATTACTTTGACAATTTTCCCTATTATTAATGCCACGGATTTTGAATACATTCTTTTAGACCTCTATTGCAGTTCAGAATGCTTTGGGGCTGTTTAACTGAAGAAAATACGGCCTAGTTTTCCATCTATAGTTTTGTATGGAAACTGGAGTTTATCTACATAGACTAGTTAAAATTTTAGAAAACCTGTTTGAATGGTGTTTTAGTTTGATTCCCCGTTGTCAGTAAAAGGAATAATCTTAGTTGATCATAGGATTTCATGTTTTTCAGAATTTTCCCCATATTTTCACCTATAGTTTTGTATGGAAACTGGAGTTCATGTTTTTCACTATTGTTCCCCATGTTTTCACCTATGTTGATCATAGGATTTCATGTTTTTCAGAATTTTCAACTAAAGCACAGTAGAAGGAATTGTGGCAAGTGCATAATCAAGTTGCTTATTTTGCAAAAAATTTCAGGTGCTAGAAGAAATTAAACTACTATTTGCGGTAGCTGGAACCATGATTTTCACACGTCTTCACATCTTTAGTAAGTCTTGTATCTCGACGTATGTCTTGGGACATGTTGGTAAATCAGAATTAGCCGGTGCATTACTTTCCATGGCATTTGTCAACGTCATTGGGTTTTCAGTGATTAGTGGTTTGGCTATGGGTATGGATGGGATCACGTCGCCAGCTATCGGGGCTCGTAACTTCTCACTTATGGCCCGAACCCTTCATCAGACCATACTCATCCTTTTAGCCGCCTTCATCCCAATATGCATTATGTGGCTGAATGCAGAGCCGATACATGTGTTTTTTGGTCAAGACCCAAAAGTAGCTAGTTTGGCGGCTACATATACTTACTTCACCATACCAAGGTTATTTCTCCAATGTTTCTTCCATCCTATTAAAGTATACCTCCGAGCTAAAAAGGTAACCAAACCTTTTATAATTGGTGCGACTCTTGCTGTCGTTTTTCAGGTCGCTGCCCTCATGCTTATGTCCCTCGTGAAGGGGAAGACGTTTTTTACATCCCACAGGGCCACTTGGAACAGTTTGTTATTAAGCTTATGGGTTGCTTTCTGAAATAGACTTTATGCAGAAATGATAAAGTGATTCACCTCTCAAATAATATCAGTACGTATAATACTTTTGCATTTGATAGAATCTGAAATGAAAGTCTCTACTCTTTTTTCTAATAGATCGAGGCCTCCACCCAAGAGGTTGAGGGTTAAATTTTGAGAGTTAACAAACTCCTCAACCCATCCTTGTCTGCCTCACATGAGACCCACCACAGAGATATCAAAGCCCCCACCACTTAGAAAATATGTGGCCACGAAAGCTCACACTGTCACTAATCTTTCCACCACAAGTACTTTGAAACATGAGCGTGGACAATGTGTTATGCTCATAGGTGAGAAAGGGCAAGAGGTTGGCAAAGGATCCATACATTTAGCAAACGGGACATGGTTTGGAAGAAACTTGGAGGAATTAAGGTTGTGTGTTGTGGATGTCAATGTTCTTAAGGTGGCTAAATGGATGTGAACTTCCACACCCGTGTGATGCCACAGGCACCAATTTTGCTCAGGCGGAAATGATTCTGGGCTAAAAGAGGGTGTTGTGGGATTCCAGTAAACTTATCTTGATAAATACTCAAGGAGATGACACATCCAGACTTATCATGCTGCTTTCCATTAACCAAGGAAGAACTTGGATTCATTATTGATTGTTTATAGTCAATAAATTAAAGCTGCTGAAGACCACCTGTCTCTTTTGTGGTTTGTACACTGATTTTCGTATCAAGTCTTTGGGGCACCAAGATCAGCTTCACCGCGTTGGACTTCTCATTTACATTCATAGCTGGTTGCTATGAAAGTAATCATTCACCATTCTCTAAGTTCTGAATCATCTATAGTTTTTATTGTGGTTCTTTTTAGCATGGTTCATCAATAATTTCTTCATATTTATCGTTTTGATGAAAAGTGGTATGCAAAAGCATTATGTTAGCATTGAATTTATGCTAATTAGGAAGTGATGGTCATTTGTAGTTTAGAACTAAAAGTGTCATGTATAATATTACTTTACAATGTGGGCTAACATATACAATGTTATTTGTAGTTATTATGTATAAGTGTAATACATATACATAGCCCACATCATAGTCCATATGAAAAGCCTTTCAAGGCCCATTCGTATGGCAGCCATCATACAAATGCAAAACACTCTCTCATTTAGCAAAGTGTGCTTTAGAGAGTGTGTGTGTGTATTTCTTGTATTTTCTCTCTAAATCTAATATACACATTTCCAGGTTTCTCTACTGCCACCACATCCTCTATCTCATCTATAATATCCATCTCTATATTATCTTCTCTTCTAGTTCTTATGTTCTAGTTCTTATGTGCCATTCGATCTAGTGAATAAGTGGTATGATAAAAGAGTGATTTTCACTCACAACAAGTGGTATCAATAGCCGGTCAACGAGGTAGAGAGCTTTTGTGTTCGGTTTGTGATTACAAGAAACCATAAGCCACGTTTTTTATCTCTCAAAAACGTGAGTTTTTTGTTTTTTTTAGCTTCGATCTGCACAAAAATCAAGAAAAGTTGTGTTTGTTCATGTTCTATCAACTTGGGTTGTGAAGGTTTACTAGCTTTTCACTCAAATCTTGGTTTGAAAGATCAAATTTTCGTGTTTGTTCTTGGTCTCTAGATCGAATTTTATCCAAAGTCTTGTATAAGATTTGTGTTTTGGATAAAGGTGTGAAAGATTTGATTGGACTTGAGTTGGTAAAAGTTATTAGTTGGTGGAAAAGTGGTAGTGAAAAGACTGACAAATATGGGCATGATAGTGACAAGGTACTAAAGGTCAAAGAGTAGGTGAAAAGCTGCAGTTCTTCGCAATTGGCCACTCTCTCGGAATTGATTTATTCCTCGCAATTGGGCATTTCTTCGGAATTCCAATAAAGTCTCGCAATTGGTCTTATCTTCGCAATTGCAGCTCTGTCTCGCAATTGGTGGGAATTTCGCAATTCACAGTTATTTTGCAATTGGTTAGAATTTCGGAATTCATTTCGGAATTGAATAAAGTTTCGCAATTCCCACATCTCTCGCAATTCATCTCGAAATTGGATAAGCCTTTCGCAATTGACCCAAGCTCTCGCAATTGACACATATTTTCGCAATTGAGTAAGACTCTCGCAATTGGCCCAAGTTTTCGAAATTCAACATCTTTCGCTATTAAAGATCCTCTCAAAATTTGACAGAACCATTTCTATAACAAAATTTTAAATACTCTATAACAATTGTAAGGATTAAAAAAAAAAAAAAAAGAAAAAAAAAAGGAAAAAAAAACTGTATAACAATTGTAAGGATTTAAAAATTTGGCGAGAAAATCCGAGTAAAATTTAATTTTTACAGGAGACTAAACGTTCAATTTTTACGCGAAATTTAAATTTTGGTACAACAGTGAAATTTTTCGCCCAAAATTCTAATTTTTAGGCCAAAATTCGAATTTTTTCGGCAAAATTTGACGTAAAAATTTTCAAAACTCATATTTTTCCAATAACCTTAGAATTGCATTTTATAGAGTATTTCAAATTCTGGTAAAGAAATTTTTCAAATTCAAATTTTGGAGGGAAACCAGAAATCACGATTCGACAATCCGTCACCAACACAACTGAGTTCCATTTTATCAATGGCATCTCAACAAGACAATATGGCAACTGATCTGGCACATGCTTTTGCATTATTCACCGAGGCATTAAACTTCAAACAACATAACAACAACCAATGGAACTCACCGTACACTGACAATACACAGTTATATATGGGTCAAGAAGGACAAATGGTTGAGGTTATCGGGAATCAGCAAGGAAATGCTATGGGTATACAGACGGGGAATCAAATGCAATATGCAGGGCAGTATATGGGAAATCAAATGGATCAGTTTGTGAATCAGAATGGGGTCAATCAAAATGAGGATTATTGTTTCATGACTTCATCTGAAATCCAAAGGAGTGATATAGGCAGAATTGGTAATGTTCCTGCAATGACGAAGGTAGAAAAGCTCCAATACATGCTGATGCTAGCCAACAAGGAACATTCGGGAATACCTTTGACTGCTGAGGAATCTGACTTCTTGCTTTCAACCAGAATCAATGTTAATTCTACAGAAGTCACAGGAGTCTCCGATCCTATGCCTGATCTGCAACAAACCACATCATGCAGTGATTCTGAAACTCCACCATCCTATGACACAGAACCACTTCATGAGGTACCATCATTGTTTGCTCATGAAAAGCCACATTCTGTGCCTCTCGAACCTAATTTCGATACATATGTGGGGGAGCAAGTTAATAGCAATGTTAACTGTGAAACTTCATATATGGATCCTAATGAATTTCAAGTTGCACAAAATGATGCTAATGATGAGGAAACCCATGCTCTATTTGAATCATTGCTCCATAATTGTCAAATAGAGATTGAAAAGGTCAAAAAGATCAATCGCGAGGTAAAAGCCGCGAATGTGAAATTGACCACTGAGCTTGAGAGGTATAAGGTGAATGCAAGAGCTTATGATTTTCATAACAAAAATCAGTCAGAACTTGAGGTTAGATTAAAAGATTCTGAGTTAAGAGAGAAACGTTTACAAATCAAATTTGACACTCTAAATGTTAATTTGAATAACCAAATTAAATCTCTTAACAAGGAAATTTCTGAACTAACCAACCAGCTTTCAAAACAAAAATCAACTTATTCCAATCTTGAAAAAGAAAAGAAGGAGTTGAATGAACGGTTTTCAAAACGTGAAAAGGATCTTCTTAAAGAGATCAATGAAAAAAATGGAAATTATTGCAAAGTTGGATGATTTGCTTGTAAAAATGGGTCATTCTGCACAAACAGTTAACTTGTTAATAAACGATCCAAACCCGATTTTACATACATTAAAAAAGGTGGCTATCGGTTATGAAAACCCTTATATTCTCAAGAAAGCTCAAAAAGAACAGAATGAGCTTTTTAATGGTAATTTAATAAATGCTATCCATGACCCTCCTTCGGGTTATGATTCTAGCGAAACGATTGAGCTGTCAGAAGAGAGTAGAAAGAAAATGCGTCAATTGAACAGAGAAATAAAACCCATTGACTATAATGAAGTTAACAGACTTGCTGGGGTTCATCTTGTTCAAAAGGAGTCACCTCTGTTTTTTCAAAAACCAGTGGTTTTCACAAAACAAAAAGCTGTCTCAAAACATCTGCCTAACATCGAACAAATGGCATCTAAAAACACTTATGATACAAGTGCAGCTAGACTATATTTGGTTGATCTTAAACAGAGAATTGAGAAACTTCAATGTATTGTGACTTCCAAAATTAACAATAAAAAGTTTGAATGGTTCCCGGGTGTTCAGGATGAACTGAAAAAGATTTTTGAAAAGGAAATTAATCCACATGTTGCTGCAATCTATGCGGTTGTTCAAAATGTGGAAAATAATCTTTTGAAAGAGTCAGAAGAATTTGTTAAGGACCACAAATCCTTAGTGAAGGAAGCTAATGAATACTTGGAACGCATAAAGGTTTTGGAAAAACAAAATGACTCTCTCCTTCGAAGCTCTATCGACCGATATCATGTCTATTATTTACCAAACATATTCTGTGGAAGATGATGAAAGACTTCGAGCGGAGACTTCTCAAATTGTTGAAAAATATGAAAAGGCGCTTTTGAAACATGAAAAACAAAATTGCACATATTTTAAACAACTTGATACAAAAAAGGAAGAATGCAAGTATGACAAATTGTCGTATGAGCGCTCTTACAAAAACATGCAAGAAAAAATTGATCTTTTGAAGTCTCAGCTAGATAGTCAAAATAGGAAGGGTGAGGAAACTAAGTTTGCAAAACCATCAACTTCGGAACAACCAAAAATGTCAATTTCTCAGAAGGTTCCAACAGTTGATGTGACAATTGATTTGACAAAACCAGTCATTCCAACACCCTCGCCTAAAACACCAAAAGTGATAGCACCTGGCCTTTCTAGGAATAGCTCACCGAATGTGACCACACAAACAGTTAAGAAATCAGTTGGTTCAAACAACACGGTCCACAATCACTACCTAGAAACTGCTAGGCAAAAGGCACAGATTCGAAAAGATGGAATTTTAGGAACAAAACCTAGAGTGATGAATTCTACAACATTACAAAGCACTGCTAGTAGTAGTAAACCACTACCTAGGATCATTCAACTAAAGACTAGGGATTGGCTTGCATCTAAGAGTAGTTGCGAAAAAGAAAATATCATCCACGTAGAATCCAACACTAAGAAATCAAATTCCTCTTCGAACACAAAGCAAGCTCAAAATGACAGTAGTGACAAAGTTAAGGTTGCCGTTTTAAACAAGAATGTTGAATCTGTTTGTCCTACATGTCAAAAATGTGTCTTTTCAGCTAATCTTGATGCATGTGTTGCACAATATATCAAGAAAGCAAATGCAAGTGCTAAGGCACAATCCTCTAAGACATCAAATAGCAACAAACCCGTTGCTAAGAAGAAAAGGGCTATGAAACCAACTAGGTGGATCTCTACAGGACGTAGTTTTTCTCAAAATGAGTCTTCCGCTGCATCTGAAAAGAAAACAACTCCTAGATCTTGCCCTAGGTGGATTCCCACGGGAAAAGTTTTTAAAACAGTTGGTCTTAGATGGATTCCCACAGGAAAGATTCTTGATAGCTGCACAAAAACAAGTAATAGTGAAAATCATCAGGATAAGGATGTAGAAACCACTACAACCGTTGATAGTGGACACCCTCAATGTGATGATTCATGTTCTTCTAACACTATTATTTGTGCATATTCTTCTTTTGTGGATTCTGTGATTGCAGATACTCGTGAAAGTGTTGAGAGTTCACTCGCTGAATGTGGAAGAGAAGACCTTTATGCCAACATCGCATTTGGAAATCCTGGTCTACATCCACTCTTAACTCCACTTTTACTTGTTCATACTTAATCATTCTTTGTGCATATACATTTTTTGAAAACATCAAAAAGAATATACAAAAATGGAAATTTTTCAAAAAATACAAAAACAATATAAAATCACAAAAATCCAAAAATATTCTTCTCCGACATGTCTCTCGTATAATCAATATTCTGTACGTACTTAGAAATGTCATTTAACAATGATACGGGCATGTACAGATGCTTGAGCGAGAATTCTTCAAATGTTTTCAAAACATGTCGTTTTCTCAAACTTTTTTCTTAAATGGCTTTCGTATACTTCAGTACGAAACCCGCGCTTAACCCAATGGCTTCGGAACATCTCAGTTTCGGACCCGAACTTCAAATAAAGGAAAGTGTTGTGCAAAACCAATTTCTTTTTCTAACACTTATCCTAAAAACAAATGAAGATATTTCTCCTTACATATCTTCAATGATTTTCAAAATCTTCTCTATCTTGGGCACATTTTCTTCAAGATTTTTCAATAAGATTTTTCCAAATCTTTCATAAAGTGCTCAAGATAACTCCCTCCTAAACCCTTAACACTGCTTTTAAACTCAAATGTTTAACCATATGCTTTGTTTAAGGGGGAGTAGAAAAACAAAAATGTTCCAATTTCATGCTCAAATCCGTCTATCTCTCCAAAAGGTTTCATTTTAATCAGTTGATATCAAAAATATCACTGCATGCTATTTTTGAGGGGGAGAAGATGTGATTAGAATGTGATCGAAAAGGAATCTCAAAAAGAGTTCTTCAAAAAGACTCAGCATGAACCCTCGAATTGTCGAAAGATAAATGTCAGTAATCAAAAAGACTAGTCCGGGACGGGTAATAATTTCAAGATGGTTATCCATTGATGTAAACGTGTCTCGCAAAGGACTTGTCTGAGTAGAATGTACCAATTCGAGAGATGTTCTTTTGATATGACCGGGACGGGTAATAACTTCAAGCTAGTCTAACTAGTGATGTAAACGTGTCTCGCAATGGTCATATTAATTGAAAATCGATCAGTTCAAAAAGTGCGAACTCTACCCATCTTGTGCAATTCTTTCTTAAATCTCATATGCACATGTGAAGGGGGAGTATTTCAGAAAATGCAAAACTCTCGAAGTATTAACAAAATGTGTTTTATTCATGAACACTTTGAGAGATTTTATCAAATGGTTTTATGGCAAGTGATCAACTAACCTAGGATAATCATGGAGTTATAAGGTGATTATGGTTAGGTTATGTCCTATGATCCGCCAGAGCCGGAGGGATCTTCCCAAGGACAACTCCAATAGTCTAGAATTAGAAGTCCTTAGGTAAGATTGAAAAAAGGAGTAAATGAGAAAGGAGAAAGAAGGGGTTGAAGAATGAAAAAAAAAAAGTTTTTGTAAGGGTGAAAAGAAATAGCCCTCCATGAAAACTTAGGACAGAAACCGGGTCAATACATTTGCTATCGGTACTCACTAAGGTGATACTGGTATTGAAGACAAGACGTCATGGACCCAGTGACGCGTTGCACCACCCCTCCTATCCACTCAGATATCTCTTAAAAGATATTTGTTTCATTTCTCCCTGAGAACACTGCATAATCTATCGGCCTCTCACTCCGAGATGTGTTGATATTGAAAAGGTGGCACTCTGCTCCATGCCTCCGACGACTAAAACCAAAACGCACATTATTGAGTCTAGAGACATGAGATTCATCAAAGATCTCTTAGGAACACTTCCTATGCAATACACTAGTGTTCACTCAAAAGGATACAAGTTGTATGAGTCTTAATGAGATCCAAGGATCTTGCCTCACGATATGATGGCAGCTGGACGATTTATTGCTAACTGTCTTATGCAGGTACTGACGAAAGTCCATTCACCATCATCATCTACAACGTAGACGCATCTGATCAGAAGAAGTAGATCAAGGCAAGAACATTCGAAGTCAATACTTTGAAGATCACAGAGCATGAAGGAACAATGAATCAAGTCTATTATACATTGACACACAAAGTTCAAGACATCAAAAGGAAAAGACCAATCACCGGAGCGTCATTGAAATGACCATCCATTAGGGAGAGATTGTTAGCATTGAATTTATGCTAATTAGGAAGTGATGGTCATTTGTAGTTTAGAACTAAAAGTGTCATGTATAATATTACTTTACAATGTGGGCTAGTAGTATTAGTGCTATTTGTAGTTATTATGTATAAGTGTAATACATATACATAGCCCACTTTAGGTCCATATGAAAAGCCTTTCAAGGCCCATTCGTATGGCAGCCATCATACAAAAGCCAAACACACTCTCATTTAGCAGGTGTGCTTTGAGAGAGTGTGTGTGTATTTTTTATCTTTGTAACTTTCTCTCTAATCTAATAGACACATATTTTCAGGTTCTCTACTGCCACCACATCCCTCTCTACTTCTCATATTCTCCATCTCTATATTATCTTCTCTTCTAGTTCTTATGTTCTAGTTCTTGTGTTGCCATTCGATCTAGTGAATAAGTGGTATGATAAAAGAGTGATTTTCACTCACAACACATTAATTTTCCAAATCCTGATAACTTCTGGCCGGGTCAAGAATATCTTGTCAAGTTCAGTGACAAAATTTTCGTTTCTCATGAAATATGGTTTAATCGCTGAATGTTGTAGGTGTTTGAGCATGAAACTGCTCTTGAAAGATCCATCATTGTTCTCCCTTGTTTCATTGGGCATGAAGATCTTGTAATTGAGTAAGTACACCATATTCAGGTATGAAGGAACGTTACATATGATAATGGAGACTACAAATCGGACTGATGATTACTTGGTGTTGCAATTATGTAGTACCAAGTAATATCCTAGTTTGTAATCTAGAGAATTTCTGGTAGCAAATATAACTCTTTTATGTAAGGATAGTTTCTGTATCAGTAGATGTAGTTTGGATGAAGAATGAATGAATATGTAGTCTTCTCAATTTTTTGGGTTTCTACTTTGCAATATAATGGCTTATTATTAGCTTCATTTTTTGTAATGCTGGCATCTTTCTCTTCTTTTTTCTTTTTAACGTATGTGGAGTTGAATTTGCTTTGTAGACTTTTTAACATTTTTATGCGACTTTCTAACGAATTATCTGCAAAATAGTCCAAAAAAAAATAATAATAAAAAAAAATAAAAATAAAAAAATTCTGAGCAAAAAATGAAGCTAATACATAATTGATCGTCATATACACCACCCTCCGTGCCCAATGTAACACTAGCCTCTGAGCAAAAATTCTTGTTTAGTCACACCCCAAAACCGCTTTATAGGTTTGGGTGAGTCAGTCAAGTCCCTTGTCACTCGTCCCTCTTTTACGTTTACGAAAATACCAGGCTTTTATAATTTTTCCTTGTGAATATATATAATACTTCTCCTGTTAGCAATCACTTTATGTTAATTATGAAGTGATGGTCATTTGGCAATTTAGATTCAATGTGTCATGTATAATTTGTACTAAGTAGAGTGGGCTTGTAGCATTAGAGTTAATTAGTGCAAAGTGTATAAGTGTAGTGCAAATACAAAACCCACACAAAGGATCCATATTAAAGCCCACCAAGCCCATCCTTGGTTGGCTGTCTTTCATATTTAACGCACACACACACTCACAGAAAAGTGGTGCCTCATTATTTACATAAGAAAAAGAGTGTGTGTGTGTAAAAGCTTAACCCTTAGTCTTTGTATTATTTTCACATATTGAATATAATCATTCGACTACAAATATCCACCATATCTCTTGTTCTTAATTTACATGTTAGTGAGTGTCATAATTGCTCTAGAACCCGCGCTTAACCCGATGACTTCCGTACATATCAGTTCGGGACTCGCACATCAAGGAGCTCAATCAATTCATGACGAACAACCCACAACTCAAGAACTGGATAATTTCTTCGAGTTCATGTACGATGAATACTATGGTGGCGCTTCGAAAAATGCATCTAACCAACATTCCGCTGCATCCACTCAACATCAACAACCACCACCACCTCCACCAAATCCAGATGCATCCACAACATTCGAAGCTGGCGCACCAACTCCCTCAACATCAACATCATCTACATCTACTCCAGCAACTCCATTCATTGAAATTGTTCTACCTAGAATTGATGAGCAAGAACAAAATAATGTTGTGTTAGACGAAGAAGTCTTTGAAAACCCGTTTGGAACGGACTCTGGTGAATCATCTTCCAGATTACATGAACCGACTAACACACATTTGTTCTGTCCAAGGTACCCTTCAATATTACAGTGGACAAAAGACCACCCAATAGAACAAGTTATTGGTGAACCCTCACGACCAATTCAGACGAGAAAACAACTTCATACCGATTGCGACATGTGCATCTATGTCGGCTCAGTCAGTCTCATAGAACCTAAGAACATTCGGGAAGCAATGGCAGATAATGCCTGGATTGAAGCGATGCAGGAAGAACTTCTTCAATTTCAAATCCATGACACCTGGGATTTAGTTCCAAGACCAATTGACAAACTCGTCATTGATCTTAAGAGGTTATGGAAAAACAAAAAGGATGAAGAATTGACTGTGATTCGCAACAAAGCTCGTCTGGTGGCAAAGGGATACAGACAGGAAGAAGGGATAGATTTTGAAGAGTCATTCGCACCAGTTGCAAGTCTTGAAGCAGTAAGGATTTTTTTAGCTTATGCCGCTCACAAGAACATCATGGTTTATCAGATGGACATCAAGACAGCTTTCTTGAATGAAACTCTGAAAGAAGAAGTGTACGTGAGTCAACCTGACGGTTTCGTTGACAAAGATCATCCGGAATACGTCTACAAGCTAAAGAAAGCAATCTATGGTTTGAAACAAGCCCCACGGGTGTGGTATGATGAGTTATAATCTTTCTTATTGTCAAATAATTTCACCAAAGGAACAATTGATCCAACCTTGTTTACAAGAAAATACAAAAATGACATTTTGATTGTTCCGATTTATGTGGACGACATAATATTTGGGTCCACTAATCCGACACATTCAAAACATTTTGAAAATCTCATGAAAAGCAAATTCGAAATGTCCATGATGGGTGAATTAAAATTCTTTTTAGGCTTACAAATTCATCAATCCCCACGTGGTATTTTTCTTAATCAGGCTAAATACACAATTGAGATTTTGAAAAAACATGGAATGGACAATTGTGACTCTGTTGGTACTCCAATGGTCACTTCACCAAAAATTGGCGCTGACCTATATGGGAAACCCATGGATCCGAAGAAATATCGGAGCATGATTGGTTCTCTCATGTACCTAACTGCAAGCCGACCAGATATTCATTTTGCTGTTTGCTTACTTGCACGGTTTCAGGCAAGGCCTACCGAACTTCACCTCCAAGAGGTTAAACGGATCTTTCGATACCTTCGAAGAACGATTAACATGGGACTTTGGTATCCGAAGGATTCGGAGTTTACGCTAATTGCCTTTTCAGATGCCGATCATGCTGGATGCCAAGTTACAGCGAAAAGTACATCAGGCGGAGCGCAATTTCTGGGAGAAAAGCTAGTAGGCTGGTCGTCAAGAAAACAAGATTGCACTGCTTTATCAACAGCAGAAGCCGAGTTTGTGTCTCTATCTGTGTGTTGTGCTCAAGTTCTTTGGATGAGAACACAACTCACGGATTATGGTTTCTCTTTCAACCGCATACCTTTGTATTGCGATTCAAAAAGTATCATAGCCATCTCGTGCAACCCAGTGCAACACTCGAAGACCAAGCATATTAGAGTCCGCTATCACTTCATAAAAGAGCACGTTGAAGAGGGTACTGTTGAATTTTTTTTCGTGAAGACTGAATACCAGCTCGCCGATCCATTTACTAAAGCCCTCCCAAAAGAGCGGTTTGAAAACTTAGTCCGTCGAATTGGCATGCGAAGCCTAACTCCCGGTGAGTTAGAAAGTCTTTTCGAATCTTATTGATTTACTTCATAAAGCTTCGCATGTAAATATTTTTGTAAATATATACATGTTAATATCTATACTGTAAATACAGAAAATTTGAAAAAGCCATAAAAAATATAAAAGACAAAATCCAAAAATATTCTTCTCACGACATGTCTCTCGTCAAATCAATATTCTGTACGTATCTAGATATGTCATTCAACAATGATACGGACATGTACAGATGCTTGAGCGAGAGTTATTTTTTATGTTTTTCTAAAACATGTCGTTTCTCAAATTTCTTCATAACGGCTTTCGTGCATTTCAGTACGAAACCCGCGCTACATTGAATGACTTCTGATTATTTCCGATCAGAACTCGCAATGTTAATGACAAAAAGCTAAAACCCGTGAGCACTTAATCAAAATTGTTTCAAAAGCTTTTTCAAAGTCTTTTTATAAATTTTGTGCTCACAACGACTCCCTCAAAGACCTCTAAATGCTTTTAAACTCTAAAGTTTAACCATTTGCTATGATTAAGGGGGAGTAGAAAAAGAAAAATGTTCCGATTTCATGCTAAAATCAGTCCGTCTCTCCACAAAAAGTTTCATTTTAATCAACTGTTTTCAAAAATACCACTTCATGCTATTTTTGAGTGGGAGATTAGGTGTTTATTATAAATATGGGGTAGTGGACGTGATTAAAATGTGATCTAAAAGAAGTTTTGTCATTTGAATCTCAAAACGAGTTCATCAAAAAGACTCAGAACAACCCTCGAATTTACGAAACTAAATGTTCGTTCTCGAAAAGACATGTCCTGGACGGGTAATAAGTTCAAGCTGGTTTACCAGTGATGTAAGCGTGTCTCGCAAAGGACTTGTCTGAGTAGAATGTATCAATTCGAGAGATGATCTTTGAATATGACCAGGACGGGTAATAACTTCAAGCTAGTCTAACTAGTGATGTAAGCGTGTCTCGCGAAGGTCGTGTTCATTGAAAGTCGATCATTTCAAATGTGCGAACTCTACCCAACATGTGCAGTTTATTTCAAAAATGCATGAGCACATGTGAAGGGAGAGTGTTTCAAAAATGCAAAACTCTCGATGTGTTAACAAAATGTGTTTTCTCATAAACACGTTGAGAGATTTTTCACAAGGTTTAATGGCATGTGATAAATAATCTAGGATAATCATGGAGTAATAAGGTGATTATGGTTAGGTTATTTCCAATGATCCGCCAAAACCGGAGGGATCTACCCAAGGAAAATTCCAATAGCTTAGCATTAGAAGTCCTTAGGAAAGATTGAAAAAAGGAGTATAATGAGAAAGGAGAAAGAAGGGGTTGAAGAATCAAAAAGAAAAGTTTTTGTAAGGGTGAAAAGAAATAGCCCTCCATGAAAACTTAGGTCCGAAATCGGGTCAATACATCTGCTATCGGTACTCACCAAGGTGATACTGGTATTGAAGACAAGACGTCATGGACCCAGTGACGCATTTGCACCACCCATCCTATCCACTCAGATATCTCTTAAAAGATATTTGTTTCATTTCTCACGGAGAACACTACATAATCTATCGACCTCTCACTCCGAGATGTGTTGATATTGAAAAGGTGGCACTCTGCTCCATGCCTCCAACGACTAAAACCAAAACGCACATTATTGAGTCTAGAGACATGAGATTCATCAAAAGATCTCTTAGGAACACTTCCTATGCAATACACTTGTGTTCACTCAAAAGGATACAAGTTGTATGAGTCTTAATGAGATCTAAGGATCTTGCCTCATAACATGATGGCCGCTGGACGTTTTATTGCTAACTGTTTTATGCAGGTACCGACGAAAGTTCATCTACCATCATCATATACAACGACGACACATCCAGACAGAAGATGTAGATCAAGGCAAGACGACTCTTTGAAGATCACAGCGCATGAAGGAACATTGAATGAATAATATTATACGTTGACACACGAAGTTCAAGACGTCAAATGCAAAAGACCAATCACGGGAGCATTATTGAAATGACCATCCCTTAGGGGGAGATTGTTAGCAATCACTTTATGTTAATTATGAAGTGATGGTCATTTGGCAATTTAGATTCAATGTGTCATGTATAATTTGTACTAAGTAGAGTGGGCTTGTAGCATTAGAGTTAATTAGTGCAAAGTGTATAAGTGTAGTGCAAATACAAAGCCCACACAAAGGATCCATATTAAAGCCCACCAAGGCCCATCCTTGGTTGGCCGTCTTTCATATTTAACGCACACACACACTCACAGAAAAGTGGTGCCTCATTATTTACATAAGAAAAAGAGTGTGTGTGTGTAAAAGCTTAACCCTTAGTCTTTGTATTATTTTCACATATTGAATATAATCATTCGACTACAAATATCGACCATATCTTTTGTTCTTAATTTACATGTTAGTGAGTGTCATCATCGTGTTTCTTTGTATGATAAAGAAGTGATTCGTGGTCTACATCTCCTGAAAAAAAAAAGAAAAAAAAAAAGTTTCTAACTAGATTGTTACTAAAATACCATTGAGATAGTTTAACTATGACTTTTTAAGTTTGGAGACTTAATTTAATTGGTTAGTCAACGTAAGTTGAAAATCATACCTTAAGTCAAAGGTTAAGTTATATTGTCCAACTATAAGAAATGAGACCTAATGGACCAAATATGCCCAAGGACCAAAGATGTGCAGTGCCAACTTTTAGGGTCCGTTTGGTTTGTAAGATGGTTTAGAATCGGATTCGGATTTTGTTTTGGTATGATAGAAAATGGAATAGAAACTAATAATAATATTTTATTAAAATGATTATTTTAATCCAAATAATAAATAAAATATAGAAGTGTCAGAATTTTTTATTATTAAACTAGTTAATAGAAATTGAATTGTGAGTGTATATTATATGGTAGGGCCCACCACTGACATTCATTCAACAAAACAAACCATTTTAGCCTGGAATCATTTTGATTGAAAAGAGCCCACTTCTATTGTCATAGTATTGTACCAAACAATTGTTTACGGAAATGAATCCATTACTTGATTGTAAAAGTATCATACCAAACGGACCCTTATTTAGTCATTGTGTAAAAGTGTTTGGTGTGTTCTTGTGTGTGACGTGAGATAGAGAAAAATGAGGGAATACAATAATTTTTCAAGTTATCAATTAAAAGAGAATTATTGTTTTAATTCAAGTAGTGAGTCTCTAACTTCATTCCCCTCATGTAAGTGTACCTAATTCTTGGTTTAATTTCATTTATGGGATTAGGGTTCGTGTAATGAAATTTTGGGACTTTAGGTAAAAAAGACTTTGAATTAAAGTGATGATGTTATAGTGTTTAGGGCTTAAGTTATTCAAATGGGTAATGATTAAATTGGGTGATTTAGGGGGTTTCACCATATGATCATGATATGATCATATGGATGTAAGAGATAGACTTGAGTTTGTAAATGGGTTGGGCAAACCCTTTTTATTAGTTATGCATCAAGGTAATAACAAGTGTTGGTGATAATTCATGTAAGGAGTCAAATGATGATGATGTTTTTTGGTAATTAGCTATGGAGCTAAAGTAAGTAAATTGGTTATAATGTGTAATTATATGGATTTTATCATATTATATGTTATGTGATTATTTGTGTTTAAGGTTATGAAAGACATTGGTCTAGTATGTTTGGATTAAGCTAGAATTAGGCTAGTTATTTATAACTAGCAAAGGATGTGGTTAGCCTAGTTGCTCTACTAGTTAAGGTATGTGAAGTTCATTTTTGTTGTGGAATGATGATGGTTAACATGCTTTTATGCAACTTATAGTTTAGAATATGTCTTTGGACTAGTATTTGACATGGATGATGCAAGTATGTGTAAATGATGTATAATATCATGTTATTGTCTTTTTTATTTACTAAGCGTAATGTTTACATTTTAGTTGCTAACCGTTTTTGTAGGTTATTGTGAAGCAATGTAAGGTCTTGGATTATAGGCCTTAAGGATGTGAAGCATAGAATGGAAGTATGACACTTATGATTATAGTTGTAGATGCCATGCTTGATCAAGTTAAACCCCCAATGAGTCGCCATGTTGTATTCTTGTTATGGTTTTAAAGTTATGTTTGCAGAAATTATTACGCGTTAAAGAGTTTTGTACTCCCTCAATCTCAAAATTATAGTCCACATTTTCTTTTTGCGATGATTCAAAATAATTGTCCACTTTTTATTTTAAGAAAGAAAAAGAAAATTTAGTGTGAGAATATTTTATTTGAGTGGTTGAGATTTATAGCGGTCCCACTTTTATTAAATTTTGTAATTTTTGTCTCCTGACAATAACTTTGAGATGGAGGGAGTACAAGTTATGTTTTAGTATATATAAAGGGGTGTTTGGCATAATAACCCCGTCTTGAGATTTATTGCTCCCACATGTGTTTGGGGTCGAAAAATTTACCTTTTTATGAAGTATATGAGGTTTTTAAGATATTTGGATGGTTTCGTAAATTTTTGAGTTGTGTAATTGTTTTATCATAAAATGTATCCTGGAATCATTTTTGGTGTACAAAAAAAGGGCTATTTTTTAGTACAAAAAAGGTCATTTTTGTTGCATAGAAAAAGGGGCTATTTTATAGTAAAAAAGGGTCATTTTGGTGTACAGATAACGAGGATATTTTAGAGTACAAAAAATGTCATTTTTTGTGTACAGAAAAGGGACTATTTTAGACACATCGTAAAATTAGCAAGAAGTGTTCATTTCAGCACATCATAACTTTAAGTTAGATTTCGATGCTCACTTTACTAACCCCTAGTAAATCGTGAAAATGGACCAGAGACCTCATCTGACTCTGCTTGGCCATCGTGAAAATGGACCAGAGACCTCACATGTGAAATAAATCATCACACCTTTAGTCCAACCAATTGGGAGATAATCAATACATTTATTTTCGGGAGTGATTCATCCTTTCTGAACGCAACATACAACTCTTGGTTGCTGCACATTCGATTGGAATTATTGATATCTTGGCTTGGAAGAACTTTTCTTGGTTCTAGGACTTTTATCTATATACGATGTTTACCTTTTTTTTGGGATGGAAGCGACACTGTTATTCACAAGGCATCTCCATCTCCACAACTTCACACCTAAAAAAAAAGTTTTACACATTTACACATCAAAGGATTAATAAAATGACAATTAATCGACTTGAACCGAAACTCTATTGACGCGGATATAGTCATTTAAGATAATACGAATATGATATTGCTCTAACAAAAATAGTATTGGGTACACTCAAAACATGGATAGAGAACAACTTTCTATCGTGAGTGTCGGAATCGAAAACAAATCTTTTAGTTTGATAATTGCGGCTGACTAAACCCTTCCCCTCAAATCCCGACCCGACAAGGGTAAAGATGTCACAATGATGGTTTCATATCAAAACAAACACAAGCATAAGACATAAATAATACAATAGAATTTCGAGGGTTACAAAGGATAATCTGAAACTACAAGGTTACAATACAATAATTTCTAAGTCTAATTATAAATTATTCTAGTCGTCTTCAATAGCTAGTAAGGTCTTCTAAATCCAAGGTACTCTCCACTCATACCCAGCTTCCAAACTAAAACCTGCCGCATGAAAAGAAATGCGGCTGTGCTATGAAAGCTCAGTGAACAGATATAACGATAACAAAGCAGTAATGGTAGGGTAGTGAGGTAAGTGAAACAATGAAAGGTGTAACAGGAGTTAGGAAAGAAAGAAAGATAAAAGGTTATATGGATATATCAAGAAATGGTTACAATAGATAAGTGTAAAGCAAACCGTAACCCACCACATGCCCAAGTCAAATCAAGTCAAGCCAAGTATCAAGTCAGGTGTCAGGTTATAGGGTAACAGTAACAGTAATCCACTACGAACCCAGATCAAATCAAATCAAGCAAGGTGTACGGAGGGGAGACCTCGATACCAAGTACAATATGAGGGGATACCTCCAAGGGGTGGAGTCAAGAGCTCCCAAGATGTGAAAGACGTGTATCGCACACACCCATCAGTCACCAAGTAATACAATTAATATATCAAGTCAAGTCAAGTACAAATCTAGGATGCATCCATACGCCCCAGTAGGCTGCCACAATGTCTTCCTCTACGTAACAAGTCAAGTATCAAGTCAAGGCAGGGACGGGACAGGTCATCACTCTCCTGCCCTAGAGTCAAGCCATTGGTGCATCAATGACAAGGACATGAAACCCTCATGCCTAGTTATGGCTCGTAATCTCAAACTGTGGGTCAAGGGTCAAGTATCAAATATGTATCAAGTGTCAAGTGTACAAGTTCAAGTTTATCAAGTGGTTCAAGTCAAGTCATATATCAAGGGGTTCAAGTCAAGTTTCTAATCCAAGTTTATCAAGGTTCAGGTCAAAGGTCAAGACAAGAGACCGTAGCAAGGTATATAGTAAAGGTTCAATTTAAAAGTTCATTTAAAAAACAAACCTTTAATAATGGTTTTCGTAAAAATGATCTTTTAAAATAATTTTCATAAAAATGGTCTTTTAAATAGGTTTTCATAAAGATAGTCTTAAAAATACTTTTCTTAAAACATTTTCATAAATAATTAAAAAGGTTTTCTCATCCTGTTATAATATCAAGTGTATCAACGTTCAAGTCAAGGTTTATGGCAAGGTTCATATCAAGGTTCATAGCAGGGTTCAAGGAAAGGTTCAAAATAAAAGATCAAGGCAAGGGTTCAAAGCAAAGGTTCAAGTCAAGTGGATCATATCAAGGTTCACAATACAAGGGGAACATAGCAATGGCTTGGAAAATCCTAAACGAATCAAGATAAGCAATCAAGAGAACGAAGGCACCTTACTGAAAAGGGCAGAATATGTGTACCTTATTAGCAAAACACAAGAATAGAAAGCTGACAAGGATCAAGTTACTCCTTCCTCGAACCTAAAGGAGTAGAAGACAGAATTACAAATGGTTTTTAGTTATCTTTCCATTTTAAGTAAGTTTCCATTTTTAGAAAGTTTCCTTATTTAATAAGTTTTCATAAGGGATAATTACTAAAATAGCCCGATTGCCCAAGTGCTAAGAGTATCCGGCCCGCTCACAGAAAATTCCCCCCTTAGCCCAGGGCAACTGATCCGACGGACCACAGGACGCCACGTCACCGACCAGAGTACCTCAACAACTGTTGCTACGATGTATAAGGGATGTATTGTATTTTGGGCAACTTTTGAATTTTGGGCAACAAATACATGAACAAAAGGATATTTTGGTCATTTTACGTGCATTAAAACTAGTTAGTTTTTTTTTTAAATATATTAGCCTGTAATTCGATAATTCGATTACAATTCATTACAAAAACACATCAATACACAAACAGCTTCTCTTCCATAGACAAAGCATCACACAAGTAACAAATCATAATTCCTTAACACCCTGTAATTCGATATGCCGATTCAGTTGTACCGTTGTAAAATCGTTGTTCGATCTACAGTGAAGTTGCTTGCAGAAGTCAAAGAAATTTTGTCGAAGGATAAAAAGCGGGAAAGGTTGTTTAGAAACACAGTCTTTGGTCCGTGGTTGGATATTCGGTTTTTCGATAATAACTGCCCTTTGATGCATTTTGTTTTACAACATCAGGTAAAAGTTTCTAACATATCGTCCGATTCCCCACCATTGCAGTTCAAAATTGGGGATGATTTGTTCAAAATTGGGGATGATTTGTTAGAGTTCGGGCGTAAGGAATTTTGTTTAATAACAGGGTTTCGATTTGGGAAAGTTTGTAAAAATGAAAATAAAGCAAATGCATTTCGTGACCGCGTATTTCCAGAAAAAAAGACAGATGGTATAAAAACTGTATATGGCAGTGATTGTTTGAAACTACTTAAAGATCCAAATAGGTTCTTAGCTCTTTCGGATGAGGATGCTATTAGGTTGTGTCTTTTGATAGTTGCTATGTTGGTGTTTATGGGTATTGAAGAAAGGAATTGTATCCCTAATCATATACTGTCTTTGGTGGAGGACTTTGATGCTTGGAACGTTTTTCCCTGGGGTGAATACATGTGGCATAAATTTTATCAAAGGACTGTGAATGTTGTTGAGAGACACAGACCAGTACATTTGGAGAAGTTGGAAAAAAAACCCATATTATAATGCGACATACAATCTATACGGTTTTTCTTGGGCTTTCAAGGTATGCCATACTTTCTACTCTGTACTAAAGTTCAATACTATTGTTATATATATGTATCCGGTGTACAAAATGTTTGTATCTGTTTTCTATCCATTACTAGGTTTTTTGTATTAGATATATATTGAATATATAGTTTTGAACACGGTAATAACCTGCAGTTTGAGCATTTTTCTTTTCCACATTATATACATTTTAAACAACCACATATTTCAGATATGGATTTTGGAGACATTTCCTAAAAGCGGCAACTGGTGGGCGAAAGACACGAACGTCATTCCACGAGGTCTTGCTTGGTCTAAATGTCAAAAGTTTCGAAGATCAGACCATATAACACTATTTGGACCGGTAAGCACCGCACTATCTTTGAAGGCTAATTTGTTGGACCCTTATTTAAATTTGTTCACATACAAAGTTATTTACTATTTGTTTTTTTAGGAGTCAGTTCCTATTAAGGCACTTTATGCCACCAAACGTGAATTGAGACAACCGTGGTGTATTGCCAGCATCCCCTTTATAAAGGGTTTGTCTGATTCAGACCTGTCAAGTGCAGAGGAAGACCAACAACCTGATAGCGCAGAGGATGATCACCAACCTGCTAGCGCAGAGGATGACCGCCAACCTGATAGCGCAGACGATGACAACCAACTTCGTAGATCAGAGGATCACCAACAAGCTGGTAGCGCAGACGATCAACATGAAGCACCAAGTTTAGAAACTTTAGATAAAAATAATGTTGAAAACGCAAAAGGTGTCCAATCATGCGAAGGCCAAGATGAAAAGAATTTTGGAACAAATCCTATTTTGGGCAAGATATTTGATTTGCAAACTGATATTTCGTTGATAGCGAAGCACGTAGCGTCTGTCCCTAAACAAGACATTCGCGAGGTGCTTCAGAAGGTGAAAACAAAATTTTCAGAGTTAGAGACAGTTATTAACGAAAACACCGATGATCCAGATTTTCCAGTCAAGTATGATGTCAACCCTGATATTTACATGGTTTGTATTCACCTTATATGTTTTATTCTCCTAACATTATACGAAGATCAATTCCTCGTTAAGTAACCTTATCTCATTTTGTCAACTACAGACCCCGTCATCACGTTGTGAAGATGATGTTGATAATGGTGTTACGCGCCGAGATGTTGATGATGATCATGCTAATGATGATGTCGATCATGCGCATCCAATGGAAGTTGACAATCCTGTTTGTTTAAAGGTTTACTTTTACTTTGTGTTTTTTTGGCATACGTTTATAAGTATCTCATTTCCCCGTTAATGTTTACCCTTTAATCTTACATTTAATTCATTAAATGTTGTATTATTTTGTCAACTACAGGCCACGCCATTAGCTTGTGAGGCTCATACTGGTGTTACGACCAGTGTTGCAGCCCATCACATGGAAATTGACATGGATGTTGGGCAGCAAGGCTACAACGAATCTCAGGTGGGTGGGATGGACGTTCTTGTAAAAGCATGTGAATTAGGGGTTACTCCTGACTTCCCTACTCTTGATCATCATCAACCTGCGAATCCAGTTGTGGCATCCCACGAGAAGGACATTAATGAAACAACATCCTTCGTCTACGGTGATGTATGTTATCTTGAAAAAAATACTTTTGCAAAATACAACCTTCCTTGTTTGCCTATTTATTTATACATCTTTATTGTACCAGTATCATCCGGTGGTGTATGATGATGTCATGAGTTATATAAACGACGGAGTGGATGTGACTAGTGTTTCGTTAGAAGAAGTACCGTTTGATAATGAAAATGGTAAGGGTGTTGAGAATGCAAATGCTATTTTCGTGCATAAAGAACACACAACCCCATTGCAGACATATGTTGAGGTACTTGGTTTACTTTAAATTTAAAAAGGTTACTAATTGTTCCTTTCTATGTCTTGTGGTCGGTGTTAATTACAACCTATGCTATGCAGGAAGACCAAACAACACCATTTCAACAAACACTCACCAACCATGGGTTTGCAAATGTGGTCGGTCCCAATGACAAACCTTGCTTGCACTCTGTTTTTTCTGAACGTAAAAAGAAGAAAATCCAAAAGAAAAAAAATGCGCATAAAGTTGCTCTAGTGGCTAAAGCCTTTAAATCAAAGCACGATAAGTTTTTTGAATCTCTGAATTCAGAGAACGTCCAATCCGCACGACTGACCAGAGCAGCTACTTGCAAAAAGAAGTTGATTGAGCCTATAGTCATTTTAGATGTAAAGCACTGTAAAACATTGATACTGAAATCACTATCTGGTTGGCCTATGCTAATATATGGTATGTGTCTTTTCAGGACGTATCTGGAAACCCAAGAACTCGGTCAATTACTGAGTTCTATTCGGCCAACCCAGATCCTTTTGTTGAGGTAGTCTGATTTGTTATTCTTAAATTAACAATATTATGATTCGTTTATTGTTAATAATTTATTTGTTTATTTTAGGATCTGACTCGACATCCCAAATTGAAAAAGGACAAGGTGTCTCTGCCTGATTCACTTCGTGTTTATTTAAAGCAAAAAAAAAACAAAAAGCTATAAGTTTCCATGGGGCGGTCGTAACATTGTTTCTGATATGAAATTTTGGCTAGCGTTGGCATGTCTTGAAGATTGTAAAGGCGGTTGCCTGTATGACTATGTAAGGAACCATCATCACTATCTGGTCAAATACATTTGTATATACTTTTGATTGAGTAACCACTATAAGTTTTATAATTTTTGTTTTGTGTACACAGCACTTGGATATATGGTTTGACCTTATGTGGTCACTTAGACCAAGCAATGCTGATTGGACCTTGGCAGGTTCTCTGTTCGCCCGACATATCTTGGCTGGTCAGATGTACAGTCATTATTCAGATGGAACAAGCTACCCTGTGGCTTGGCGAGATGTTGAAAAGGTTAGTTTGCCACAATCCTTTTTAAATATAATTTTAAGTGTATGCATATTAATATGTACATTTCTTTGTCTATATTAGGTTTATTTCCCCGTGAATGAACCTGATAAACACTGGTGTCTCGCTGAGCTTCACCTACGTAGTGGTGTTGTTTCATTTTATGACACTCTTGGGTTGGTACATGGCAATGGTGCACGGTGGTGGAGAACTTTGAAAAGAATTTTGCCAAAACAACTTACCATGTATCTGGATCAGCAGGGTATATTGGCGAGCAAGGGCATATCAGCCGAGGAATATAAAATAACATACCAGTGTCCTGCAGTCCCGAAACAAGCAGACGTATATGGCGATTGCGGTGTATGGGTATGTATTATTTTATATAGATTGTGCCGCAACCAACCACTGGAAGTAGATGACTGATGAAGCGAAAAGTGTACCGCTTTTAAGGGGTCATTTAAGCCCTAAATCGTATTTATTTGATCAAATATTGCCCTAAATCGTTCCTTTTGTCATTTTAGGTACTTTTGAGGAGAAATCTGGAAAAGGAGGCATTTTGGACGTTTTTGGAGCATAAAAGTGAAGAAAACGACAAAGTCTCAAAAATCGGCTAAAAGTTACTCTTGACGGCGTCACAATTTACTCTGGACGGCGTCATGCTTTGGCAAGAAAAGTTGGACGTGAAATTTACTCATGATAAGCCAGTGAAAATAGCATGTGAATTCTGACGGCGTCACGCTTTAACTTGATCGAGGGCGTCACGGCTTAAATCATAAGGGGACGGCGTCACGTTCTAGGTTCGACGGCGTCAAGCCTTGATAAGCCAGAATGGATTTTTGAAGAGCTAAAGAGGGACGGCGTCAAGATGGTCATCCGGGAACCCTAAAAGCGGCGAGGTGACGGTGTCACACTCCATAAGGTGACGCCGTCAGATCCAAAAATCTATATATAGTTTTCTAATCTTTTGTCATTAAAGAGAGCTTAGTGTGTGGAATTTTGGGATAAAACCCTAAGACGATTTTAGCTACTTTTTCAGGGCTTTTTGCCTTGAGATCTTCCATGTTTCATTGAAAGATAAGTTATCAATTAATCATTCAATATGTCTATGTGTTGTTTGATTCTATCTTATTCTTGTCTTTTGTTTAACATGTTAGGCTAAATTTATCTTGTGTTTGCTTAGATCTAATGAAACCTAGCTATTGATTATTGGTTGTTAGTGTGTTGTTAGTTGTTTTGGATGATTGTTTATCTATGTTAGGCTTAAGAAAACTGGCTAACTTCCTATTCGGTAACTTGCTTGAACGTCTTAAGAAACATGAACCAAACGCGTACTAAAGGTTTTTATGGTTGTATTTAATGCACAAGCGAATTCTAGTGATCCCATGTTAGGAGCTTCCTAGCCGGCTCGACATAGGAGTGAAGTAGGAGCTTGTAGAGTTGGGGAAGTAAGTACGCCACCCCACGAATGGTATTAAGGAATACACCCGTCATCCACGCGACTAATACACACTAATTAACCGGTAAAAGATAGTTAGGGAGTAAGGAAATCTAAGTAAACACATTTCTCTACACATAAGTTTCTCACCACATTTCATTTTTGTTATTTTATTTTATTTGCATCCGTAGTAATTTTGGGTTAGTTGACTAGCAACTAATTCCGCCCACTCCTTCAAAACCGAGATTTTATTTGCTTTCATAAAATTATAAAAACATAAAAAAAGAATCTTCCTCAACCCTTAGACCTAATTAGAGTAGCCTTTCATACCTAACGAACACTATTCCTTGTGGAGAACGATCAATCCCCCGTACTTACCACTACACTATACTACATCGGTCAGGTACACTGCCTGGTGGGGTTGTAAGCCTCTTGAGATCCCTCGAGAGGTAAAACCTGTTGTAAGGTTACAAAACCACGCAATCAAGTTTTTGGCGCCGCTGCCGGGGAATAGTTATTGTTTAGGTTGAATTTTTATTTCTATTAGGTCTACGCACTAGATTCCTTTCTAGTGAGATTTTTATTTTATTTTTCTAGGTTTTCTTTAGTCTATCTATTTTCTTCGTGTCTTTGTTCGTAACCATTACCGTCCGACATCATGGAAGATGGTAATATCCTTAACCCCCACAACCCACCACCACAACAACCACAACCACCTCCTAGAGCCCGCACTTTAGGAGGATATTCCCTAATTTTGGATGATGACCCCCCTAATCTTAGAATCACTAGGAGCCGATGCTCGATAAAGACTCTTGCCACACCCTATGCTGAACCCGAAAGGGAAATGCATAAATTAAGGCGACTCCACCAAGCGGCTGAACCATCCACGATCAATTTTGATGATGCCCTCTCCGAGGAAGAATCCAATCATCATTCTACACCTCCTAGCCCTCAACCCAATCACGATATGGAAGTTCCCGAAATCCCAATCCCCAAATGTCTCAAGGACTACTCTTCTCCCACCCCTCGTGGTTTTTCCAATGCTATCGTTTTTCCAAATGAACACACGGATGGGGTCTTGCGTGCAACTGATATTTGGCTGGTCCAAAGTGTATGCAAGTTTCACGGATTGAAAACTGAAGATCCAATCCAACACATCAAGGACTTCCTGAAAATAGTGGATACCCTCCATACGGACGGAGCCACTAGAGATACCTCCCGGTTGCGATTCTTTCCCTTCACCCTTCATGAAAGAGCCGGAGACTGGTATAACCAACTTCCTTCCGAATCCATCTTCACATGGGAACAGCTTATCTCAAAATTCTATGAGAAATTCTTTCCCATAGGAAGAACTTCAAAGTTGAGAGACGAAATCCTCCGCTTCCAAGTTGGACCAGCAGAACCTATTCACAAATCTTGGGTTAGATTCAAGGATCTAATTAGACAGGTCCCTCATCATGGCATTGAAACCTGGCTTCTTGTCCAAATCTTTTATGACAGTGTCTCCAAAAACGACCAATTGGGCATTAATAATTCATCAAAAGGAAAAATAGCCAAACTAAGCGTTGAGGAAGGATGGAATAGAATTGAGGAATACGCGAATGATCAAGACGATACCTGGGATGAACCCGATTCGATCATGAGCGTTTCCAAGATCATGAAAGAGCCTCCTTTTGCTAGCCGGGTGAGTAGATTGAATGATCAGGTATCTTATCTAGACAAGTCGCAACCAACTAAGCGGTTATCAAACCCATACTTGATCTGTGATCAATGTGGCGGCCCGCATGAAGTGGAGGAATGCGAGGATGATACCACCACCGAACAAGCGTGCTTGTCAAGCCACGACATCTTCGATGATCCTTCGCTCTTAACTTTCTACCAAAACAATGATTTCACCCCTTGGGGAAATCTTGTGAGAGAAGAGGGAGGAGGAGAATATCCTGACTATAAGGTTAGGAGCACTTTTGAGGATGATCTCGGGCATTTCACGTTTGAAAAGAATCTGCAACTAAATGGTCTTGACGACTTTATCAATAGCCAACAAACCAACGTAAAGGCCAAATTCGCAGAACTCAACGCCACTCTCGACGGCCTTGGCGAGCCGCAAAGAGATCCTTTACTCGCCATCACTACTCGTGCTGGAACAACTACTAAGGATCCACCCTACCCAGCCCAACCATCTAACGCCATGGAACCCAACACCCCTCATGAGGAGAACGATAATGTGAACAACGAAAATCCCGAGCAAACCCCTCCGGTAACTCCATCCCCACCTACTCCTGCCAAACAGCCCCTTAAAGTCCCATACCCATCTCGCCTCAAGAATAAAAAGGTCGAAAGTGATAATAAAAGATTCCTGTCATATTTGAAGAATTCGGTCGTCACCATACCCCTTCTTGATGCATGTTATCATATGCCCAAATATAGTACATACTTCAAGAGGCTGCTCACCAACAGGAAAGGACTCGAGGGTCTTGTAACCTTAGGAGAAGAATGTTCTGTGGTGACCCAACGAGGGCTACCAAAGAAGGTGGACGACCCAGGTAGTTTCACCTTGCCCTGTTCAATTGGATCTCTTTCAGTCAAAAATGCTTTAGCCGACTTAGGAGCAAGCATCAATCTTATGCCGCATTCCCTGTTCCTCAAGCTAGGGTATTCTGGGCTGAAACCAACCCGTATGAGCATCCAACTGGCCGATAGATCAGTCAAATACCCCTTAGGAATATGCGAGAATGTGCTGGTTAAGGTAGGGAAGTTTAAATTTCCAGTTGACTTCGTCATCCTAGAAATGGAAGAAGATGATCTTGTGCCCATCATTCTAGGAAGACCCTTCCTTGCAACTTCTCGTGCTGTTATTGATGTTCATGACGGCAAACTAACCTTACGAGTGGGGGCCGATAGCTTAACCTTCGACATCAAGGACACTATGAATCTTTCTCTCGAAGCAGATAATCAACTGTATTTCATCGAAGAAATCGATGAACTATCCGACGAGATTGATAATTGTGTAGATGAACAGGTGGAAGCTGGTTGGTTGCGAGATGAAGCTTTCTTACCCATCTTAGAGGAGGAAAAGGCTATGGATGTGAATGCAGTCTCCTTCTATCCCAGACAAGAAATCGAACAGCTTGAGCTTCGTAAACCCGAGAACAAACTTAAACCTTCCATCATCGAGCCACCCACGTTAGAACTCAAGGAACTCCCGAACAACCTTGAATATGCCTTCCTTCAAGGAGAAGATCAACTTCCGGTAATCATAAGCTCCTCCTTGAAAAGTGAACAAAAAGATAAACTCTTAGGAGTTTTAAAAAAATATAAAGGAGTTATAGCATGGAGTGTAGCCGATATCAAGGGTATTGACTCTACCTTTTGTACGCATAAAATCCTCATGGAGGAGGATTATAAACCCAGCGTGCAACCTCAAAGGCGAGTAAATCCCAACATAAAGGAAGTCGTAAAGAAGGAAGTCATTAAGCTCCTAGATGCAGGACTAATTTACCCGATTTCGGACAGTCCATGGGTAAGTCCTGTACAGGTTGTACCAAAAAAGGGAGGAATGACGGTGGTGAAGAATGATAAGGATGAGTTAGTACCTCAACGAACAGTAACTGGATGGCGTGTGTGCATCGATTATAGGAAGTTGAATGATGCAACCCGAAAAGATCATTTCCCTCTCCCATTTATCGACCAAATGTTGGAAAGGTTAGCAGGGCATGAGTACTACTGCTTCCTAGATGGGTTCTCAGGGTATTTCCAAATCCCTATCGCTCCTGAGGACCAAGAAAAGACCACGTTTACATGCCCGTATGGCACCTTCGCCTACAAGCGAATGCCCTTTGGACTATGTAACGCCCCCGCCACTTTCCAGCGCTGCATGACGGCAATCTTCCATGAGTTAATGGAAGACAGCATGGAGGTCTTTATGGATGATTTTTCAGTCTTTGGGAACTCTTTTGATCGCTGTCTTGCTAACCTTGAGAAAATGCTCAAACGTTGTGAGGAGACCAACTTGGTACTAAACTGGGAAAAGTGCCACTTTATGGTAAAAGAAGGGATTGTGCTGGGGCACAAAATTTCAGGAAGTGGAATCGAAGTAGACCGGGCAAAAATTGAAGCTATATCCAAACTTCCCTATCCAACAACTGTCAAGGCAATCCGTAGTTTTTTGGGTCATGCTGGCTTCTATAGGAGATTCATTAAGGATTTCTCAAAGGTAGCTAAACCAATGACTCAGTTACTCATGAAGGATGCCCCGTTCGACTTCTCTCAAGAGTGCAAGGACGCATTCGATTTATTGAAGCAGGAACTTACCCAAGCTCCAATTATGGTTACCCCTAACTGGGAGTTACCCTTTGAAATCATGTGCGATGCTAGTGATTATGCTGTTGGAGCAGTATTAGGCCAAAGGCTTAACAAACACTTTCAGCCAATATACTACGCTAGCAAAACCATGAATCCTGCTCAAGAAAACTACACTACCACTGAAAAGGAATTACTAGCCGTGGTATTCGCTTTTGATAAATTTCGCCAGTATCTTGTCCTTTCTAAAACGGTTGTTTTTACGGATCATTCAGCTATTCGATATCTTTTCGCTAAACAGGATGCTAAACCACGGTTACTTCGTTGGATCCTTCTATTGCAAGAGTTCGATGTTGAAATTCGTGATAAGAAAGGAGCAGAGAATCTTGCGGCTGATCATCTCTCTCGTCTCGAAAACCCCAGCCTCGCTGAATCTGACAAGAGTGAGATTCGGGAAACATTTCCTGAAGAGCAGCTCATGTTAATAAATGATTCTGAACCTTGGTATGCGGATTATGCTAACTACCTGGCAAGTAGAGTCATCCCTGAGCATATGAGCAGGCATGAAAAAAGGAAGTTCTTTAATCAATTAAAGTACTACTTTTGGGATGAACCCTTCTTATTTCGAAGATGTCCAGATCAGGTAATCAGGCGTTGTGTTTCGGAAAGAGAGGCTGTCAGAATTATGAAAGAGTGTCATGCAGGTCCATCTGGAGGACATCACGGAATAAGCACTACTGCACGAAAGGTCTTCGACGCGGGATTCTATTGGCCTACAATATTTCGTGATGTGAAGGGAATGATACAAACTTGTGACGCATGTCAAAGAGCCGGGAATATCTCTAGGAGGGATGAAGCCCCACAGAATTATATACAAGTTTGTGAGGTTTTTGATGTCTGGGGAATTGATTTCATGGGACCATTCCCATCTTCTGGAGGGAATGAATACATCTTGGTGGCCATTGATTATGTTTCGAAATGGGTGGAAGCACAAGCCCTTAGGACTAACGACGCTAGGGTAGTCATTCATTTCTTAAAGAAATTGTTCGCTAGGTTCGGAATTCCGAAGGCTCTTATTAGTGACAGGGGAACCCATTTTTGCAATTCACAAATGGAGAAAGTCATGAAAAGATATGGAGTCTCTCACCGATTCTCCACCGCTTACCATCCTCAAACAAACGGTCAAGTCGAGAACACTAATAGAGCCATAAAGAGAATCTTAGAGAAAACGGTTAATCAAAACAGAAAAGATTGGTCTTTTAAGCTCGACGAGGCTTTGTGGGCATTTCGAACCGCCTATAAGACACCAATCGGGACAACCCCATTCCGTATGGTATATGGCAAGGCATGCTACCTTCCAGTAGAACTGGAACACAAAGCATATTGGGCACTTAAGGCTTGTAATTTGGATTATACAGTTGCGGGAACAAATAGATTCTTACAGCTCCAAGAGCTTGATGAATTGAGATTAGAGGCTTATGAATCTTCCATCACATACAAAGAGAGGGCGAAAAGATGGCATGACCAACGGATTAAGAGACCCAAGGAGTTTTCAGAAGGAGACAAGGTCTTATTATATAATTCTCGCTTAAGGCTATTTCCTGGGAAACTTAAATCTAGATGGTATGGACCTTTTACCGTAAGGAGCTCCTCTAAAACCGGAGCCGTTGTATTAATTGACGACGAGGATAGAGAATTCACTGTGAATATTCAACGAGTCAAGCATTATCAAGAGAATGGTAATGAAATGATCAATGAGGAAGACATAACTTTCGATGAAGAAGTCACGTAATGTACGTGACTTTGAGTCTAGCTACAAGACTCGTTAATAAAGAAAAGCGCTTCTTGGGAGGCAACACAAGCTTTATTTGTTTTATTTGCTTTGTGTGTTTATTTATTTGTTTGTTTGATTTTATTTGTTTCCGTATGTGTGTTTAATTTTTATTATTATTGATTCATGTTAAAAACTAATTTGTGAAAATGCTTTATTTTGTTTTTAACTTCGTCTTAACTACATATAAAGGTATTTTGCAAAAGTTAAGTGTAAGGGAAATCTAAATCGGTTTATTAGAACACAAATGAACATGAATCATAATAATATTAAATTAGCATACATATTAGTGTTTGTTTGAGTCAAATGCTTGTATCGAGTCATAATGATGTTTTGCAGGATTTCCAGGAAGTAAGGTAAAGGTTTTTCCAGAAATTTTCCGGAAGCTAAAAATGAAAATTTTTGTCAGGTCATTTCTGACGGCGTCAGGGGTTATAACCTGACGGCGTCAGATTTAATTTCCAGAAATTTTTGAAAGTTTTGTTTTCATAAAAAGTTTTTATTAAAATCTCCAACTTATAATCTCCAGGAATCTGCAAAATTTTCATTCCACAAGCATTATATCCTTATATATAGATTTTATCCCGCCGATGTTATGCAGGTTTTCGTGTTTGTTTTCTCAGGTTTAACAGGTTATTTTGGACAAGGAAATGTTTTTGGATCAAGCTTGTGGCGATGCATTAGTCATGGAGCTTCAACATTCTCTTTGGAGGAAGATTTAACCGTGTAATTTCATTATCCACCGAGCGAATCAGGGGAGTATTCGATTTCATTCTTTTACTTTTTGCTTTTACATCTTATTATTTGAACATTGGGGACAATGTTCATCTTAAGTGTAAGGGAAGGTAAAAGTACGATTTTAGAGAATACAATTGCGCTTGATTTTTGTTTGTTTGATGGTAGATGTGTAATAAAACTGAGAGAAATACTTGTTAAGGTAATTTTAGTGCCAAATTTAAAATTTTTACAACATATAGGAGTGAAACTTTGATCTTAATGAGCGTCTCACGGATAGGAGTTATATGACTAGCACAAAAACCGTACCACTAAAAAAATTTTCCCACCCCCAAATATGTGAGGTTCGCCCCTAGAATTGGTAGGAAAAGCATTTATGCTATGATGTGTGTACCGGTAGCACTTAGATTCTAGAACTTGCGTTAGGACCATTCCAAGGCCACAAGTGAGACTACATTCGTGTAGTTAGATTTACTACATGATAAGAGGCATTAGGATTAACCCATTGTTTTACACCTGTGTTTTTGTTATAATTACGTTGGCTACATTGGTCAAGTAATTCTCCCACACCCTTTGCGTTGTACTCATTTTTAGTACACGATACCCCTAGTACACCCCTCAGAGCCTATCTTTTCGTTTCGACCTTTAAGCATTTTACTTAAAGGAAGAATTTGTTACACCCCACTTAAATGTACACCCAAATCGCCTTAGCCTACCTTGTATGCACTCATTTTTAGTGCATTATTGTTACAACATTTGTTTAAACCCAAGTTAATTATCTAGTTGATTACATGGTTGCTAAGTCGAGTCATATCCTTGTACATATTGTTTTGGGACGATTGGGACTCATGGGTAAAGTACTAGTATAATGGAGTAATGGGGAAGAACATCATTTATTACCCCCATATGTGCTAAATATTTTAAAAGTACTCCAAGTTTTTCGATTATCTTAATTCGAGTCATTAGATTAGTATTTGTAAAGTTATGTAAAAGTTCAAGTGTAAGGGGAATGCAATGCCCCTATGATGTATTATTTTGGATGGTAGGGTAAAAAAAAAAAAAAAAAAAAAAAAAATCAAGAAAAACACAAAAAAATGAGAAAAAGAAAAATAGAAAAAAACATACGGACTACCATCCCGTTTTATTTTATGTTTATTTTATGTTTTTGTTATTTTATCATTAGCTTAAGATCGAGTCTAGTCTTGGCTTAGCAACATTGTATAGTACATGTAATTGATCAAGATTTTTAACTCGCCACCAGTAAAATATCCTTTATCCAACAAAACCGTGTTTTCCTTTTCCCTACACCTAACGTTATAACCCATTTAAAAGCCCTCTTTGATAGTTTATCTTAGGTGCTTACGCCTAGTGGAGGAGGTTTTCGATCCTTTCCCAAGCCTATGGTAATCTATTTGCTATGACAGGTAGTGAGAGATATTTTCCGTTTTCATTTATGAGATTTATTTTGATGACACTTGAGAGATGTGAGTATCTAAACACTACTTGTGAGGTGCTAGTATGTAATCTCCGTGCTTATTATGATTGAAGTGGAACGATTATTTGTTGTAATTACTTTTATGTTAGCATTAAATGACCCCTAACTTGTATTTTGATTAGAATAAAAGCGCATTTGCTTGAGGACAAGCAAATCTCAAGTGTAAGGGTATTTGATGAAGCGAAAAGTGTACCGCTTTTAAGGGGTCATTTAAGCCCTAAATCGTATTTATTTGATCAAATATTGCCCTAAATCGTTCCTTTTGTCATTTTAGGTACTTTTGAGGAGAAATCTGGAAAAGGAGGCATTTTGGACGTTTTTGGAGCATAAAAGTGAAGAAAACGACAAAGTCTCAAAAATCGGCTAAAAGTTACTCTTGACGGCGTCACAATTTACTCTGGACGGCGTCATGCTTTGGCAAGAAAAGTTGGACGTGAAATTTACTCATGATAAGCCAGTGAAAATAGCATGTGAATTCTGACGGCGTCACGCTTTAACTTGATCGAGGGCGTCACGGCTTAAATCATAAGGGGACGGCGTCACGTTCTAGGTTCGACGGCGTCAAGCCTTGATAAGCCAGAATGGATTTTTGAAGAGCTAAAGAGGGACGGCGTCAAGATGGTCATCCGGGAACCCTAAAAGCGGCGAGGTGACGGCGTCACACTCCATAAGGTGACGCCGTCAGATCCAAAAATCTATATATAGTTTTCTAATCTTTTGTCATTAAAGAGAGCTTAGTGTGTGGAATTTTGGGATAAAACCCTAAGACGATTTTAGCTACTTTTTCAGGGCTTTTTGCCTTGAGATCTTCCATGTTTCATTGAAAGATAAGTTATCAATTAATCATTCAATATGTCTATGTGTTGTTTGATTCTATCTTATTCTTGTCTTTTGTTTAACATGTTAGGCTAAATTTATCTTGTGTTTGCTTAGATCTAATGAAACCTAGCTATTGATTATTGGTTGTTAGTGTGTTGTTAGTTGTTTTGGATGATTGTTTATCTATGTTAGGCTTAAGAAAACTGGCTAACTTCCTATTCGGTAACTTGCTTGAACGTCTTAAGAAACATGAACCAAACGCGTACTAAAGGTTTTTATGGTTGTATTTAATGCACAAGCGAATTCTAGTGATCCCATGTTAGGAGCTTCCTAGCCGGCTCGACATAGGAGTGAAGTAGGAGCTTGTAGAGTTGGGGAAGTAAGTACGCCACCCCACGAATGGTATTAAGGAATACACCCGTCATCCACGCGACTAATACACACTAATTAACCGGTAAAAGATAGTTAGGGAGTAAGGAAATCTAAGTAAACACATTTCTCTACACATAAGTTTCTCACCACATTTCATTTTTGTTATTTTATTTTATTTGCATCCGTAGTAATTTTGGGTTAGTTGACTAGCAACTAATTCCGCCCACTCCTTCAAAACCGAGATTTTATTTGCTTTCATAAAATTATAAAAACATAAAAAAAGAATCTTCCTCAACCCTTAGACCTAATTAGAGTAGCCTTTCATACCTAACGAACACTATTCCCTGTGGAGAACGATCAATCCCCCGTACTTACCACTACACTATACTACATCGGTCAGGTACACTGCCTGGTGGGGTTGTAAGCCTCTTGAGATCCCTCGAGAGGTAAAACCTGTTGTAAGTTTACAAAACCACGCAATCAATGACCCGCTTCAAACAGCGGTAGCATACCGTGAGCGGATGCTTCAATACTTCTGGAAGCACAAGGAGTTAATAAACAATGTTTAATGGTATTTGGAAGGTAGTAGAGTTGATTTATAAATCTGTAACCCAAAATACAATTTACTATTATCTAGTAATCGTAGTAATCGTATGTTTAGAAAGTTTGTTATATTTATTTATAGAAGAGATTGATGTATATCTCTTCACACGTTTTCTTGTATGACGGGTAAGGTTAAGGAGTTCTTGTTAGTATAAAAGAAACACCCGTCTATGAGTTATGTACAAAGAATCTATAATCAGTGTCAAGCTATGAGGAATAAGATAGTTTAATTCAAGAAAAAACTTTGTGATTTGGTGTTGATCCCAGATGAGGCCTTGATAGATCTTTGTTAATTATATTAGATAAGAATGTAAAACAATATGTATAGAAACTGTGTAGGATTGTGCCTCTTGATAGATATTTGAGCCAAAAGAACTTTTACATAGCTTATTTAAACACAAGCCAACTACTATGAGAATCTCTGTATAATAAACTTGTGCTTATGCGGAAACTAAACACAAGAGTTGAAGAAGACAATGACTAAAAGACTTTGATCCTCTATGGATCTTGTATTAACTATTTTCTTTGGAATTGGATGCAAAACACAATGTCGTATGTTTCTCTTCCTAAAATAACAAACATACAAAAAATACGCCATGACCAGCAGTAACAAACACTGCCAGTAGAAACTAAACAATGCTACCAGCAGGAACCATGACCGGCAGAAACCAACACTGCCAGCAGGAATCAAACTACACTAACAGCAGCAACGAAAATAAACATTATTCTAATATTTTCTAACAAACTGTTATCGAATTGACACAATATTAAACACAATTGCATTTGTATTATATACTGACACTCACAAATATTGTCTAGTACACTTACACATGTTAAAACGTTAACACTTATTTCATACATTTATGTGAACAGGTTTACCTCCGGTTTGAGAAGGTATGAAGTTATTGATCCAGCATCGTCGTTTGACATGTTTTCAGTGTGGCTTCGAAGTCTAGTGTCATTCGCCTTTGGAACCTTTTTACCGTCATCAATGGAAGGCGTTCGTTAACATGTAAGCTTCAAGAGTGTGGTGTTTCGATCTTTTCCTAGATCAGAGAATGAATTCACAATAATAAAGCTCATACTTGCGTGTTCCCCCTTGCTGAAGATGGTTTATATCAAGCTGTTTGATTTGAGTTATGATGAGGCCGAAAATGTGAGGATGAATTGGGAGTTGGCTAAGAACCTGTTGAAACTCCACCGAGCTTCCCGCACAGCGTTGGTTGTTTTCTTTCAGTCTTGTAGTTTATGCATGTATGGGTTGAATACTGTATGACAACCAACTTCGTATTTTGTTTTTTGCTATTACCTTATTAGTTATTACCAAATACTGTATAAAGATTTATAAAAATTATTTTATTCCAAAAGTTTTAGCAAAAACTGCTTAAAGCAAGACGACATTGGAGTTCAATTGGGTTTAATGACCACAGTTGTTTGGTACTCAAAAGGTCTATTTAAGTTGCCCAAAATAGTTATGGCATAACTATTGTTGCTCTATTGTTATTTTGGTACGTTGTTAAGTAAATCTAATGAATCAACTTCCAAAAGGTAGATCACTTTCCAATGCAGCCCTTGAGCTACTGTTCACACAATGGAAATCCACTTTATTTTAAAAATTTTTTTAATGCCACTTGATACTTTAAGCATAATTAATGAGACTCCTATATATTCTTCTGAACGCCTGACGACTAAAATACTGAAATGTTGTCTAGCCACAACGATGCATCAATTTATAGTTGCCCATCTTTTTTACATTGCCCAATTTTATTAAACGTTGCCCAATTTTGCCATGTAGGTTGCTCTACAGTTCACACAAATACATCTACTGTATTTTTTTAAATGGCACTTCAACCAGTAGGTTTAATCATAATCAATTACACTCCAATATATATATGTGTCATCAACTTTATTTATTGTTTCTACTTTGCAAACCCATATATTGTAAGGTTTTTAAAATGGAAAAACGTTGTATTTTTAAAAATAAATACGCAACAATCTTTTAGATAATAGGTCATCAAATACGCACAACAATCTTTTACCAAGTAGAAAACCCTACCACAGTAACATAAAAAAATGAAAAAAACATAAAACAATTACAAATCTACCAAATTAAAAATAAAGTGCACAACAATCTTTTAGAAAATACGTAATTACGTTACAAAATATTGTGCCATTTGAATAACCGGACTGAAGTCAGCATTACTTTTGTCTATATACCACTTCGTATGGTTACTTTTGTCAATATACCGCCTTGGTCTTTTAACTTCTTCCCACCGTTACTATGTCCTTCATGTTGTAAGGAGTCTTTTGATAATCAGGTGCAAGTATGGCACTGTATGCAACAAAATTGCCTCCTGTATCTCCAAGCAAAAGTGCTCTTCCCATTCTATATCTCCCTTCCGTTGTTTTGGGAATGCTTGCAGAGACGCCCTTCTGCACAAAAACGGTTCGAAATGCACCATATTGTTCGAAAGGACGCTCAAGAATGTTATGGAGGGGTGTTTAGATGATTGGGTTTTGTAGAGCGTTATGGTTTATGGTTATTAGTCGTCATTTAAGAACGACTAACCGCTATTAGTAGTCATTTAAGAACATGTGTGGGCCGTCAGATGACCCTCTTGACGATGCTTTATACTGTTATTCAGCAACCAGTTGTAAAAAAACGATAACATCTTCAACTTGTCTCAAACGGTGGTTGTGAGTTCGATCGCTGTGACACTCTGTATTATTCTATGTGTTAGATGTCTTTATCGTTTTTTTGTGGGGTTGGTTGCGCCTTTTCTCGTTGTAATAACCTTTTATAGAGGATGAACCACTGTTGTGTCACGTGTGAACAGTCACGTGGTCTGGTCACGTGCCTAAACTTGTAGCTGGATGCCTACCTAGCATGTTGGATTAGACATAAAGTATATTGTCTTGACTCTTGACTTTTCAACGTCTTGGAAGGTACACAAATTTGTGTTTAAACTTGTTGGGAGTATATCGGCTGAACTTTCCAAAGGTGGATAGTCCGCTCAACTGCCTTTAACATTTTATTTTGGAAAGCCACTTTAATTTTTTTAATTTTTATTTGACCGGCAGAAACCAACACTGCCAGCAGGAATCAAACTACACTAACAGCAGGAATGAAAATAAACATTATTCTAATAATTCCTAACAAACAGTTATCGAATTGACACAATATTAAACACAATTGCATTTGTATTATATACTGACACTCACAAATATTGTCTAGTACACTTACACATGTTAAAACGTTAACACTAATTTCATACATTTATGTGAACAGGTTTACCTCCGGTTTGAGAAGGTATGAAGTTATGGATCCAGCATCGTCGTTTGACATGTTTTCAGTGTGGCTTCGAAGTCTAGTGTCATTCGCCTTTGGAACCTTGTTACTGTCATCAATGGAAGGCGTTCGTTAACATGTAACCTTCAAATTATTGGCTACTATTTAGTCATCGTTGTGGTTTATCATTTCAGCAGAAAACTTAGTAATTGTACTATGTTATGTTGTTATTGTGTTGTATTTTTTTACTTGTTTATGTTTGTCATGGTTTGCAACCAACGTACCAAAATAACAATAGAGCAACAATAGTTATGCCATAACTATTTTGGGTAACTTAAATAGACCTTTTGGGTACCAAACTACTCTGCTCATTAAACCCAATTGAACTCCAATGTCGTCTTGCTTTAAGCAGTTTTTGCTAAAAGTTTTGGAATAAAACAATTTTTATAAATCTTTATACAGTATTTGGTAATAACTAAATAGCAAACAACAAAATAGCTGGATGCCTACCTAGCATGTTGGATTAGACATAAAGTATATTGTCTTGACTTTTCAACGTCTTGGGAAGGTACACAAATTTGTGTTTAAACTTGTTGGGAGTATATCGGCTGAACTTTCCAAAGGTGGATAGTCCGCTCAACTGCCTTTAACATTTTATTTTGGAAAGCCACTTTAATTTTTTTAATTTTTATTTGACCGGCAGAAACCAACACTGCCAGCAGGAATCAAACTACACTAACAGCAGCAATGAAAATAAACATTATTCTAATAATTCCTAACAAACAGTTATCGAATTGACACAATATTAAACACAATTGCATTTGTATTATATACTGACACTCACAAATATTGTCTAGTACACTTACACATGTTAAAACGTTAACACTAATTTCATACATTTATGTGAACAGGTTTTTCCTCCGGTTTGAGAAGGTATGAAGTTATGGATCCAGCATCGTCGTTTGACATGTTTTCAGTGTGGCTTCGAAGTCTAGTGTCATTCGCCTTTGGAACCTTGTTACTGTCATCAATGGAAGGCGTTCGTTAACATGTAACCTTCAAATTATTGGCTACTATTTAGTCATCGTTGTGGTTTATCATTTCAGCAGAAAACTTAGTAATTGTACTATGTTATGTTGTTATTGTGTTGTATTTTTTTACTTGTTTATGTTTGTCATCGTTTGCAACCGACGTACCAAAATAACAATAGAGCAACAATAGTTATGCCATAACTATTTTGGGTAACTTAAATAGACCTTTTGGGTACCAAACTACTCTGCTCATTAAACCCAATTGAACTCCAATGTCGTCTTGCTTTAAGCAGTTTTTGCTAAAAGTTTTGGAATAAAACAATTTTTATAAATCTTTATACAGTATTTGGTAATAACTAAATAGCAAACAACAAAATAGCTGGATGCCTACCTAGCATGTTGGATTAGACATAAAGTATATTGTCTTGACTTTTCAACGTCTTGGGAAGGTACACAAATTTGTGTTTAAACTTGTTGGGAGTATATCGGCTGAACTTTCCAAAGGTGGATAGTCCGCTCAACTGCCTTTAACATTTTATTTTGGAAAGCCACTTTAATTTTTTTAATTTTTATTTGACCGGCAGAAACCAACACTGCCAGCAGGAATCAAACTACACTAACAGCAGCAATGAAAATAAACATTATTCTAATAATTCCTAACAAACTGTTATCGAATTGACACAATATTAAACACAATTGCATTTGTATTATATACTGACACTCACAAATATTGTCTAGTACACTTACACATGTTAAAACGTTAACACTAATTTCATACATTTATGTGAACAGGTTTACCTCCGGTTTGAGAAGGTATGAAGTTATGGATCCAGCATCGTCGTTTGACATGTTTTCAGTGTGGCTTCGAAGTCTAGTGTCATTCGCCTTTGGAACCTTGTTACTGTCATCAATGGAAGGCGTTCGTTAACATGTAACCTTCAAATTATTGGCTACTATTTAGTCATCGTTGTGGTTTATCATTTCAGCAGAAAACTTAGTAATTGTACTATGTTATGTTGTTATTGTGTTGTATTTTTTTACTTGTTTATGTTTGTCATGGTTTGCAACCGACGTACCAAAATAACAATAGAGCAACAATAGTTATGCCATAACTATTTTGGGTAACTTAAATAGACCTTTTGGGTACCAAACTACTCTGCTCATTAAGCAGTTTTTGCTAAAAGTTTTGGAATAAAACAATTTTTATAAATCTTTATACAGTATTTGGTAATTACTAAATAGCACAAAAACTGAACTAAGTCTGGATGCCATAAATATATGCTTGATTAACTCTAGTAAAAATTTGCTTGACTTTAAACTTTGGGATATGGCTGAAACAAAGGTGTATGCTACTGTTTAACACTTGTATGGAAAGCTTAATTTTCCAATTTGATGATTGCAATGACAACTTTAAAAATTGTGAAACTTTAGGTAATGAGCCATTTAATTTATTAAATTAAATTGATTTTGAGTGTTCATAATTGCTCAACTAACAATGTAATGAAACTTAGAGGTAATATGTATCACATTTAATTTTATTAAAAATGCCAACTTAGAAATGACTTTTGAATTGAAAGACAACTATTGCATGAACAAATTAATAATGATTCTCGGTTTATTATCAATACATCAGAAACTTAAAATAAACTTAAAAACAATTTATTTTTATAGAAAAAATGAAATTTTGTTCATTATTTTCCATATTAATTTTTCTCAAAATAGTTTTTTTTAGAATTTATTTAATATTTTTTTATATTTTTTTAACTTTTTTAGAAAATGCTATTTTTAATTTTTTTTGTACACGTTAATATTAACACATTAACAAAACACGTTTAACGTTAACACATTAAACAAAACTAGTGTTATTATTATTATTATTATATATATATATATATATAATAATTTTTTTTTTTTGCGTTTGTTTTTGTTTTTATTATTTTTCGTACCAAACGGGCTCTAAAAATTATGAAACTTGCGCCATTATTAACGAAATACTTTTTTTCAACAAAAACGAGTATAAATATGCAATACTTTCTCGAAATCAATATATTTGTCTTTGTTTTTGTTTTTATTATTTTTCGTACCAAACGACCTCGAAAAATTATGAAACTTTCGCCATTATTTTGAAATTAAATTTTTTTTAACAAAAACTTTTTTATTTCGAAATTAAATTTTTTTTATTTTGAAATTATATTTTTTTTCAAATAATTTTTATTTTTTTAGAAATTTTTTTCTGAATTATTATTTTTTTTTTCGAAATTAATTTTTTTTCAAATAATTTTTAGAAAAATTAATTTTTTTAGAAAAATATATTTTTTTAATATTTTTATTGTATGTATACGTGATAGATCTGAAGTAAGGGAAAATTAACGTTATAGATTATTAAGGGAAAGAAAAAGGATTTGTAATGTAACAAGAATTTAAGACGAAGAGGAAAATGAACAAGGTGAGATACGTGTGTTATATATAGAGGAGAGAGAATATCAAATAAAATTAGTATTTTATTATTTTATTAATACGGAGTAGTAAATTTATTAATAGAATTAAGTATGTAAGTGATGTGAGATGATGGGGTAGGGAGACTAGAACTGAGCAAATTTAGGGAGGGTTTGTCAGATTGCCCATAGACCCCATTCTTATAACAAAATGGCAATTTAAAAGATGGGCAAACTTAAAAGATGGGCAACTTAAAAAATGGGCAACTTAGAAACTGGACAACTTTAAAAAACTTGTGAAACTTTAGAAAATTGACAACTTTAGTTGCGCATTTTAAGTTGCCCAATTTTCAAAGTTGCCCATTTTAAAACATTGCCTAATTTTGCCATGTAGGTTGCGCTATAAAATGCCTTTTTAAAACATTGCCTAATTTTGCCAAATTTGCCATGTAGGTTGCGCTCACCTGCCTTTAACATTTATTTTGGAAAGCCACTTTAATTTTTTTAATTTTGATTTGATTGTGAAATTGAACATACACTAAAAATGGTTCCCATTGAATGCTATTAAATGCAAAAACTCTAGAAAGACTTTTGGCAGTGTCGAAGCAATAAACTATTGTCTGCAACTGACAAGTGTAATGATGACTTCTCAGGGTAAGTTAGTGAATCACACTTGCAAAATGGCAACTTAAAAGATGGGCAACTTGCAACGTAGAAAGTGGGCAACTTAAATTGGGCAACTTTTAAAAACTTAGGAAACTTTAGAAAATGGACAACTTTAGATGCCCATTTTAAGTTGCCCATTTTAAAACTTTGCCTAATTTTGCCATGTAGGTTGCGCTATAAAATGCCTTTTTAAAACATTGCCTAATTTTGCCAGCAGGAAGAGAAATGTCGCCAGCAGGTGCAAGGGTTTCACTACCTGTAGCAATGGAAGAGCTACCAGCAGGATCACTCTTCTTTGCCCATTTTTAGTTGCCCAATTTATCCTGGTGCCCATTTTACGTTGCCCATTTCTCTAAGCTGTCCTTTAAATTTTGATTTTTTTTCCCATGAATTGTACAACAAAAAAACAAACCAATAAATCGTCGATACTTAAACCACGTATTGTTGGTTGGTTTGTTGTTTTAAACGGAATTAAAAAAATATAAAATTAAACAAAAACTAAATAAACAAATAAATACGTAAAAAACAGAGGCAACTGAAATGTTAACACAATCATAGTAATCACATAACCTGGTTGCCCAACAAATGGTGCTACAGTAGTATATATGGTGTTGTCAGTCGTTCAGAAGAATATATTGTACTGAAAGTACAAAATAATAAATGGCGCTAGTACATACTCAGGGTTGCCTAACTAATTGTTTGTAACATTTTTTTTGCACCACTTACCCTTATGCAATTTTTGGTTAAAACCACACTAATAGTTGGTGATATTTTTTGCACCACTTACCCTTACACAAATTTTGGTTTGTTGACTTCGGTAAAATCAAATAATTCATTGATATTTTTGTAAAAGGTACTAAACATACTAGAAACATGAAAACAACGTCATACTAAACTGCTTCAATGCATTTCACCCCAACTTGTTAGAACCGGAGCTCTCTTCCCTGCTTTCCATCATATTCTTGCTTTCCTTGAGTCGTTTAAACACAATTTCAAGATCGGTAATCCTCTTTTCTAGATTATAAGGGTCGTGAAACCCACCTTGTTGCTCCCCCTTGTTTTGAGGCACCACCACATTTTGCTGCTGATCGTCTTCATTTTGCTGCACCAGTAACTCACTTTGAGCCACCACATCCTCTTCACCTTCCTCCTCCTCTTCATCTTCATCTTCCTCTTCGTCTTCTTCCTCCTCCCCATAATCATTCAGTCCCCAAACCTCATCCCAGTAAAAGTCTTGCGCATGCAGCCAGTTCAAAATTTGACCCCTCATCCACGCATCTACCTGCCTATACGACCCATATTCTGCAATCGGTTCATACCCGAAAGCATCAAACACTGCGTCAAATAGTAAATTGTTGTTTAACACCCACTCGTACTCTTCAGCATCATTTTGAAAGTTGCCATTATTCGTTGCCATTGTTTATGTTTTCTTTCAATTGAAAGGGATATATGTGTTTGTCTGTGTGTTTTTGGTATACAATGCATAGTTATAAATAGGCTGGAGAGTTAGATTAAAGGTTCCCAACACTTTGGGCGGGAAAGGGACAAAGGCGCGCGCCAAAATTAATAGATGTGAATCGAAGATGTACGCAAAAAGTCTCAAATATCCTTTTACCAAGTATTGACCTTCCATGGCCAATGAGTTGACGCAACAACTAGGTGTATCTCATGCTTTGTGAATAATAAACTTACAAACTCAATATTACCAACTGGTTGTTTGTGAAATTTGGGATGATTTGGGATCGGGTTTGTTAATATTGGCCCGAGGGAATAAATGTTGGACCGTCACCGGAAAGGTCAAACAATATGTGGTTTAACTACGGACGGTTTCTTGGTTGGTTTGTTGTTGTAATAAATGGGCAACTTAAAAGATTTGCAACTAATAAAACGGGAAACTTAGAAGATGGGCAACCAACAACTTAAATTATAATGGGGGATAATTACCAAAATAGACCAATCACCAAATGGTCTTTATAATGGCTGTTGGGCAGGGTTAAAAGAATTGGCAACTTAAAATTTGGGAAACTAAAAATGGGCAACATACAAATTGGGCAACATAAAAATTGGGCAACTTAATATGGCAGTTCATCAAACATAAAATAATGGGCAACTTAAAAGAGTTGCAACTAAACAAAGGGGCAACTTAGAACTTGGGCAACCAACAATTGTGCACTTTTACTGGGGGGTTCACTTTTACCATTGTATAACTAAACAAAGGGGCAACTAAACAAAGGGGCAACTTAAAAGAGTTGCAACTAACTAATGGGGTCATACTATTATTGGGGGGTTCACTTTTACCATTGTATAACTAGTTGCCCAAATTTTTAATACAAGTTGCCCAAATTTTTAATACAAGTTTATTTGTGTTGTAAGCTAGTGGACACCAAGGGAGCATCTTTTATAACAAGCTGACCAATGTGACAAGACCCAAGTATTCACCAATTCACTATCAAACATTGACTTTTCTGCCGATAAACCTGCAAACCAAACCCCTATACCCACCATGATTACACAAACAATATGTGGGTTTTTTTTTGGAAGGCGTACAATATGTGGTTTAATAATGAAAAAAATAAAAATAAATAATAACTAAATAAGTAAATAAAGAAAGTAGGAAAGGTACCTACTTTCTTTTCTTGGAAACTTTAAAATTTTTACCATTAAGCCCATCATTTTCCCATAAGTAAATACATAAAAATTAAAGGAAACTGAAATGTTAATACACTTATGGCAATCATATCCTAATTCTAATGATGTTGATGAAGTACAGATAGAGACTACTGCTTGAGTTATATTCAGTCTTAAGTAGCTTTTCCATTCCAGATCAGTCCTAAGTAGCCGGCAACAATGTCCTTTGTGCTTCCGGGCAGGGCAGTAACAAGGATGAGAAATCATGGATTTTCATCCTCTATTTTCTTGATCCACCACACAAACACAATCTATCTACCCCTTTAAGAACGGCTAAAAGTTATTAGCAGTCATTTCAGAACGGATCTAGATCATAAGAGTGATCCACCCGCTGTGATACCATTTGTTGGTGCGCTTTAAACTTGAGCAACTGATGAATTAACAAGATAAACATAAACACGTGCCGCTTGGACATTGAAAGAATAACGAGTTTATGATTCATGATGGCAATTAAAAGTAACTAGTAGGCTTGGGTTAAGTTTGTTGGAGGATTGTAAGAATCTAACTATGTTATGGAATTGTTAATCTCGTTCAACGCGCACATTTTGCTTCAGTTGGGAGTGCTTTATATAGCAGCTAGATTACTGTTGTTGCACGTGAGACTAGTTATCTTATTTGATTTCTAAAAAAAGCATTTGATTGTGAAGCGGATCGTGCACAAAAATAGGCTTGAGAGGTAGATGAATGGTTCCCATTTAATGCTATTAAATGCAAAAAAGGTCATGAAAGACTTTTGCCATTGTGGATGGTAATCCACTTATGGGGGCAAGTGACAGGTGTAATATTGGTAGTCAGACTTACAAAATGGCAACTTTAAAGATGGGCAACTTAAAAAAAGTGCAACTTTAATGGTGCAACTTTATAAAATTGAGCAAATTTGTGACGCAACTTAATAATGGGCAATTGAGAAGACTTTCCACCTTTGGAAATTTCAGCCGACAAGTTTACAAGTTGCCCAACTTTACAAGTTGCCCAACTTTACAAGTTGCCCAACTTGACAAGACCCACCGTTAATTAACATTGATTTTTCTGACAACTATTTAATTATTTCCCGCGGGAAAAATAAACCCACCCACCAAACCCCTATACACACCATAATTACACAAACCCTTATAAAAAAATTAAATCGAAAACGAAATCCAAACTCTCATTTTCGAGAACTCACCAAAGCAAATCAAATTCCAGCAATACCATGTCTTTTGGACGTAATGTTAGCCCTAAAATGATGGATTATATTAGCAACATGCCAGATAACGTGATCACTAATATTATGAATTGTTTGCCACTAAAAGATGTGGTGAGGACCGATACTTTAGCGAGTAACTGGAGGTTTAAGTGGACTTTGCTCACCGACGTTATAGTTGATGAGGATTTCTTTTATTTTTTGACGAATAATTTTGATGGGAAGGAACTTACCAGACTGCTACTTCAGCTCAGAGGTTGATGCGTGGGTTTTGCAACCTTACAACAGGTTTTACCTCTCGAGGGATCTCAAGAGGCTTACAACCCCACCAGGCAGTGTACCTGACCGATGTAGTATAGTGTAGTGGTAAGTACGGGGGATTGATCGTTCTCCACAGGGAATAGTGTTCGTTAGGTATGAAAGGCTACTCTAATTAGGTCTAAGGGTTGAGGAAGATTCTTTTTATGTTTTTATATTTTTATGAAAGCAAGTAAAATCTCGGGTTTTGAAGGAGTGGGCGGAATTAGTTGCTAGTCAACTAACCCAATTTACTACAAATGCAAATAAAATAAAATAACAAAAATGAAAAGTGGTGAGAAACTTATGTGTGGAGAAATGTGTTTACTTAGATTTCCTTACTCCCTAACTATCTTTTACCGGTTAATTAGTGTGTATTAGTCGCGTGGATGACGGGTGTATTCCTTAATACCATTCGTGGGGTGGCGTACTTACTTCCCCAAACTCTACAAGCTCCTACTTCACTCCTATGTCGAGCCGGCTAGGAAGCTCCTAACATGGGATCACTAGAATTCGCTTGTGCATTAAATACAACCATAAAAACCTTTAGTACGCGTTTGGTTCATGTTTCTTAAGACGTTCAAGCAAGTTACCGAATAGGAAGTTAGCCAGTTTTCTTAAGCCTAACATAGATAAACAATCATCCAATACAACTAACAACACACTAACAACCAATAATCAATAGCTAGGTTTCATTAGATCTAAGCAAACACAAGATAAAATTAGCCTAACATGTTAAACAAAAGACAAGCATAAGATAGAATCAAACAACACATAGACATATTGAATGATTAATTGATAACTTATCTTTCAATGAAACATGGAAGATCTCAAGGCAAGAAGCCCTGAAAAAGTAGCTAAAATCGTCTTAGGGTTTTATCCCAAAATTCCACACACTAAGCTCTTTCTAATGACAAAAAAATTAGAAAACTATATATAGACTTTGACATCTGACGGCGTCACCTTATGCATTGTGACGCCGTCACCTCGCCGCTTTTAGGGTTCCCGGGTGACCTTCTTGACGCCGTCCCTCTTTAGCTCTTCAAAAATCCATTCTGGCTTATCAAGGCTTGACGCCGTCGGACCTATAACGTGACGCCGTCCCTCTTTGATTTAAGCCGTGACGCCCTTGATTTAGTTAAAGCGTGACGCCGTCAGAATTCTCATGCAAACTCACTGGCCCGTCATGAGTAAATTTCACATCCAACTTTTCTTGCCAAAGCATGACGCCGTCTGGAGTTAATTTTGACGCCGTCAAAGGTGACTTTCAGCACAATTTTGAGACTTTGCCGTTTTCTTCACTTTTATGCTCCAAAAACGTCCAAAATGCCTCCTTTTCCAGATTTCTCCTCAAAAGTACCTAAAATGACAAAAGGAACGATTTAGGGCAATATTTGATCAAATAAATACGATTTCGGGCTTAAATGACCCCTTAAAAGCGGTACACTTTTCGCCTCATCAAATACCCTTACACTTGAGATTTGCTTGTCCTCAAGCAAATGCACTTTTATTCTAATCAAAATACAAGTTAGGGGTCATTTAATGCAAACATAAAAGTAATTACAACAAATAATCGTTCCACTTCAATCATAATAAGCACGGAGATTACATACTAGCACCTCACAAGTAGTGTTTAGATACTCACATCTCTCAAGTGTCATCAAAATAAATCTCATAAATGAAAACGGATAATATCTCTCACTACCTGTCATAGCAAATAGATTACCATAGGCTTGGGAAAGGATCGAAAACCTCCTCCACTAGGCGTAAGCACCTAAGATAAACTATCAAAGAGGGCTTTTAAATGGGTTATAACGTTAGGTGTAGGGAAAAGGAAAACACGGTTTTGTTGGATACGGGATATTTTACTGGTGGCGAGTTAAAGATCTTGATCAATTACATGTACTATACAATGTTGCTAAGCCAAGACTAGACTCGATCTTAAGCTAATGAAAGAAAATAACATAAACATAAAATAAACATAAAATAAAACGGGATGGTAGTCCGTATGTTTTTTTCTATTTTTCTTTTTCTCATTTTTTTTTGTATTTTTCTTGATTTTTTTTTTTTTTTTTTTTTTTTTTTTTTTTTTTTTTTTTTTTGTGCATACACTTTTGCCCTACCATCCAAAATAATACATCATAGGGGCATTGCCTCCCCTTACACTTGAACTTTTACATGACTTTACAAATAACTATTCTAATGACTCGAATTAAGATAATCGAAAAACTTGGAGTACTTTTAAAATATTTAGCACATATGGGGGTAATAAATGATGTTCTTCCCCATTACTCCATTACACTAGTACTTTACCCATGAGTCCCAATCGTCCCAAAACAATATGTACAAGGATATGACTCGACTTAGCAACCATGTAATCAACTAGATAATTAACTTGGGTTTAAACAAATGTTGTAACAATAATGCACTAAAAATGAGTGCATACAAGGTAGGCTAAGGCGATTTGGGTGTACATTTTAGTGGGGTGTAACAAATTCTTCCTTTAAGTAAAATGCTTAAAGGTCGAAACGAAAAGATAGGCTCTGAGGGGTGTACTAGGGGTATCGTGTACTAAAAATGAGTACAACGCAAAGGGTGTGGGAGAATTACTTGACCAATGTAGCCAATGTAATTATAACAAAAACACAGGTGTAAAACATGGGTTAATCCTAATGCCTCTTATCATGTAGTAAATCTAACTACACGAATGTAGTCTCACTTGTGGCCTCGGAATGGTCCTAACGCAAGTTCTAGAATCTAAGTGCTACCGGTACACACATCATAGCATAAATGCTTTTCCTACCAATTCTAGGGGCGAACCTCACATATTTGGGGGTGGAAAATTTTTTAGTGGTACGGTTTTTGTGCTAGTCATATAACTCCTATCCGTGAGACGCTCATTAAGATCAAAGTTTCACTCCTATATGTTGTAAAAAATTTTAAATTTGGCACTAAAATTACCTTAACAAGTATTTCTCTCAGTTTTATTACACATCTACTATTAAACAAACAAAAATCAAGCGTAATAGCATTTTCTAAAATCGTACTTTTACCCTCCCCTTACACTTAAGATGAACATTGTCCACAATGTTCAAATAACAAGATGTAAAAGCATAAAGTAAAAGAATGAAATCAAATACTCCCCTGATTCGCTCGGTGGATAATGAAGTAACACGGTTAAATCTTCTTCCAAAGTAATGTTGAAGCTCCATGACTAATGCATCGCCATAAGCTTGATTCAAAACATTTCCTTGTCCAAAATAACCTGTTAAACCCTGAGAAAACAAACACGAAAACCTGCATAACATCGGCGGGATAAAATCTATATATAAGGATATAATGCTTTTGGAATGATAACTTTGCAGATTCCTGGAGATTATAAGTTGGAGATTTTAATAAAAACTTTTTTAAAAACAAAACTTTCAAAAATTTCTGAAAATTAAATCTGACGCCGTCAGGTTATAAACCCTGACGCCGTCAGAAATGACCTGACAAAAATTCTCATTTTAAGTTTCCGGAAAATTTCTGGAAAAACCTTTACCTTACTTCCTGGAAATCCTGCAAAACATCATTATGACTCGATACAAGCATTTGACTCAAACAAATACGAATATGTATGTTAATTTATTATTATTACGATTCATGTTCATATGTGTTCTAATAAACCAATTTGACTTTCCCTTACACTTAACTTTTGCAAAATACCTTTATATGTAGTTAAGACGAAGTTAAAAACAAAATAAAGCATTTTCACAATTTTAGTTTTGAACATGAATCAATAAGAATAAAAATTAAACACACATACGGAAACAAATAAAAACAAACAAACAAACAAATAAACACACACAGCAAATAAACCATGGGCTGCCTCCCAAGAGCGCTTGTTTTTGTTCGAGTCACGAGCCTGACTCTACCCTTATTTAATGGATAAAGGAGAGGTTTTCCCTACACTTAGGATTAAGTGCGGGTGATAGTAGCGATACACACCAGCTCGGTAGGAGTATGCCACGTGAGGAAAGAGTGGTGGATGAATTATATGCTCAAAGGGGTGTGCTCCTTTCATCATAACCTTGCCTAGTTCACTTTGGTCAATGGGTGATTTTGAGTTTCCTCCTAAAAAGGGATCATCTTCTATCAACTTCGAGAGACTCCTAGTTGGGAATCCATCTTGACCTAATAAACCCGGTTTAAACCCATAATGTTTCTTGTGATCAATCATAAATGGGTGATGTAAGTATGTAAGGTCATGGTTAATTCCTATGTTAGCTTCCTCTCTACAAGGCCTAGAGTCTACTTCCTTAATCTTAACATTACCCGGACTACATGGTTTGATGGGTGGATCGGGACCTAATTCAATTCCTAAGTTCACATCTAAGGATGGAAGATTAGGTAACGGTTTTGGTTTAGGCTCCGGTTCATCAAAACTAGGAACTTCCCTAGAACTAAGAGTAAGGTTATCATTATGAGTATTCAAACCTATATGCTCTAGTGGTGCTTGGTCCAAGGGTTCTACCTCAATTGGGGTTCCTAAAGTCTCTTCTACTTCTTCAGAATAAGTCACGGGCGGTGTGTATGCCTCAAATGATGGTAGGACTTGTGGGGTATTTGGCGGGCTTGGATTTTCTACTTTATCATCCATCTTATCAAGATCACCTATATCCTCAACATGTGTCTCATTATAATCCAACCCTAACATTTTCCCAAGTATCTCAAGTGCTTCTCTAGGCATCTTAACTTCTATATCCGAATCATAAGGATCATCCTCAATATTATGACTGCTATATTCAAATTGCCCAAAAGATTCATCATGTGTTTCTTGAGATTCATCATCATCGATCATAAAACCTAGGTCTTTTTGATCAATGTGATCATGTTTGGCTAAATCCTCCATCACATCAAGGTCACCTACGTGTTTGTTTTGTACTATGGCATTACATGACAACCACTTAGGTATCTCAACACTAACATATTCATCCCCAAACAAACTTGTTTCATGATCCTCGAATTTTGTGGTCAATTGACTTGTACTAACGTTTGTTGGGTTGTCTACTATATAATAATATTGGGCACACTCTTCAATAGCTTCCCATGCTTTCTCAGCACTTAATTCCCTAATATCCCTGCCGGCAATATGGTAAATGTACCTTTGGGCTTGTCGGTCGACATGATTGTAAAAGAATTGAGTTAGGGACCAAAAATCGAAGTTATGATGAGGGACTTTTTGGAGTAAATATTTAAAACGAGTCCATGCATCATAGAGAGGTTCATCTTTATGTTGTTTAAACATCAAGATGTCATATGGAGTGGGTGAATTACGTGGTTGGTGGTATGGTGGATTCGCATTCTCCATAATGGCAAACTGAATAGTCAATGAAAATCTGTTACGAACAAAAGCACAAAGAAAATAGATAGACTAAAGAATATCTAGAAAAAGAAAATAAAAATCTCACTAGAAAGGAATCTAGTGAGTAGACCTAATAGAAATAAAAATTCAACCTAAACAATAACTATTCCCCGGCAGCGGCGCCAAAAACTTGATGCGTGGGTTTTGCAACCTTACAACAGGTTTTACCTCTCAAGGGATCTCAAGAGGCTTACAACCCCACCAGGCAGTGTACCTGACCGATGTAGTATAGTGTAGTGGTAAGTATGGGGGATTGATCGTTCTCCACAGGGAATAGTGTTCGTTAGGTATGAAAGGCTACTCTAATTAGGTCTAAGGGTTGAGGAAGATTCTTTTTATGTTTTTATATTTTATGAAAGCAAGTAAAATCTCGGGTTTTGAAGGAGTGGGCGGAATTAGTTGCTAGTCAACTAACCCAATTTACTACAAATGCAAATAAAATAAAATAACAAAAATGAAAAGTGGTGAGAAACTTATGTGTGGAGAAATGTGTTTACTTAGATTTCCTTACTCCCTAACTATCTTTTACCGGTTAATTAGTGTGTATTAGTCGCGTGGATGACGGGTGTATTCCTTAATACCATTCGTGGGGTGGCGTACTTACTTCCCCAAACTCTACAAGCTCCTACTTCACTCCTATGTCGAGCCGGCTAGGAAGCTCCTAACATGGGATCACTAGAATTCGCTTGTGCATTAAATACAACCATAAAAACCTTTAGTACGCGTTTGGTTCATGTTTCTTAAGACGTTCAAGCAAGTTACCGAATAGGAAGTTAGCCAGTTTTCTTAAGCCTAACATAGATAAACAATCATCCAATACAACTAACAACACACTAACAACCAATAATCAATAGCTAGGTTTCATTAGATCTAAGCAAACACAAGATAAAATTAGCCTAACATGTTAAACAAAAGACAAGCATAAGATAGAATCAAACAACACATAGACATATTGAATGATTAATTGATAACTTATCTTTCAATGAAACATGGAAGATCTCAAGGCAAGAAGCCCTGAAAAAGTAGCTAAAATCGTCTTAGGGTTTTATCCCAAAATTCCACACACTAAGCTCTTTCTAATGACAAAAAAATTAGAAAACTATATATAGACTTTGACATCTGACGGCGTCACCTTATGCATTGTGACGCCGTCACCTCGCCGCTTTTAGGGTTCCCGGGTGACCTTCTTGACGCCGTCCCTCTTTAGCTCTTCAAAAATCCATTCTGGCTTATCAAGGCTTGACGCCGTCGGACCTATAACGTGACGCCGTCCCTCTTTGATTTAAGCCGTGACGCCCTTGATTTAGTTAAAGCGTGACGCCGTCAGAATTCTCATGCAAACTCACTGGCCCGTCATGAGTAAATTTCACATCCAACTTTTCTTGCCAAAGCATGACGCCGTCTGGAGTTAATTTTGACGCCGTCAAAGGTGACTTTCAGCACAATTTTGAGACTTTGCCGTTTTCTTCACTTTTATGCTCCAAAAACGTCCAAAATGCCTCCTTTTCCAGATTTCTCCTCAAAAGTACCTAAAATGACAAAAGGAACGATTTAGGGCAATATTTGATCAAATAAATACGATTTCGGGCTTAAATGACCCCTTAAAAGCGGTACACTTTTCGCCTCATCAGAGGTCCAGTAAGAAGGTTTGTCTTCTCCGTAGATCCCAAACCGCTGTTGGACAAGATTACTTCAAATATGAAGAGATTCATGATTGGCTGTTGTTTTTGGCTCGGGAAGGAATCGAGGAGCTGACAATTCGAAACTGGTATGGTGAACCAGTTATGTTGCCAACCCAACTGTACTCTCGTATGGAGTTGAAACATCTTGAACTTCATTGGTGTACTCTTCCTAGTTTGGTATCTTTTATTAGCTTTCCAAATCTATTGAGCTTAGAATTGTTATATGTTGACTTTCAAACCGGTTCAGTTTGGAAGTTTATTTCTCGTTGTCCCTTACTTGAGTCTCTTAAAATGAATCGTATTCATAAAAACGACATAAGACTTTTGGATATGGCACAGCTTGGAAATTTGAAGAAGTTGTATTTGTCATTCGGTGTTTCGAACCATCCCACGACAATCACAACTTACAATATCTTTCAGCTTAGAACTCTTCCCAATCTTGAGTCCCTTACATTGGATTTTCAGGAGTGCAAGGTTAGACAAATTTGAGTTTTACAGTTCAAATTTCATAATGTTAAAGTAATCTCTAATACTTATGAAATATAATCTTTAAAACTTACGATAAGTCGACCATTTGTAGTTGTTGGAAGAAGGAAGCTCCTGGATGAATGTCCCTGTGGCATTTGTAACCCTTAAGACTCTAAATCTATCCGGAGTCGATTTTGGAAACAATGCAATGGTGTCATTCATCATTCAAATGATTTGTGGAGCTCAAAAATTGCAAACTCTAGAAACCATGGTAAGTGGAATGCATATGTATGAAATACGTCATCTTAAATTGACATGGTTATGCATCTCAATACTATCTCAATTTGCAGGCTGCATTGGAAAGTGATCTACCTTTGGAAGTTTATTCATTAGATTTACGTAGCAATGGAATGAGGTCGGGGCAGCTCAAGAGTGTGGCGTTTCGATCTTTTCCTACATCAGAGAATGAATTAACAATAATAAAGCTCATACTTGCATGTTCCCCCTTGCTGAAGATGGTTTATATCAAGGTCAGCAATTTTAGTTATGATGAGTCTGAAAATGTGAGGATGAATTGGGAGTTGGCTAGGAAACTGTTGAAACTCCACCGAGCTTCCCGCACAGCCTTGGTGGAATTCTTTTAGTCTTTTAGTTTATGTATGGGTTGAATACCCTATGACAATCAACTTTTAAAACAATGCCTAATTTTGCTAGGCAGAAGAGAAATGTCACCAGCAGGAGCAAGGGTGTCACTGCCAGTAGCAATGGAAGATCTACCAGCAGCATCACATTTTTAGTTGCCCATTATTAGTTGCCCAATTTGTAAAGTTGCCCTATTTAAGTTGTCCTTTAAATTTTGATTTTTTTTACAACAAAGAGACAAACCAATTAAACGTCGATACTTAAACCACATATTGTTTGTTATTTCGAGTGACGGTCTAAAATTTGCTTATGGCGGCCATGTAGCAACTAAACCAAGCAGTAGAACATTTAGCCTAGCAGTAGTAGAATGTATGTTAACTGGCAGTACCAATTTACCCACTTTAGTATAGTCCTCATTTTTATGTTGCCCAGTTTTAGTTGACCGTCCATTGTAAGTTGCCCATTTTAAAAACGATGCCTAATTTTCCCATGTAGGTTGCGATACATACAGTACACAATAGTACTTCAACTTTATTTTATTTCACTGCCACATGGTAGGTGTAATCGTAGTCATGCGATTGTCCCTTTACCAAATTTGGTACAATGCCAACACAAGTACATATAATTTATTTTATATTATTTTTAATGCCACGTAAACCTCCAGGTGTAATCATAACTATATATATGTGTCATCTACTTTATTTATTGTTTCTACTTTGCAAACCATATATTCTAACATTTTTATAAAACGAGCCGGGAAGCCCGCGTTTTAATATATATATATAATGGAAACAAACGTTGAATTTTTAAAAATAAATACACAGCTAGTAACATAAAGAAAAGAACAAAACAGAAAAAAAAATATCTACGAAATTAAAAATAAAGTACACAACAATCTTTTATAAAATAGTTACACTACGAAATAATGTGGTGTTTTGGGTGAGAAGTCGCTTAAAAGAAGTCTATATACCACTTAGTAGGGTAATTGAAGGCATCATTTTAATCCTTTGTTGCTTGATGTTGTAGGAGCCTTTTGAGCTTTATCGGGTCCAACTCTATGAAATGAATTGCCCCTGTATCTCCCTAGCAACGTGGGCTCTTCTCATTATCTATCTCCCTTTTGGTGATGCCACAATGAACGAGAGCCTTGATGGCCAACGAGACCATTGATGGCCAACGAGAGTCTACTTCACTGGAAGGGAGTTTAGATGAGTGAGATTTGTAGAGCATTATGGTTTAGGGTTATTAGTCATCATTTAAGAACGACTAAGTGCTATTAATAGTCATTTAAGAACATCTGTGGCCCGTGAGATGACCCTCTTGACGCTGCTTGCTAACCCACGTAATGTGTGAGTACATGCTTGAATAAGCGAGTATGTAAATGATGATCATCAGCAAATGACGTTTTGTCATTGAGTGAAGACCGTGGTTGTAATATATGGTAAGCAACTTTATATTGTTATTCAGGAACCAGTCGTAAAAAATCGATAACATCTTCAACTTCTCTAAAACGGTCGTGATTTTGATCGCTGTGATACAAAGCATTCTTCTGTGTGTTAGATGTCTTTATTGTTTCGGGGTTGGTTGCGACTTCTTTCGTTGTAATAACCTTTTATAGAAGAGGAAACACTGTAGTTTCACGTGTGAACAGTGACGTTGCCTGACTCTTATGAGTCTGGCCACGTGCCTAAACTTGTAGCTGGAGTGCCTACCTTGCATGTGGGATTAGACATAAAGTAAACTGTCTTGTCTTTTCAAAGACTGATATTTCCAAAGGTGGATAGTATGCTCAACTGCCTATAATTTTTTGCCCAATTTTATAAAGTTGCCTATTTTTTAGTTGCCAAACTTTTAGTTTGCTCGTTTATTGTAAATTGCGCCCATTTCTTAAAACGTTACCACATTTTGCCTTGTAGGTTGCGATACAGTTCACACTTCACACAAGTACATCTAATTTATTTTATTTTATACTTCATCGTCATGTAGGTCTAATCAGAGGCTATTTGTATTTCATCAACATCATTATAATGAGGATACGAGTAACATAAGTGTATTAACATTTCAGTTTCCTTTTATTTGTATGTATTGTTTTATTTTGTTATTATTTATTTTTAATTTCTGCATGCCATTAACAACTACAAACCAACCAAGAAACCGTCCATAGTCAAGAGGAGGAGATGGCTGAAAGTGACGCGGTGCAGCAAAATTAATAGGATGAGCAGCAAAATGTGGTGGTAAACAAAATGTGGTGGTTCCTCAAAACCAGGGACACCGGCAAGATGGGTTTCAAAGCCCCTATTATCTAGAAAAGAGGATTGGCGATCTTTCGGATGGCGGTGTTTTTATGTTTTTAGTTTGTTTAGTAATTGTTGAAGGTTTTATTATTATAATCCACCATATGCTATGGTGACTTTAAGTGTGTTTAATTTGGAAGTAATAATGTTTCGTGTCTGTGTATGGTGGGATGCATGAAATATTTTTGAATCAATCATTTGGCTATGTATCAATCAGTTAGCTATACATTGAATTAGCGTGATTTATGAGCGCGTGAGACTAATTATGAGGTCCACTTACCTTTTTAAACCCTTTGAAACCAAGCAGTAGATTCCACCACTTACAAACCGATCAGAAGAACCATATCAGCTGCCGAAATTATAGCCAAGCAGCAGGAACTTTGTAACATGCTCAAGAGCAGCAGGAACTTTTCCCTCTTTTGCAAAGTTGCCTAATTTAAGTTGCCCATTTTTTAATTGCAAAAGTTTTAAAAATTGCCCATTTATTTAAAACGTTGTCTAATTTTGCCATGCTGATTGCGCTACAGTACACACAAGTACATCAACTTTAATGAATGCCACTTGGTAGGTGTAATCATAATCAATGAGAGTCTTGTAGTCACATACTATTGGCATTTCATTTTGGGCAACAAATTACTGTGTATGCGTGTAGAGATTTGTACTTTGGGCAACTAAATTTGCATATATAATTCTTAACCATATACAACACAACCCTCAAATAAAAAAAAAAAAAAAAAAAAACCAAAATGAATTCTTGCACAACAGATAAGTTGAAGGTGTTTATACGGTATGAAGAGAATGTGATTGCTGTTTTACTTCCAAAAGACGTCAACTTTGGCAATCTTGTGAAGTATGTATGGAAGAAGTTTCAGGTTAACGATGCATACGCAATACGGTTATCTTACAACAATGGTGGAGACCAGAGGACTATAGTTAATGAAGTCGACCTCGAAGTTTTCAAAATTCTTGTTTCGGCGACGCCGTCTCAAGAGCACACAATAATCGTACACTGCGCTATGCATACCGCTGATGTTAATTTAGATCCAGATCACCAAATGCACCGCACTGGTCTTAACTGTATGCAAACCCAACCCCAACCACCCACTTTTGATTATACCGCACCATATAAGAATAAAGGTGGTTTAAAAGTTCATCATCTGTTTGAAGATAAGGAAGAGTGCATGTATGAGATAAGTTTGAAATGTTTAAAAGAAGGGTATGAGTTTTGTGTTTCTAGATCGTGTACGTCAAGATACGCTGTGAAGTGTGTCCAACCAGAATGTGATTGGCACATAAGCTGTCGTCGATATGGGCCAACTTGCCGATTTAGAATCACTTCACTAAACGACAATCATAAATGTTCAAAAATCAAATTCAATCCAAATCACCGAAATGCATATACAAAAACATTGGCTAGAATAATATCCCCGAAGCTCGGAGATCCGACAAGAGTGTATAAGCCAAAGGACTTTATACATGATTTGAAGTTGGATATGAATATTGACATTTCATACAGACGAGCTTGGAGAGGGAGACAGTTGGCACTGGAATCAAATCAGGGCTGCCCAAAAGCCTCATTTTCGCAGCTGCCGCTATATTGTCATAATCTAAAGATTACAAACAGGGGCACAGTTACACACATACAGACCGACGATGCAAGCTGTTTTAAGAACCTATTTATAGGTTTCGGTGTTGTGGTAAGCATATTATTAAGATTCTAATCCTCTTTGTTAAGTTAAAAAAAATATATACAGTATATATATTTTTTTTTTGTTTTTTTTCATAAGGGTATCAAAAGAAATAGCTATGGTTATCATGTCATACACTATCGTAGGGGTATGAATATAGAAAAATAAAATCTAACTTAAAATTTTAAAAATATATTATATATATATATATATATATATATATATATATATATATATATATATATATATATATATATATTATATATATATTAGAGGATTTATGCATAGCATAAGTGTATACAATATTAATTGGGAGGTGTTATAAGAACCCTCTCTACGCATGGGTCCCGCCTATTTTTTTTATAGAATGTACAATCTGACAAACAAGCGGCGGCAGCAGTAAAGTCAACACACCCTCCCTACCAGGAGGGTCATTATAACCCAACCTTATAAATTATCTAGTTTTAATGAATTGCAACAGCATATCACTGAAACTTATCAGTTATAGAAACACAGAAACATTTATCTGCATACGCAGGAACAACATAAAGGTACAAAATATATACTTTTTTGCAAAATACTTCTGATACCTAGTTTTGTAAAACAAAAGCAAGACATCAATATTACGTGCATTAAAACAAAAGCAACACATCCATCTTATGCGCACACCGCACCTGTCATATCAAACAACAAACAATATATTGTTACTACTAAAGGTAGTCGTTTGTCAATTAACAATAAACAATAAATTGTTACATATAATATATATATATATATATATATATATATATATATATATATATATATATATATATATATATATAATCTCTATATTTTATATTTATTTTATTTTGTATCTGTTTATATGTTTTCAACCTTATGTACCATGATATATGCTACATTGTACTTCACAGATTAAGAGTTTCCTGTGTTATATGCGGCCTCTCATCATAATTGATGCCGCACATCTAAAAGGGACATACCAGGGAACAAATCTTGTCGCAGTTGCAATGGACGGAAACAATCAGATAGTACCGCTTGCCACCGGTGTTGCTCAGGGCGAGACTGGTGAATCATGGACTTGGTTTATGACGAAACTCAAAGAATGCATAGGGGAAGTTCCTAATTTGGCCATCATATCTGACAGACATCACGGAATCATCCTGGCATGTAAAACTGTATTCCCGAATGCCTTTCACGGCTATTGTTGTCGTCATTTGATGTTAAATACAAAGATGCAGACAGATACACTGAAATGCTTATACTGGAAGACATGCAAAGCGTACACAACGGAGGATTTTGCAAAGCTAATGTCTGATATTCGTTCGGTAAGACGACAGGCTCACAAAAAACTTGTTGAAGCAGGCGTCGAGAAATGGTCAAGGGCACATTGCCCTGGGCAGAGGTACAATTATTTAACCTCAAACAGTGTCGAATCCATAAATGCTTTAACAAAGCTTGTGCGCCACTGCCCGATAACAACGCTGATGGAATGGTATAGAGGTCTTCTTCAGAGCTGGTATTACCACCGCCGAGCAAAATATGCAGGTAATAGATTGTTTTAATTTCAATACGTTTACTGAAGAATAATGAAATACTAGACACTAAACAAACTTTATTATTTATGGTTAGATGCCCCGGATGATGATCTTTCTGAATGGGCAACTGCAAAAGTGAATGGCAGAATGGCCAAAAGTGCAAACTGGAAGGTTTTGGGGATTGACAAGGACAGAGTGTATGAAGTACGGGACACAAAAAAAAGGCATATTGTTGATTTGGAACAGGGTGAATGCACTTGCCGACAATGGCAGCTTTCGGGATTACCATGCGGACATGTCTGTGCTGTTGGTAGATTTGCAGGGCTGACTAGTGTGAAGAAACTGGCTAAAGCTTGGTTTTATAATACAACACTTAAAGGCACATACGAAGACATGGTTTATCCTTTAAAAGACATGACGATGTGGGACACTCCAGACGACATCCAAGTTGTATCACCCCCTATTGTTTGCAATAGGCGACCAGGTAGACCCAAAAAAAGAAACAGAATTCCCTCTCAAGGCGAGGTGCCTACAATCATTACGTGCGGAAGGTGTGGAAGGCCAGGACATAACCGGCTAACGTGCAATGCAACAATTGTGATAGAAAAGGTTGAAATTTTATTTATTATGCCACAATTAAGTAGTTGTGATTATTGGGGCCCTAATGTTTATGTGTACCTGTATACAGAAAAGTCCAGCCGGTCCAAGGAAAAAGACCCGTGTGGTGGAGGGTTCATCTAATCAAAGTAACGGAACACAACCCGAGGCAAATTCAGAGTCTATGCACAGGGTGATGAATGCGCCCGAGGCACCCAACTCAAGTCAAGCACAGGAGCAGCCGAACTCATCCAATCCACACATTAATTCGCTGTCAGATTTCCCTACTCCAGACAAGTTTTTACAGTAAAGACCCCAATGACACACCCTATATTTAAATTTATGCACTCACTTCCTAGTTGGTACCATGTTTTGTTTAACTAAGAATAACAAGTGTGGGTCGTTTGGTGTGTAATAAACATTAGTATTAAACTATGTTATGAAAGTTTGATGGAGGCAAACAATTAGCGGTTGTGTGTGTTTGTGGTAAATTAAATTGAAAATACAAGTAAATAAACGTACCAACCAGCAGTCAATCAGATTGCAGTTCAACCATATTGGATCGCCCGTTAATGAAGGCCCTGACTGTATGTTTTTACTACTTGGAAAATGATATGGTTGCTTCATTCAAATTGATTCATTGTTTCAGTTCGTTTGTTTCTACCCTTAACTATGTTTCTTTCCAGCAGATCATCTTCAAACACCTTCGATTTAGCTTTATCTGAACCATTTGGTTTCGCTATTTGTATGCCAACCTCGTGTAACATTTTTTCTTAACCATTTCCACTTCCTTCCTATATATGTACCATTTTCATTGACATCCAACCAACCATTTTCATTGTACTTGAACGGAGTTGAACTACACCAACACTGGCCAGCGCCCTCCTCTTGCCAAACCATGTTGTTAAAATAATACTTTGATAACGGCTGTTGCTTGTGAGCAATAAACAGGTCCATGGAACCATTGTTCAAAGCATGACTGGAAAATCTACGAACATCTGTATCAATGTGTAGCAAAGTTAAAGCATTTGCAAGTGACATGTTGGGTTTAGAATAAAACAAAGCCCATTTATCACCACCAATGTCATTTATAAGACTATTAAGTGCCCTATTAAAAACACCCCTGTCAGAGGTCAAACACCAAACGTTCCCAATACACCCATCAACATAACGAAGTGGATCGAGAGCAAATTCCACATATTTGTGTACTTTGAACTCAACTTTCATCCAGAAACTTAATTAAACATGAGTATAGTTTATAGTTACAAACTAAAAGCAATTATGTAGCTTTTTGGCACCCATAATTAACAAACTAAGTCCGTTGCACAAAATAAAAATAAAAAAAAAAATACAAAAATAATCAAATAATAAAAATCTTCTTTATTCACTGTAACATCATATTTATATGAACAAAAAAAGGAATAATATAGTTATGGGAAAGTACAACAAACCTAGAATACGTGATATAAAGATGAAAAGGACAGCAATTTTATTATTTTGGATTCGTGTGGTGACAATGACCTAGGGTTTGATCTGCTTTTTGGGGATATTGTGTTTGTTGGGAACAAAAAGGATATGTGGGGTTACAGTGTTTCCCGTGCAAATTACACGTTTGGTCCTCAGACGTGCAATTTTATAATAAACTTTTGACTTAATTTCTAAAATGGTCCCTGTATTTTATGTTGTAAAAGTCGTTGTCTGTTTACAGCATGTACATTGCCCCTTTACCAAATTTGGTACATTGTAATTTGACTTCTAAAAGTCAAATAACAGAATTATGGTTTAAACCAACTTTCGCAAAATATTCACAAAGTTATGGTCTAAAAGTCTGCACATTTTGCACATATTACACAGTTATTGTCTGTTACTTAAATTACACAGTTATGGGTTAAACCATAAATAAGTCAAATTGCACAGTCAAGGACCAATTTCCATTCACTACCATTTAACACAATGTGCAAAAAATTTTATGTACATGAAACAGTTTACCAACCGAACATTGAATGACTATCTTCAATAAAAAGGTCTTTAAATTCGCTTAAGCATACACACGACCTACTCAAGAAACCTGTATTATTCACCCAAACTCTTACACAAGTAAAACCAGGTTTCACACTTGGTTATAATATGGTCATAGGTCAGTGGACTAAACCCGTTATGTGCCCCAAGAATGGGTACTAAAAGTGTTCAACCTGTTCGAGTATAGGGTCCCTTTTTTTCAAATTAACTCTAAAGTTTTTATAAGTCTTATTTTAGTAAAAAAATTGGATTTATACAAAAATAAAATAAGGCCTCACACGTGCAAATATTTTAGTCCTTTATATAAACACCCCGCTCCCAACTGCTTTCCCTTATTTCCCAATTGTTTTAAATCTTGAAACCCTAAAGTATGAGTTCGCGAAATAGAGCGACAACCCGAGTAATTGATGGTAAAATTGAATACTTTTGTAGGTGTGCTATTCGACTCACAGTTAAGACTTCAACAACAAGGACAAATCCGGGTAAACGATTTGTAAAATGCTCAGTTTGTGAAGTGTATGACTTTTTAGATGATGATCTTCCAAGTGAATACTATAAAGATTTGGTGTATGGATTCTTACAAAATGCCAAACGATTGAACAAGACTGTGGACTACCAGCAGGTGATTGATGCTCTTGCTTTGGACAAGTCAATAATGGAAGAAGAGTTGAATGATATAAAGGCAAAGTTGAAGCTGTATGAGCGATTGTTTTTCATTTTGATAGGATCTTTTGCAGTTGTTTGTGTTGGGTTTGGGATGATAATAGGAAAATAATGTAGTGGCGTGGATTTGATGTAGTCCATGGAATGAAATGAAGTTGTATCTTTTGTTAGTAAATACGAGTAATATGTTTCCTCTTGCAAATCTAGTGTTTTATATAAATAAAGATAGATTGATTCGTCATACAAGGCATTCGCATGTTCTGCTTCATGGTTAATCGGATTAAAATGGTTACAATTATCCTTTCTTAGATACTGACTTTTTTTTTTCTTTTTTTTTTTTTTTTTTTTTTTTTTTTTATAGGTTTAAAAGCGGGTATGTTTGGTAGTACTAAAACACCCGCCAAAATAATCGGTTGCCCTAGCATTTCTTCTGTTTTATGGGGTGGTCAAACAAGTAGCAAGAAAATATGATCAACAGAAAATATAACGATGTATCCAAAAAGGGTATGGCATGGCATGGCATTTAACCTTTTTCCTTAATTTAATTACAATCTTGTTGTTTTCAACTTTCCATTACAACAACCCTAGATTGCAACTTTCTATCATTAAGGAACCAACTTATTGTTTCTCCAATACCTCCACTCTTCCGCTGCTTGCATAGAGCTTTATGATACATCAACCTTTTTCGCCTCCGCAAATATGAAGTTCGTGATCCAAACTTGAACTTCCTTGAGTATTTCTTTTTACCAACACGTCGACCGGTCGTAGGATGCACACTAGTCCCACCTTCTTCATGAACTGCTGACCCACCCACATCCAGCACAACCTCGTCTTCAAAACAATGATCATTAGAAAGACTTGGCAGTTTTGAACCATTGTAACTGAGTACAGCATTTTGCCACTCATAAGGCGGCGAGCGAGACCACCCAACGTCAATGGCAGGAACATCGAGACCAACAACACCTGGCATGCAATCTTCTTCAAAAAAATAAAGCCCATCAACGATAGAGTCACTATGCAAAAAGTCTTTAAAAAGATTTCTACATTTAAAATTAGTTCCTTTGATTCTCGGTTCTGAAGGAGGTGTTCTTAGAGGAGGTGAACGACCTTCTTCCTCCTCCCATGCCTCCAGAGCAGCAGCCGATTTAGATGTAGCAACTAGCATTGCTTCCGTATGTTTTTTAAACTTTAAAAAAATTTCCTCATCATAAAAATCATAAGTAAGATTTTTATAATAGAAACCTGCTAGGTTTTGTGGTGCATGGACAACATACAAATGGAGCAAACCATAACACTCAGCCGTGTCATACATCTTTCGCATATGACATTCAGCTTCAATCAAATGCAAGCCTTCTGCTAGAGAATGTCTTGGACAACAAAAATACAAAAAACGAATTTCTTGATCTAGTTGCACGGTTAACAAGTCAAGCAACTGATCCAATTTCATCCTGTTCGACTTGCATACCTTCAATGTCATTGTTTTGCCATATTCATACTTTAAGCCTGAATATTCTAAGAAAACACCATCATAGTTAATCTCAAGGACTATATGTGTAGTAGTGATGACGTGTGACCTGTACACAAGAAACATAAATTTATTCAAAATAAATAAAAGTTAGAAACTAAGCATATGATTACATTACACAGTTAAGACATACATGCATACCTTTGTTTGATGTCCGCCGAATCAGCATGGGGGTTTGCAGGGACTTTCTTTGGAGGGTCCATGATGATTTAACAAGTAATAATGTAAGTGGGACTTAATGAAGTGGTAAGTTAGTCGAACAATATATATATATATATATATATAAGAAATGCTATCCATTTGGTTGAATAGGAACAAGTGAGAAAGAGTGAATTAGTTTGTAATAATGTAAAGTAAAATATATTATAGAGGTATTAACGGTTGTATGTATTAGTAAATTGAAGACTTTGTTTTAGTGTTTTTGTATCGTTGTATTAACACAAAATTATATGTACCCATGTTGGTTAACATGCCAAAGTTTACGGTCATATAATGTTGTAAACTAATTTTACAAGCTAATTCACTACAAAAAACTAGTTGAATTATCCAGATTTTAAAGGCCCAATGGCCACGTTTAAGAAGGTGTAAAATTATTGAGTCCACACTTTCTCACGTTTTAAAGGCCAAATGACCAAATGGGTGTAACAAAATATTTTTACACATATAAGTGTGGAGATATTATCCAAATTTATATGTTTAAAAGTGTGGAAATATTTTTTGAATGTGCACAACTAAAAGTGTGGAAAAAATGCAAATAATGTTTATAATAAAAAGTGAGAAAACATTTGCTACACATATTAGTGTAGCTTTATTATAATTTTACACACTTATATATGTGGTTTATTTTTTAAATATTTGTGACACTTATAAATGTAGCGAAATTATTATCCACATAAAAAAATAAGTCCACGGTTGACCATACCGTGGCAAAATAAGTGTGAAGAATAGCACTATTTTTTTGGGGAGTAAATTATATTGATAACTAAAGGTTGAGAATACAACAAGGACACATAAGATGAACAAAAATAAACAAACTAATTGAACATAGGGTAATATCTATGCTTGTAATAAAACCGAACCATCTTTTCACGATACGCTAACGCAACGTCAACGGGGTCATCAACATCCAACGATAGACCATGTGACAAACGATATAGAAATATACACACCCACACACCACAATCACCAAAGATACCCCTTGCTTTGGAACTTTCTCCTCAAGCCTAAACGTGATGTTATATTCGCTCGGACGCATTCCATTCTTATCGAAAACTTTGGCACGTTCTAGAACCCGTGGAAGTCGAGCCTGTATAATAGGATAAAATGTAAGTATACATAGACGGGAGATCTTAAGGTACACTTTGTAAGTAATGCTATTAAATGTGATCCATTTACCAGCAAGGTTTGTCCATAAACAGTTTAATTGTTTATTTTTTTGGTGATAGTTAGTTCAGATTATTTGTTAAGCTATTTAAGGTTTAGTGTTCCTTACTTCATATGCAGTGTTGTACCATTTGATTAGTTAACAAACTGATTGTTACATAAACTTGTTTAATTTCATTACAAGATGAAAAACTAGTACACCCAACACTGGAGGTACACGGATGATAAACACAAAACATAAAACACAAAGCACAAGAGACTATAGCGTGACAGGAATAAAGAGCAAGCACATAGCAGGCCAGGGATGGAGGTTCAACAGTTATTGCGCATCTTTGCCAGAAATGAGATTGTATTGACAACTTTGATTTGAGTTTCACTGATGAGTATCATCAGTGTCCTACTCTTCTCAAGGTCCTCATCTTGAATTTGAAGTAGCAAATCTAAAGACTTAGTTGCGAGACTGGACCCAACAACAGTTTGGAGCTGTTTGATCTGGTCACCCCTTTCCTTGCAACGGCATGTGAGCTCTACCACCTCCAGCTGAAGTGAGTTTATGAGCTTAAAGTCACGCTCAATATTAGTTTTAACCAAACTGGTCAGCAGATCCTTCAAAAGGTTTTGTTGATCCATAGATATTCGAAGTGAAAGCTTGTGTGTGTGTAAAGGTGAGTAGGGTTCTAAATATGGTATGAAATTGAACTATTATATGGATCGTTTAATATTTAAAAGTGGGGTGACCCTTACATTTGAATTTAGTCAACGGTAATAAATTAGGTTTGTTAATTGGTGAATAGTTGGGTCATGTCAATATATTGTTTAATATATAAGCCCGATATTGTTAAACCGGAATTCTGTGCTATTAAATGACTCTGGACAGTGTCATACAGTGGTCACTTCCTGTCCACTAATTTTCAACGCAACGATAATTCAAATTGGGCACCTTTTATCAAAGATTGCCAAAATAAGCCAAATGTTATTAATGTGGATTAGACAAATGAAAATTAAGCCAAATATAATTAGGGCGGATAAGACAAATGTCATGATTGTGGCCAGAGAGCGTCAAATTGGGCACCTTTTATCAAAGATTCCCAAAATAAGCCAAATGTTATTAATGTGGATTAGACAAATGAAAATTAAGCCAAATATAATTAGGGCGGATAAGACAAATGTCATGATTGTGGCCAGAGAGCGTCATAAACTGCCCCCTTACTGTACACTAATTTTCAACGTAACCAAATTTCAAATTGGGCAACTTTTCATCAAAGTTGGGCAGAATAAGCCAAATGTTATTAATGCGGATTAGACAAATGATAAGTAAGCCAAATATTATTAGGGCGGATTAGAGAAATGTAATGATTGTGGCAAGAGACTGTCATAAACTGATGCCTTCATGTCCACTAATTTACAACGCAACCCAATTCAACTTGGGCAATTTGTTGCCAAATTTAGCGAAAATAAGCCAAATGTTATAAACGGATATTAGATAAAAGTAAATTAAACCAAATATTAATAATGCGGATAAGATAAATGAAATGATTGTGGACAATGAAGTTCATATACGGCTCCCTTCCACTACAAGTACTACTTTGGAACTTTTTTTAAAAATTGGGCAATTGGGTTGAAACATAGCCCAACTAGACACATGGAATTTTACTTTGAGGTAGTTGTATGTGACCTACGTATGGTATTCAAAAAAATTATACTAGTCGCTAATTGTATTTTAAAATTCGTCAACAAGGTTGAAACATTTCCCCAATAGGCATATGTTGTTTTTACTTTTAGATACTTGTATGTGACCTTGATATGGTATTCAAAACACAATGTCGTATGTTTCTCTTCCTAAATTAACAAACATACAAAAAATACGCCATGACCAGCAGTAACAAACACTGCCAGCAGAAACTAAACAATGCTACCAGCAGGAACCATGATCGGCAGAAAATACGCCATGACCAGCAGGAATGAAACTACACTAACAGCAGCAATGAAAATAAACATTATTCTAATAATTCCTAACAAACTGTTGAGATTCTTGTATTTTAAAATTGGTCAACAAGGTTGAAACATTTCCCCAATAGACATATGTTTTTTTTACTTTGAGATACTTGTATGTGACCTAGATATGGTATTCAAAAAAATTAATATTCGCTAATTGTATATAGAAACAACGTACAGTTAAATGATTTAAGTTAATGGGTAAAGCATTTGGAGGGTCAGCAAAAATTGAATAATGTTTGGGTCAGGATGGTTTAATGTGGAGAGTGCTGACGTTGACTTGTATATGGATAGTGGAGGCAACGCATATGAGTTGTATATGGAGAGGTAATGAGGTTGTGCCTGAAAAGGTGAACAAGGGAGCAGCTAGTAGAAATACTTAAAACTTTACGTGCTGCGCATGCTCAAGATGGTTCTGCTGTTGAAGATGTTGCAAAAGTTGCTAAGACTGATTCTATTGCTGAGAATCATGTTGATTCTGCTGCTGAGAATCAACTTGATTCTACCGCTGACATATTGGATGATGCTAACAGTCTGGCACATGCAATACTACAACTGAAGTATACCAACTCATCAACACCAAAACATTGGATGATGCTGATGTTAGAGGGGGACAAGAATCACAACCACAAGCACAAAAATAAGGTATTAATAAAAATTTTAGCAACACGGACCTGTAAGCACTTCCTAACGCGGATATACCAGTCACGGGTGTGATAGTCATATGTGTCGCCGCTATCATAGAATGTCACCACTCCTGATCGTATATGAAACTGGGCAAGACACCAGTGTTTGTCCGTTTGGTTGATCGGAATAAAAACCTACAATATACAGGGTTTCTGATGAATCCTTATAGTAGGCGACATATCAATAATTACGTATACTATCTTTAAACGGCCAAAAGACCAGGCTTTTAGTAAAAAATGGTCATATACAACAACTTGACTCATCATGTAACTTTAACCGCCCACACATAAACGTAGTACCTGATCCACATCGCTCCATGGACAGGGATACCTCTGGCCATCTGCGTAAAAAGATGGTGTGCCGTTTTGAAGAAGAAGCTGAAAAAAGTAACAGCTAACCATCGCCCAGTTTGCATTATTAGGTCTTACATGCCACATGTAGTCAACCCACAAGTCTATGTGCTGCAAATAAGTGTTTTAACAAAGGGTGAGAGGTAACCTTATTTATGAATTAGAGTATGCATGTACGCTCACCTGCTCAGTTAGCCAACCTTTTCTACCAGGGTCTAAGCAAACTAAGCGTAGCCAGAAATTTCGATCAACGGTGTGGTCTTCGGACCATGGAAATTTACACTGGTGAGTGTACCCCGGTTGACCAAGAAATACTTCAATATCATCGGTGAGCCAGACATTTTCCACGGTATGGAACCATCGAGATAGATCCTACAAACGTGGGTAAATTTATAACATATAATGTAAAAGAGGTAACAAAAGAAAATGTAAACCAACTTTAGATCATGGCAATACCTCAACCCAAGGTTGAACTCTTGTCAGCAATTCAGCGGTACGTGGGTTATTAACGTCAGGGCCGTGTTTCTTAATGCTAACTATAACCTTTTCCGCATTTTCTGATTTCGAATCAGGTTCCAAATAATTTCGCCTCTTGCTCGGTGGTAACCGAGCCAAATATCTTTGATAGTGTTTCGAATTCAGAAACGATATTCTGCGTTTCTTCTTCTCCTCCTCCATCTTCAACATGTTTTCTTCTTCCAAGCGCAACCTCTTAGCCGCTTCCTGTCTTTTCATATTATCTTCTGCCATCATCTTCTCTTCTTCTAACTGCAACCTCTCTTCCTCTGCCAACGCCCATCTCAATTCCTCTTGAATAAGATACTCCTGCAACAGGATATTGTGGATTACATATGCCGCACAAATAATATTACGCTATAAATCGGGTATACGGATAATTTGGAATAACGTATTCTACCTGAGCTAGTTCTTCGTCAGAATCAGGCAAGGCAATCAATTTCATGTAAAATTTATTAAGTGAATGGCAAAATTCAGAACTCGTGTTAGGAAAATGTGACTCAATATCCAGTTTCTCCTGTCAAATCATTATATTTTTTGTAAAAAAATACAGGGTGGATGTCAAAGTAGGTACTCATATTTTTTTTGAAATGTACCTGCAGTCCGCCAGGTCTCTCACGAGCAAGAACCTGTAATATTATAACATGTATTATAAACCCGTATATACAGAGTGCATACTATTGACATAGTAAGCTGAATAAAACGCAACCTCAATAATAATCTCAAGTTTCAATACTTGGCCATTAAGCTCAGCAAGGACACGGTCCTTAAGCCTCTTGGTTGGTGAACTATTACCAGCCCTACGTTGAGTGGAATTTACTTTCAACGACTCACTGACCCGTTTGTGTGCCTTTGACAACCTGTTAAGATAAGCATCGAAGAGGGTGTAATTGGATGTGGCTGCAGCCCTGGGAACGTAGTTTTGGAAGAATTCTTGGCTCTGTATCCACCATGAAGACTCGTACTCCGGTGTATTCGGCTTGAGATCTAAACATGTATTCGACTCCTACAAATAAACGGGGACAAATAAAATATGTAACCTTACAACTGTTTGAACGACAATTATATCTCACAAGTAACTTTGTGCGCCTAATGTTGACTTTTGAAGATAGTGCAGCTTCAAGTTCATTAGATACTGAATACAACTATTGATTGTGATTATTGTCAGATACTCTTGGTTGTGTTAACCCCATTGTCAAATCTACTTCATTTGCAAGCAACTCTTTGTGATTGATTTTTCAAGGGATTATATAGCCTTAAGGGGAGGTTAATGGAATTAAATGTTGGGTTGGTTTAGAGTTAATTGGGGATTTGACGTTAGTCACACATCATTCATTGCTGCCGATTGACCATCTCATTGCTGCCGGTTGACTTAACGTTGCTGCTGGTAGTGTTTTTTAGTCAAAGGTACTCTGCTTGACTTCATTGCTGCGGACGTTTAAGAATTTGGGGGATTAATTTTGGGAATAAATTAAATTCAAATTAGTCAAAGTTTACGCGAGAAATTTAGAATTTAGATCTGCTAAATTTGGAAACCGTATTCACGAACTAAATATTAAATTCCTCTCCCAAAATAACCGCAGTCTCTCAAATCAATTGCACATCTCATTCCTTCTTATTTGCACATCTCAATCCCTGATTCAACACTATGGCAACCCTTGAATACAAAGAAGATCACAACAAAGTTGGATTTCCTAAGAATTGGCTAGCCCACATGCATATGGCTTGTGGTAAAGGCAGTTTGAAAACCATATTTGGTACTCAATTCACCAAGGTTCTGCTGTAACCAAGAATTGGCTAGTCCTGAGCAAACGGCTACAGGTAAAGACAAGTCAAATCCGTTTATAGTTGATGATTTACTAAAAATCATATGGTTATCAATGTACCATGGTCTTACACACAAAAACATTGGCTACTCCAGTAGTGATGGCTATTGGTAAAGAGACATCAAATCCATTAATTTTCAATGATTCACCTCTCACAGGAGATAACACACCTGGAAGTGATGAGAATAGTATGAAACTTAAGTGATTTGATGTACACATTGTCATAGTAGCAGTCAAGATCAAGAGAATTACATGGTAACCAGCTTAATTGGAGATGATTATATTATGTTGCTGCTTTTATATAGAGGTTGCTGCTGGAAATGTTTGCTTTAAAGATGTTGCTTCTTGTTACTTAATCTTGCTGCTGCGCAAGTGCAATCCTGCTGGTAGCTTTGGTGTGTTCCTGCTGGCAGTGTTTATTGCTGCTGGTCGTTGCTTATTTTTTAGTCGTATTACAGTTATTCTAGTTACACTTATTCTAGGATCATAGTTCATTAGTCATTGTCTTCTTCACAATCTTATATTTAGTTTCCGCATAAATATAAGTTTGTCATACAGAGATTTTTATTGGCTCAAAGATCAATCAAGGCGTCGATCCTACAAGTTGGAAAGAAAAAGATAATGCAAACTCGGGAGGAGGAAAGAGAAATGTATACTCCGGAAGAGAGACAGGATGCCATAGATGATTTGGTTCTGCAACTTAGAAAGAAGCATAAGGGATAGTACAAAAAAAACAGGCTCCTACCTATGTGTGTTCATTGCTCTCCTTAAGATTATTCATTATATTCGGCGTAGTGATTAATTTTGTTTCAATTCAAGAAAAAGAAAAAAAGATCATTGCTCAACAGGGATTCAACAATTTATTTTACGTAAATACAAATAGAAAAAAATAGTGACCTCTGAAAAAAGGTAGGAACGGTCGCTTCTTTTGAATGGTGACTTCATAGACCATGCAATAGCTCTTGGAATCACATTAGGGTCTTTACTCCACCAACGTTCAGATCTTTCAAAAGACTCGAGTATCCAAATCTAAACAAATTGTAAAACACAAACATATCAATCAGTCCATCAAAATGTTCGGCTGAAAAATATATTATTAATAAAAATAAATACAAACCTGGAAAGCAAATACAAATCCAGACAAAGTATAGGTCGGAACAGATTTTGGTTTTTTCTTCAATACTAAAAGGTGGTTATCCGTGTGCTTATCCATTACATTATGAAGTTGGTCATATAAATGGGTCCAAATATGTTCACCCCACGGAAATGCATTCCAAGCTTCTAGGTTTTCAACCAACCTCATCAATGTGTCATCAACTTGGGATGTCAATAAACGACCCATAAAGATCACCTCTAAGACTAACAAAAGAGATATCCGTATTGCGTCTTCATCACATAGCTTGCGAAACTGCTCTTCATCCTCGATGACACCAATAAGGTCTAAGTTGGTTACAATCAAACCTCGCTTGTCAGGAAACACCCTATCACGAAATTTGAGAGCACCAGAAGTGTATAACTCAAAGCTCACACTTCCAAACCGCAACCCCGTCATTAGACAAAACTCAGGACGACCAAAATGCAGAGTATGTCCATCTAGGTAATAGATAAAGGGCATATCATAATGAGACTCGTCCACTCTTCTTTGTTTCCGTACCATATAGTCAATGAGGTGTGTTTCATGTTCAAAGTATAACAAATCCAACCATTTTCCAAAGCATGTACTCCTAAACAAGTTCCGTCGTTTTGCGTCTAATTTCCGATTTATCAACCAAAAGTAGTTGAGTTTGCTACTAATGATTAGTTTAGCTTCATAGTCCTAAAAGGAAAAAATATGTTAACTCAGAACATACAATTCATAACAAAATAAGTTTGAACACTATCATACACAGTTCAGATGATTACAACTTAACTACAACCACTTAGTGTTGGACCATAAGAATAGGGTGTTTTGCTTATGACCTTATTTGAATCAGGCATGGCGTATCAGATACAACCCAAAATCGTGGCTTATCAAATACATCCCAAAACAAAAATCAAATCATAATCCACATAAATGCATAAACAAACAAACAACACTATATTATACCAGATAAACAAAAATCAATAACGATACAAAACAAATGTAATAAAGATTCGTAATACGCTGTACATACCATATTATACCACATTTTTTCGAATCAAACAAACAATCGACGGTGTTAAATGATTTTATTGGAACACTGTTCAATGAACAGTTACTCAGTTTTCAGATGACAATCAGGGAAAACAATGGTAGTAGATTGGAGATTGAAATAATAGTGTAACAAGATAAACAAGCGCGAACATAAACCCAGTTTATTTTTTTTGACCGTGACTGTGAAACGAGATGGAGGGAAGAAGTGTATAGAGGAGATGCTGTTTGTTTTTAAATTTTTATTTTCGAATACGGTATGAACAGTAATAAAAGCAGTGAACAGTGTAAATTTTTTGAAATGACCAAAAAACCATCTGTAAAGTATACGGTTGCCCAACAAATAAAAGTTGCCCAAAATACACTACCGTACAATACGTGAATATACGGTTGCCCTTGGGCTAAGGGGGGAATTTTTTGAGATCGGGACAGATACTCTTAGCACTTGGGCAATCGGGCTATTTTAGTAATTATCCCTTTTCATAATTAGCAGGTTCCCATAATTAGAAAGATTTAAATATTATAATTTATTTTAAGTTGTAAAATAAGTATTATTATGTAATTAGTGTTCATTTTATCAAGTTATAATATTTTAGGGTTAATTATGACAACTTTTCATATTTTAGGGTTTTAACTGTAAATATATCAAAGATAAAGATTTAAAATGCAATTATCATAATTTATTCTTTTTACCCATAAGTTTCCCAAAATTACAACTCTAATCCTTTCATGTTAACAATCTTACAAATTAGACCCTTAATATAATTAAATTTACAATTTAAACCTTATAGTTAATTAAATTACAATTTAACCCTTACAATATTTATATTTACACATGAAGCCTCCAATTATCAAAAGTTACACATTACACCCTTACATAAACATTTATACGAATCACCTTCTATATTATAATATTTACAAAACTAGTCCCTCTATTAAATTAATTTACAAATCGATTTAATATTTAAGTAATTTACCATTTAAACCTTCTAATTCCAAAGTTTACACATTACACCCTTACATAAACATGTTACAAAAATATCCCTCAAGTTTATAAAGTTACAAAACACCCCCTCTAGTTTTTAAATTCCATTCGGTATTAACCTAAAACCATATAAACCTAACCCTAACTTACCCAATCATTACCAATCATTGATTATCCTTAAAAACACATTAATTACACTCAATCTAACACCATACATTCAAACCCTAGCTCACACGATTCATAGTTTAGTTTTAAACCCTTTCTTTAAAATCCGGTTTCTAAATAATTCGACCATGAATGATTCAAGCTTCTATAAATTCAAGTAGTATTTTTATAGTATTTTTAGACTTATATAAGATCGAGAAAAATTATGTTCAATACCCAAAAAATTTGTATGTCGACTTAAAGATTTATATACGATTTAGGGTTTTAATGTTCGTTAATTCTCAAACAATCGAACTAGAATGCATGGATCTTTTTAGCTATTTTATACAGATCAAATAGGATGTAAACAAGATCACAAAAATACCATGAAGTGTTTAAAACAGTCGAATGAGCTGGGGAGAATTATTACCTCTCGGTAAAAGAATACGAGCAAGAAAAATCCAAAACAGTCGAACCAAGCCTCCTAAATTCGACCTCCTATTTTTCTAAGATTCTTTGAACTCAGTAGAACCCAGGAAAAATATGGTAACAGCTCCAGGAATTATATGGTGATCGAATGGGATTTTTGTTTGTGTATAAAGTCGATTTAGAGTTTTGTAAATAAAAGGGATATATAAAATCATGGGTTTATAGGAGGGGGAAGATAAATTCTGCTCCAAGTCATCTAGATAAGGTAAAAATTCTGATTTCTAATTATCTCTATTATTTTTAGTATTTATCTTATATTTATTTTAGTTTTAATTTAGGAAATATAATATAAAATATAAGTAAATATATATTCGGTTTATATATGTGTATATTAATATTAAAAATATTTTTATGACATGTAAAATGTTAAAATGTTCAAGTACAAATTATTTTACTTCATATGGTATTTGTTTCCAAGAGTTTGGGATTAATTTGGTGTTTTAAGGTTACAAGGGCAATTTGGTAATTTTGCATGTTTTGAAATTTTAGGTATTGCAACTTCTTCCCCTCTAAAAGAAAATTTTCGTCCTACATGCATTCTAAAAGTTTCAACATGTATAGTACCATATAATCAGAAGATTCGTCTAGGGAGGAATTAAAAAAGGAAAAGATATACATGATTCTAAAAGATATCACAATCCCAATAAAATAGGTCCTACCCATGTTTAGCTCAAACACAAAAGTCGATTTCCCATCTATATATACACCGAACCTTTTTCTTTTGCCTAACTTTAAAAACCCTAAAACTTCAAACTCGCGTCTGTTGTTCTGCTGCTGTTGCTCCTTGTTTTCTTGTTCGTTCTTGACCATGCACTTCAAGGGTAACTCTTAAAACCTTGTTCAATCCTACTCTTGTTGATTCTTGTTCTTGATGTTCTTATCGATTGGTAAAACACATTAGCTAAGAAAACATGTTACTTAAAAATATAAAACCTCCACATAAAATAACAATCTAAAAGCCTATTTATAAACCTATGTGTGTCTTGTTAGTCAACCATGAATACGCATGAACATGACTCTAATACACAACCTAAAAATCTGTTTCGAACAGAGATAAAAGAAGAAAAATGCATGCTTGTTTGTCATTTTTTTTAGAACCCATGCTGTACAAAATAAGGTTGTCGAGTAGGTTATAGTCATGATTTTATGTGGTAAATAAAGGTGTCGTATGGCTGTATTAACGGGTCACCATGTAGGCTGTTGATGTGTCGAACTAAACTGTGAACCAAGGGTGATGTACGTGTGCATTTTAGTGTGAAAAAGGGCTGTAAAGGATTGAGTTTCATGCAAGTAAAAATGGTTTTGTGTGCGTGTCGAGTGGTGTGAAGTATGGGTCGAACAAGGGGTAGTTTGAGTTACGTTTTGAGGTGTCAATAGGGCTATGTTTTATGAAGGTTATGGCTATGTCGATGGGGTCTAAAAAGGGTGTTAACATGATGTGTTGTGTGTGTGTGTTAAGGGGATGTATTTTGCGTGTTATGAGGGTCGACTGGGTAAACAAACTAGAGTGTTTTGGTTTTGCTTGAAGGTGTGAGTTAAAATAGTGTGAATGAGGTGTTCATGGCTGTATTTGTGTCGACATCAGAGGGATAAAAGAAAGGGGATTGAGATTGTTTTGTTTCTTTATATATGTGAGTAGCATGTGGGCTGTTGTAAAATCATAGAATGCATGAACTAAGATAAACAAAGAGTAAAATGGGTTACTTTTGGTACAGTGAGGGAGTAATAAAATATAATAGAGAAGCAATGTATTATGTGTTGTCACATGGTCAGACTCCATTTTCTTTTGGTCCTATGATTCGAATTATCAAAGTCTAGGATAGTGATGTGAGGAGTACCATAATGTATTTTAATCAACTCATAGGATAGTGACTGTTTAAAAGATAGGTAGTACCATAAAGTATTTTAATCTTATTTCATAGATCACACCATACTTTATTATTTAGGCACATTAAGACCCTAAACCTACTTCATATTCATAATAGGTCCTAACTCATGTATGGTGTCATTTTAAATAATTAACTTAACTAAATAGTAACATTAACAATAAAGGACTAATTTTGCTAATTTTGCTAACTTACTAAAACGGGAAATTACTAAAGTAAGGAATTTAATAAAATGGAAAGTATACTAAAATTCTTATGAACTTAAAGTAATATTTGATATTTAATTCGTATAGGTTCCATAACGCGGGAGTGATCCTTTGTCTTTCGATCCATATTTCTGGTTTGTTTTGCTGTTGAATAAGGTACAGATATTCTTCCCTTTTCAGTAAGGTGCCTTCGTTCTCTTGATTTCATATCTTGATTCATTAGGATTCCCCAAGCCATTGCTATGTTTCCCTTGTATTGTGAACCTTTGATATGATCACCTTGACTTGAACCTTTGCTTTGAACCTTTGCCTTGATCTTTTGTTTGAACCTTGCCTTGAACCTTGCTATGAACCTTGATATAAACTTAGCCATAAACTTTGACGTGAACCTTGATACATTTGATATGAACTATTTGAATTGAACCCTTTGATATATGACTTGACTTGAACCACTTGATAAAACTTGAACTTGTACACTTGACACTTGATACTTGACCCTTGACCTACAGTTTGAGACTACGAGCCATAACTAGGCATGAGGGTTTCATGTCCATTTCATTGATGCACCGATGGCATGACTCTAGGGCAGGAGAGTGATGACCTGTCCCGTCCCTGACTTGATACTTGACTTGTTACTTAGAGGAAGACATTGTAGCCTACTAGGGCGTATGGATGCATCCTAGATTTGTACTTGACTTGACTTGACTTGATTACTTGTATTACTTGGTGACTGATGGATGTGTGCGATACACGTCTTTCACATCTTGGGAGCCGCGCACTCCACCCCTTGGAGGTATCCCCTCATAATGACTTGGTACCGAGGTCTCCCCTCCGTACACCTTGATTAGTTGATTTGATTTGATTTGGGCTCGTGGTGGATTACTGTTTTCCTTTACCTTTTTAATCTTTACTTTTCATTTATTCTTACCTTATTCTTATGCCTTTACTCCTAATAACCTTTACTACATTTACATTTCACTATTCTTTATTACTGCTTTGTTATCGTTATATCTATTCACTGAGCTTTCGTAGCTCAGCCGCATTTCCTTTTCCTGCGGCAGGCATTTAAGCTAGGAGCTGGGTTTTGCTTTGGGATGAGAGCAACTTGAGTGAAGCATTGACCTTAGTCATCTTAGTTTGCCATTTGGATTTTTAGACTTGTTTATGCCGTTGTTGGCACTTGGATTATTATGTACTTCATTTATTTTCGTTTCATTGTCTTGATGCACTTGATATAAGTCTTGTTGACTTATTTTCTTTGATTATTAATGTTAAGACTTCCACTGTTTATTATTGAATGTTCTGATGTGAAACCATATTATTGTGACATCATTGCCCTTGTCGGGTCGCGGTGTTACAATTTATGGTATCAGAGATAGGTTTAGCGAAACCGTTAGGGCTTAAGCCATTGACCTGTGAGGATTGGGTAGACATTAGGTTTCCTTTCGCGTACTCTCTTTTCTTGTCCCAATCTATCGTATCTTGTTCGATCTTGCTAATCGTTTTGATGATCACTCAGATGGTTGTCACTCGCCGTAATACCGATGGTCACCCTGAAGGGGAAGATGAGATCCCTAATTTGGAGGCTATGGTTGCTAATGCTATTGCCAACATGCTACCGGGTCTTAACGCTAATGAGGTGATCACTCGGATCATCAATGATGTTCGTAATGGAGTAAGTTCTTCTGGAGGTTCTGGAGGTTCTGGTGGTGGGGGTCGACCCACTACTATTCATGGTTGGCTTGAGAGCTTCAACAAGCTCAAGCCCTTGTCATTCAATAAAGCTTCTACTCCTCAAGCCACTGAGGATTGGATTACGCACCTGGAGAAAAATTTCGAAGTGTTGGGATGTGAGGACGAGTTTAAGACTCGTTTGGCTACTTTTAAGTTAGAAGGGGATGCGCTGAACTGGTGGAAAGCGCACAAGCAGGCAAAAGGGGGTGAAACATATGTGCTTAATTGTACTTGGACTGAGTTTCGCACCACTTTTTATAAGAGGTATTTCCCTGATTCTGAGCAGCAGAGGTTTGAACGGGAATACAATTCGATTTCCCAACTGGATAGTGAGGATGCAGGAGAATTCGTGCAGAGATTTCAGAGGTTGGCCAGTTTAGTAGGACCAATGGCTGGAGATGCTCGACAACAGGTTAAGCATTTCAAGTGGGCGCTTAAAAGGTGGGTACTTGATCGTCTACTAAATACTGAGTTTGAGGACGTGTCAGCAGTTTGCGACGCAGCTCGCAACATTGAGATCTTCCATGAAGGTGTTGGATTTAAGCGGAACCGTGACGGGGACAAAATTCAGCCACGAGGTCAGAATGGAGACAATAAGGTGCAAACTGGTAGGAGCTTTGAGTCATGAGGACAGGCGGATCGGGGACATGATTATAAGAGACATGATTCGAGGAGTCAGGATTCTAGGCCCGCTACTAGACAAGGTGACGATCGTCAGGGGCGCAACGACAACCAAAGGCAGTGGAAGGATCAGTCTTCTAGAGGTTATCAGCAGAATTGGGCTACTGGATCAAACACTCAGAAGGGATCAGCTGAGAACTTACCTCCTCCATCTGGTTGTGCTTATTGTGGGAAGAATCATACTGGAGTTTGTCGTAAGGCTTCTGGTGCTTGCTATGGATGTGGTTCTACTGAGCATATGGTGAAGGATTGTCCTAAACAGAATCCGGTAACAACTGGGAACTACCTTAACCCTCCTCCCCCTACTCCTAGTACCGGTCGTGTTTTCTCGCTTACTCGTGACCAGGCAGATAAGGCGTCTGGTATGTCATTGTTTCATTTCTGTTTCCTTGCAAATTTCGAGGACGAAAATTTTCTTTTAGAGGGGAAGAAGTTGTAAAACCCTAAAATTTACGTAATCCGAAATGACCAAAATACCCCTATAATTTTATATGCTCTTAAATTTATAAAATTATAGGGGTATTTTGTTCATTTCGGATTACGTAAATTTTAGGGTTTTTCAACTTCTTCCCCTCTAAAAGAAAATTTTCGTCCTCGAAATTTGCAAGGAAACGGAAAGAAAATAGAACGGAAATGAAACAATGACATACCAGACGCCTTATCTGCCTGGTCACGAGTAAGCGAGAAAACACGACCGGTACTAGGAGTAGGGGGAGGAGGGTTAAGGTAGTTCCCAGTTGTTTCCAGATTCTGTTTAGGACAATCCTTCACCATATGCTCAGTAGAACCACATCCATAGCAAGCACCAGAAGCCTTACGACAAACTCCAGTATGATTCTTCCCACAATAAGCACAACCAGATGGAGGAGGTAAGTTCTCAGCTGATCCCTTCTGAGTGTTTGATCTAGTAGCCCGATTCTGCTGATAACCTCTAGAAGACTGATCCTTCCACTGCCTTTGGTTGTCGTTGCGCCCCTGACGATCGTCACCTTGTCTAGTAGCGGGCCTAGAATCCTGACTCCTCGAATCTTGTCTCTTATAATCATGTCCCCGATCCGCCTGTCCTCGTGACTCAAAGCTCCTACCAGTTTGCCCCTTATTGTCTCCATTCTGACCTCGTGGCTGAATTTTGTCCCCATCACGGTTCCGCTTAAATCCAACACCTTCATGGAAGATCTCAATGTTGCGAGCTGCGTCGCAAACTGCTGACACGTCCTCAAACTCAGTATTTAGCAGACGATCAAGTACCCACCTTCTAAGCGCCCGCTTGAAATGCTTAGCCTGTTGTCGAGCATCTCCAGCCATTGGTCCTACAAAACTGGCCAACCTCTGAAATCTCTGCATGAATTCTCCTGCATCCTCACTATCCAGCTAGGAAATCGAGTTGTATTCCCGTTCAAACCTCTGCTGCTCAGAATCAGGGAAATACCTCTTATAAAAAGTGGTGCGAAACTCAGTCCAAGTACAATTAAGCACATATGTTTCACCCCTTTTGCCTGCTTGTGCGCTTTCCACCAGTTCAGCGCATCCCCTTCTAACTTAAAAGTAGCCAAACGAGTCTTAAACTCGTCCTCACATCCCAACACTTCAAAGTTTTTCTCCAGGTGCGTAATCCAATCCTCAGCGGCTTGAGGAGTAGCAGCTTTACTGAATGACAAGGGCTTGAGCTTGTTGAAGCTCTCAAGCCAACCATGAATAGTAGTGGGTCGACCCCCACCACCAGAACCTCCAGAACCTCCAGAAGAACTTGCTCCATTACGAACATCATTGATGATCCGAGTGATCACCTCATTAGCGTTAAGACCCGGTAGCATGTTGGCTATAGCATTAGCAACCATAGCCTCCAAATTAGGGATCTCATCTTCCCCTTCAGGGTGACCATCGATATTACGGCGAGTGACAACCATCTGAATGATCATCAAAACGATTAGCAAGATCGAACAAGATACGATAGAGTGGGACAAGAAAAGAGAGTACGCGAAAGGAAACCTAATGTCTACCCAATCCTCACAGGTCAATGGCCTAAGCCCTAAGGGTTTCGTTAAACCTGTCTCTGATACCATAAATTGTAACACCCCGACCCGACAAGGGCAAGGATGTCACAATAATATGGTTTCACATCAGAACATTCAATAATAAACAGCGGAAGTCTTAACATTAATAATCAAAGAAAATAATTCAACAAGACTTATATCAAGTGCATCAAGACAATGAAACGAAAATAAATGAAGTACATAATAATCCATGTGCCAACAACGGCATAAACAATTCTAAAAATCCAAATGGCAAACTAAGATGACTAAGGTCAATGCTTCACTCAAGTTGCTCTCATCCCAAAGCAAAACCCAGCTCCTAGCTTAAATACCTGCCGCAGGAAAAGGAAATGCGGTTGAGCTACGAAAGCTCAGTGAACAGATATAACGATAACAAAGCAGTAATAAAGAATAGTGAAATGTAAATGTAGTAAAGGTTATTAGGAGTAAAGGCATAAGAATAAGGTGAGAATAAATGAAAAGTAAAGATTAAAAAGGTAAAGGAAAACAGTAATCCACCACGAGCCCAAATCAAATCAAATCAAGTAATCAAGGTGTACGGAGGGGAGACCTCGGTACCAAGTCATTATGAGTGGATACCTCCAAGGGGTGGAGTGCGCGGCTCCCAAGATGTGAAAGACGTGTATCGCACACATCCATCAGTCACCAAGTAATACAAGTAATCAAGTCAAGTTAAGTCAAGTACAAATCTAGGATGCATCCATACGCCCCAGTAGGCCACAATGTCTTCCTCTACGTAACAAGTCAAGTATCAAGTCAGGGACGGGACAGGTCATCACACTCCTGCCCTAGAGTCATGCCATCGGTGCATCAATGACATGGACATGAAACCCTCATGCCTAGTTATGGCTCGTAGTCTCAAACTGTGGGTCAAGGGTCAAGTATCAAGTGTCAAGTGTACAAGTTCTGGTTTTATCAAGTGGTTCAAGTCAAGTCATATATCAAGGGGTTGAAGTCAAATAGTTCATATCAAATGTATCAAGGTTCACGTCAAAGTTTATGGCTAAGTTTATATCAAGGTTCATAGCAAGGTTCAAGGCAAGGTTCAAACAAAAGATCAAGGCAAAGGTTCAAAGCAAAGGTTCAAGTCAAGGGGATCATATCAAAGGTTCACAATACAAGGGAAACATAGCAATGGCTTAGAGAATCCTAATGAATCAAGATAAGAAATCAAGAGAACGAAGGCACCTTACTGAAAAGGGCAGAATATCTGTACCTTATTCAACAGCAAAACAAACCAGAAATATGGATCAAAAGACAAAGGATCACTCCCGCGTTACGGAACCTATACGAATTAAATATCAAATATTACTTTAAGTTCATAAGAATTTTAGTATGCTTTCCATTTTATTAAATTCCTTACATTAGTAATTTCCCGTTTTAGTAAGTTTGCAAAATTAGTCCTTTATTGTTAATGTTACTATTTAGTTAAGTTAATTATTTAAAATGACACCATACATGAGTTAGGACCTATTATGAATATGAAGTAGGTTTAGGGTCTTAACGTGCCTAAATAATAAAGTATGGTGTGATCTATGAAATAAGATTAAAATACTTTATGGTACCACCTATCTTTTAAACAGTCACTATCCTATGAGTTGATTAAAATACAATATGGTACTCCTCACATTACTATCCTAGACTTTGATAATTCGAATCATAGGACCAAAAGAAAATGGAGTCTGACCATGTGACAACACATAATATATTGCTTCTCTATTATATTTTATTACTCCCTCACTGTACCAAAAGTAACCCATTTTACTCTTTGTTTATCTTAGTTCATGCATTCTATGATTTTACAACAGCCCACATGCTACTCACGTATATAAAGAAACAAAACAATCTCAATCCCCTTTCTTTTATCCCTCTGATGTCGACACAAAGACAGCCATGAACACCTCATTCACACTATTTTAACTCACACCTTCAAGCAAAACCAAAACACTCTAGTTTGTTTACCCAGTCGACCCTCATAACACGCAAAATACAGCCCCTTAACACACACACAACACATCATGTTAACACCGTTTTTAGACCCCATCGACACAACCATAACCTTCATAAAACATAGCCCTATTGACACCTCAAAACATAACTCAAACTACCCCTTGTTCGACCCACACTTCACACCACTCGACACGCACACAAAACCATTTTTACTTGCATGAAACTCAATCCTTTACAGCCCTTTTTCACACTAAAATGCACACGTACATCACCCTTGGTTCACAGTTTAGTTCGACACATCAACAGTCTACATGGTGACCCGTTAATACAGCCATACGACACCTTTATTTACCACATAAAATCATGACTATAACCTACTCGACAACCTTATTTTGTACAGCATGGGTTCCAAAAAAAATGACAAACAAGCATGCATTTTTCTTCTTTTATCTCTGTTCGAAACAGATTTTTAGGTTGTGTATTAGAGTCATGTTCATGCGTATTCATGGTCGACTAACAAGACACACATAGGTTTATAAATAGGCTTTTAGATTGTTATTTTATGTGGAGGTTTTATAATTTTAAGTAAGATGTTTTCTTAGCTAATGTGTTTTACCAATCGATAAGAACATCAAGAACAAGAATCAACAAGAGTAGGATTGAACAAGGTTTTAAGAGTTACCCTTGAAGTGCTTGGTCAAGAACGAACAACAGAACAAGGAGCAACAGCAGCAGAACAGCAGACGCGAGTTTGGAGTTTTAGGGTTTTTAAAGTGAGGCAAAAGAAAAAGGTTCGGTGTATATATAGATGGGAAACCGACTTTTTTGTTTGAGCTAAACATGGGTAGGACCTATTTTATTGGGATTGTGATATCTTTTAGAATCATGTATATCTTTTCCTTTTTTAATTCCTCCCTAGACGAATCTTCTGATTATATGGTACTATATGCATATTGAAACTTTTAGAATGCATGTAAAATGTTCAAGGTCAAAATTTTTCATAAACCTGTCTCACGATCTCATAATTGCGGCTGACGAAACCCTTCACCTCAAATCCCGAAATTCACCGCAATAATCCTATACGACCCCTTTCTTGTTCGATCCAAGGTTCGATTATTCTTAAATCTAGTATAAGAAAAAGGTAATATAATTTGATAATTTGGTTTACCCACATTAGTGTTGGCTATCTAAACTGTTTTAATCGAAGTACTTGTTAAAATCTAGTATAACAAAAAGGTTCGATTACTGTGTTAATCGAAGAATAAATTTGCAGTTTTATTGATTGGTTTCAAAAATCGTTTTTTGTTACATTAAGTAGACAATGATCTGAGTTTGAATTTTACTTTGTTTACTATCTATGGGTGTCTTGGGAAATGCAAATGTGCATTCAGTCAGCAACATAAATACCAAATTCGCCAAGGAAGGTAAACATAAAATACCCAATTTTCCATTTCTCGCTCATCAAAACAAAGTGATTGCTTAATTATTGATAAATAAAGGAGTGAGTTATATTTTTCGAAAATAAAAAGGGCGCACGTTTTTTTTTTTTTTTTTTTTTTTTTTTAATTTGTTCAGTTTTGACCCAAATTATGTTCTTGTTATAAGTTGGATATCTAAGTCCTCTTTAGGGATGAGAAAGTAGGGCACACTTTTGGCAATTTTCCCTATTATTAACGCTGCGGATTTTGAATACATTCTTTTAGACTTCTAGTGCAGTTCAAAATGCTTAGGGGCTGTTTACCTGAAGAAACTATTGTCTAGTTTTCAATCTATACTTTTGTAAGGAAACTGGAGTTTATCTCTATAGACTAGTTTAAAATTTAGAAAACCTGTTTGAATGGTGGTTTAGTTTGATTCCCCGTTGTCAGCAAAATGAATAATCTTAGTTGTTACTTTCACTATTGTTCCCCATGTTTTCACTTATTTTGATCATAGGATTTCTTGTTTTTCAGAATTTTCAACTAAAGCACAGTATAAGGAATTGTGGCATCACTGTCGCAGCCCTCATGCTTATGGCCCCTCGCGAAGGGGAAGACGTTTTTTACTTCCCACAGGGCCACTTGGAACAGCTTTGTGATTAAGCTTATGGGTTGCTTTCTGAAATAGACTTTATGCAGAAATGATAAAGTGATTCACCTCTCAAATAATATCAGTTCGTATGATACTCTTGCATTTAATAGAATCTGAAATGAAAGTCTATACCCTTTTTTCTAATAGATCGAGGCCTCCACCCAAGAGGTTGAGGGTTAAATTTTGAGAGTTAACAAACTCCTAAGAGCCCAGTTAAGAAATTCCTCAACCCATCCTTGTCTTCCTCCCATGAGACCCACCAGAGATATCAAGGCCCCCACCACTTTGAAAATATGCGGCCACGAAAGCTCAAACACTGTCACTAATCTTTCCCCCACAAGTACTTTCAAACATGAGCGTGGACAATGTGTTATGCTTATAGGTGACAAAGGGCAAGATGTTGGCAAAGGATCCATACATTTAGCAAACGGGACTTGGTTTGGAAGAAACTTGGAGGAATTAAGGTTGTGTGCTGTGGATGTCAATGTTCTGAAGGTGGCTAAATGGAGTGAACTTCCACACCCGTGTGATGCCACAGGCACCAGTTTTGCTCAGGTGGAAATGATACTGGGCTAAAAGAGGGTGTTGTGGGATTCCAGTAAACTTATCTTGATAAATACTCAAGGAGATGACACATCCAGATTTATCATGATGCTTTCCGTTAACCAAGGAAGAACTTGGATTCATTATTGATAGTTCATAGTCACTAAAGCTGCTGAAGACCACCAGTCTCTTTTGTGGTTAATACACTGATTTTCGTATCAAGTCTTTGGGGCACCAAGATCGGCTTCAGCATGTTGGACTTCTCATTTACATTCATGGTCGCTATGAAAGTAATCATTCACCATTCTCTAAGTTCTGAATCATCTTTGTTTTTGTGGTTCTTTTAACATGGTTCATCGATAATTTCTTCATATTTATCGTTTTGATCAAAAATGGTATGCAAAATCATTAATTTTCCAAATCCTGATAACTTCTGGCCGGGTCAAGAATATCTTGTCAAGTTCAGTGACAAAATTTTTGTTTCCCATGATATGTGTTTGAGAGGTCGATGGATTTTCGACGACTAGACCATATTCAAAAATTTAATTATAAAATATTATAACTTGTGAATATGGTTTGATCGCCGAATGTTGTAGGTGTTTGAGTATGAAACTGCTCTTGAAAGATCCATCATTGTTCTTTCATGTTTCATTGGGCATGAAGATCTTGTCATTGAGTAAGTACACCATATTCCGGTATGAAGGAACCTAACATATGTAATACCAAGAAGTATCCTAGTTTGTAATCTAGAGAATTGCTGGTAGCAAATATAACTCTTTTATGTAAGGATAGTTTGTGTATCAGTAGATATTGTTTGGATGTAGAATGAATGAATATGTAGTCTTCTTAATTTTTTGGCCTGGGTTTCTAGTTTGTAATATAGTGGCTTATAATTAGCTTCATTTTTTGTAATCGTGGCATGGCATCTATCTTTTCTTTTTTCTATTTAACATATACGAGTTGAATTTGCTATGTAGACGTTTTACATATTTATGTGACTTTTTAACGAATTGAGTCTGCAAAATAGTTTAAAATAAAATAAAATAATGTAAGATGCAATTATTGCCAATAAGTGGAACCTCATAATTTTTAACTTTTAAAAGAATTGAGAAATCAATTTATTTGGGAAGAAAAGAAATATAATAGCTAGTTTGTAACGTTTAGGTGTACATCAACTTGATACGCGATTCTTACCCGGCGAGTAGTCGAACAAGTGAGAGGTTGTCGACTAAAGAGATAGTAACTACTAAAGGGCTTTGGTATAAGGGTCGATTAGATGTGCGACTGTGCTACTGCATTGAATGTGTGACTTCTCTTATACAGCAAATAGTCTTATTTTCAGATTCCGACGATACTCATATATTGCGACAAACAAATTTTTTTCTAAAGTAAATGAGTTAATTACTTACATCATAAGCTTAGTTTGTAACTTGTTTCTAATAAAAAAAACCTACCACCACAGACAAGTTGAAAACCCATATTTGTTCTCCAACCCCCAATATAGATCCAAAAACTAAACCCAAAAGTTGTAAAATCCCAAACTAAACCCTAATTTATTCTTCAACCCCCAATTTAGCTTGTCACCTCCCACCTTTTTTTTTTCCATGAATTAAACAATTGAATGAACAATATTTCCAATCATATACTCTTGTAAATTCAAACCAACATCCAAAAACAAATAGTAACACGCAACTTTACAAAAAATAAATAAATAAATAAATAAATAAATTCAAAACCCCTCTGCAGGACCGAAAATACATATAATGATTTATGTGGTTCAGGGTGTCGGGGAAGCTCAAAGTAAAGAGTAAACATGGTATATTAGATTAAAGAATGGGGAAGGTGTGTGTGTATTCTAGAGAGAAGGAGGAGAAACATACACACACCCTAAGTTACAAATGAGACATCCCACCTTCCTAGTTGTGACTAGGAAGGTATTTATACAAGAATACTAACCTAACTTAGCAATATTGACTAAACTAGTCCTTGTACATAGAAAGAAATGCAATTCTCGAATATGACTTTACTTTAAGGCTAACAATCTCTCCCCAAATTGATGTTATACGGGAATTGCTTACAATGTTCCCTACAAGTCAAATTAGATACAAAACATAAGCACAGCAGCTCCCAGAATGGTCTTCAAGCTTCATTACTTCTTTCAGCTTGCAGAATCTTCTCAACTGCCATTTCTTTACTTGTAGAAGAACACTGTGAGCAAATCTAATTAGGGATTAAATCTGGCTTTTCACTCTCCCGTAATTAGTGCTCTCCCCCAAACTGACAAACTTTCTGATGAATGCCCTAAATCTGAAGAAGTCTTTTGATGAGTAAATGCATACCGTCTTTAGTCTTCTAACACGCAGCGGAAAATGTAGAACAGACTGTAGACTCGACCTTCTTCAAGATTGTCCATTCGGAGGAACAGAGTATCAACATCTTCATCTCACCAAATGCATCCCAGTTATCTTACATATGAAAAATCAGCCCGAAACTTACACATGAAATGATAACACCAAAGTAACAAGTTGAACCACTGATCATCTTCATTTTGTTACCCGAAATTGGTGAAGGTGGATAAGGTAGAAGTACGTTGAATAAGATGAGAAGATAAGGATATAGAATCAACCAATCTCCGACACAAATCGTTTCATAAATCATTAAACCCGATCACGTGAACTTGTTGTGCGTCCTCGATGTACACATTCGTCTCCCCAGATGGTTACGATTTATCGAAATCAGCATAATGATGTGTACGTGAAGCATTAACTGGAAGCAGTTTATCATTAAGCATATAGCCTGTGAGAAGATGTCGATGAACCCAATCTACTAACAATACGATTTAAAATGTCTAACTCTTTACCAACCCCCTGTATCAATAACATCGGCTATCTTTAGTAACCACATGTGAGGAAAAATCAATATGAAGAACTTGTGTTATAGCTCGACTTCACTTGGAGATGAACCGAACCACTTCCTTTATCATACAACACCCACGACAAGACCTTGATGACTCACAAACACATTTAAGAACAAGAAGAGTAGGTGGATCGTATGGCATAAAACTTATGTCGAATGATTATAACTTTTGAAAGAAATAATACAAAGACAAATGGGGAACACACATACACTCTCTTTACAATGGATAATGAGGCACACCTAGACAATGAGAGTGTGTGTGGTGATATAGTAAACACAGCCAACACCAAGTCAATTGGTGGGCTTTTCTTTGGGCTCTTGTGTGGGCTAATGTTAGCACTTCACTTATACATTTAAGATACTAACACATCTAATGCCATTAGCCCACTAACTAGACTACATATTACACTTGACACTTAAGTTCTAGATTAACAAATGACCATCACTTCACAACTAATAAATTAATTGCTAGCAATCTCCCCCTGAGGGATGGTCATTTCAATGATGCTACCGTGATTGGTCTTTTATCTTCACTGTCTTGAACTTTGTGTGTCGATGTATAATAGTCTTCATTCAATGTTCCTTCATGCGCTGTGATCTTCAAAGAATCATCTTTTGGTCGTTCTTGCCTTGATCTACTTCTTCTGTCCAAATGCGTCGTCGTTGTAGATGATGATGGTAGATGGACTTTCGTCGGTACCTGCATAAGACAGTTAGCAATAAATCGTCCAGCGCTTACAGGTTCAGATTTAGAGATCGTTATCAGCATAGTGTGAAAACTTTCTCTTAATCTTTGCCAAGGCCGTTGAGAGCCTCTGAAGTATACCGAAGTATCACTTCAAGACTGTAGACCGTTTGAAGCGAGTAACCATCATAACGTAAAGCAAGATCCTTAGATCTCATTAAGACTCATACAACTTGTATCCTTTAAGGTGAACACAAGTGTATTGTATAGGAAGTGTTCCTAAGAGATCTTTGATGAATCTCATGTCTCTAGACTCTATAATGTGCGTTTTGGCTTTAATCATCGGAGGCATGGAGCAGAGTGCCACCTTTTCAATATCAACACATCTCGGAGTGAGAGGTCGATAGATTATGTAGTGTTCTCCGTGAGAAATGAAACAAATATCTTTTAAGAGATATCTGAGTGGATAGGAGGGGTGGTGCAACGCGTCACTGGGTCCATGACGTCTTGTCTTCAATATCAGTATCACCTAAGTGAGTACCGATAGCATATGTATTGACCCGGTGTCTGACCTAAGTTTTCATGGAGGGCTATTTGTTTTCACCCTTTCATTAAACTTTTCTTTTTCATTCTTCAACCCCTTCTTTCTCCTTTCTCATTTACTCCTTTTTTCAATCATACCTAAGGACTTCTAATTCTAAGCTATTGGAATTGTCCTTGGGTAGATCCCTCCGGTTCTGGCGGATCATTGGACATAACCTAACCATAATCACCTTATTACTCCATGATTATCCTAGATTATTTGTCACATGCCATTAAACCTTGTGAAAATCTCTCAAAGTGTTCATGAGTAAACACATTTGGTTAACACATTGAGAGTTTTGCATTTTTGAAATACTCTCCCTTCACATGTGCTCATGCATTTTTGAAATAATATGCACATGTTGGGTACAGTTCGCACATTTGAAATGATTGATTTTCACTGAACATGACCTTCGTGAGACACGCTTACATCACTAGTTAGACTAGCTTGAAGTTATTACCCGTCCAGGTCATATTCAAATATCATCTCTCGAATTGGTACATTCTACTCAGACAAGTCCTTTGCGAGACACGTTTACATTACTGGTAAACCAGCTTGAAATTATTACCCGTCCAGGACATGTCTTTTTGATAACGGACATTTAGTTTCGTCAATTCGAGGGTTGTTTTGAGTCATTTTGAGGAGCTCGTTTTGAGATTCAAACCACAAAACTTCTTTTTGATAACATTTTAATCACGTCCTCTCCCCCTTATATCTAATAAACACTTAATCTCCCCCTCAAAAATAGCATGAAGTGGTATTTTTGAAAACAGTTGATTAAAATGAAACTTTTTGAGGAGAGACGGACTGATTTTAGCATGAAAATGGAACATTTTTCTTTTTATACTCCCCCTTAAACAAAGCATATAATTAAACATTTTTGTTTAAAAGCATTTAAGGGTCTTAGAGGGAGTTATTGTGAGCACAAAATTTATAGAAAGACTTTGAAAAATCTTTTTGAAACAATTTTGATTGAGTGCGCACGTTTTTTACTTTTTGCCATTAACACTGCGAGTCCTGATCGGAAATAATTAGAAGTCATCAATGTGGCCTTTATATGAAATCTTTTTGAGTTGGAGTACTCGGGCCACTGTAAAAGATTTCACAATAAAGCGCGGGTTTCGTACTGATATATACGAAAGCCATAATGAAGAAAATTTTGAGAAACGACATGTTCTGGAAAAAATTTAAATGAACTCCCGCTCAAGCATCTGTACATGCCCGTATCATTGTTGAATGACATTTCTAGATACGTACAGAATATTGATTAGACGAGAGACATGTTGTGAGAAGAATATTTTTGGTTTTTGTGTTTTATATTTTTTATGTCTTTTTGAAATTTTCTATTTTTATATTTTGTGTTTTGAAAAATATTTACATGCGAAGCTTCATGAGATAATTCACAAAGATTAGAGAAGACTTTCTAACTCTTCAGGAGTTAGGCTTGGCATTCCAATTCGACGAACTAAGTTTTCAAACCGCTCCTTTAGGAGGGCTTTAGTAAATAGATCGGCGAGTTGATATTCAGTCTTCACGAAAAATAATTCAACAGTACCCTCTTCAACATGCTCCTTTATGAAGTGGTAGCGGACTCTTATATGCTTGGTCTTCGAGTATTGCACTGGATTGCACAAGATGGCTATGGCACTTTTCGAGTCGCAATACAGAGGTATGCGGTCGAAAGAGAAGCCATTATCTGTGAGCTGTGTCCTCATCCATAGAACTTTGGCACAACACGCAGATAGAGACACATACTCGGCTTCTGCTATTGATAGAGCAGTGCAGTCTTGTTTCCTTGATGATCAGCCTACTAACTTTTCTCCCAAAAATTGTGCTCCGCCTGATGTACACTTTGCTGTAACTTAGCTACCGGCATGGTCTGCATCTGAAAATGCTATCAGTGTAAACTCCGAATCCTTCGGATACCAAAGTCCTATGTTGATGGTTCTTCTTAGGTACCGAAAGATCCGTTTAACCTCTTGGAGGTGAAGTTCAGTAGGCCTTGCCTGAAACCGTGCAAGTAAGCAAACAGCAAAATGAATATCTGGTCGGCTAGCAGTTAAGTACATGAGAGACCCAATCATGCTCCGATATTTCTTCGGATCCATGGGTTTCCCATATAAATCAGCGCCTATTTTGGGTGAAGTGAACATTGGAGTTCCAACAGAGTCACAATTCTCTATTCCATGTTTTTTCAAAATCTCAATTGTATATTTAGCCTGATTTAGAAAAATACCACGTGGGGATTGATGAATTTGTAAACCTAAAAATAATTTTAATTCACCTATCATGGACATTTCAAATTTGCTTTTCATGAGATTTTCAAAATGTTTTGAATGTTGTGGATTAGTGGGCCCAAATATGATGTCATCCACGTAAATCTGAACAATCAAAATATAATTTTTGTATTTTCTTGTAAACAAGGTCGGATCAATTGTTCCTTTGGTGAAATTATTTGACAACAAGAAAGATGATAATGCGTCATACCACACCCTTGGGGCTTGTTTCAAACCATAAATAGCTTTCTTCAACTTGTAGACATAGTCTGGATGATCTTTGTCGACGAAACCGTCTGGCTGACTCACGTACACTTCTTCTTTCAGAGTTCCATTCAAGAAAGCCGTCTTGATGTCCATCTAATAAACAGTGATGTTCTTGTGAGCCGCATAAGCTAAGAAAATCCTGACTGCTTCAAGCCTTGCAACTGGTGCGAATGACTCTTCAAAATCTATCCCTTCTTCCTGTCTGTATCCCTTTGCCACCAGACGAGCTTTGTTGCGAATTACAGTCATTTCTTCATCCTTTTTGTTTTTCCATAACCACTTAAGATCAATGACGAGTTTGTCAGTTGGTCTTGGAACTAAATCCCAGGTGTCATGTAACTGATATTGAAGAAGTTCTTCCTGCATCGCTTCAATCCAGGCATTATCTGCCATTGCTTCCCGAATGTTCTTAGGTTCTATGAGACTGACTGAGCATACATAGATGCACATGTCGCAATCGGTGTGGAGTTGTTTTCTCGTCTGAATTGGACTTAAGGGTTCACCAATAACCTGTTCTATTGGATGGTCTTTTGTCCACTGTAATGTTGAAGGGTACCTTGGACTGAACGAATGTGTGTTAGACGGTTCATGTAATCTGGAAGATGATTCAGCAGATTCCATTCCAAACGGGTTTTCAAAGTCTTCTTCATCTAAAACCGCATGATTTTGTTCTTGCTCATCAATTCTTGGTAGAACAAGTTCAATTACTGGAGTTGCTGGAGTAGATGGTGATGATGTTGATGTTGAGGGAGTTGGTGCGCCAGTTTCGAATGTTGTGGATGCATCAGGATTTGGTGGTGGTATTGGTGGTTGTTGATTTTGAGTGGGTACAGCGGAACGTTGGTTAAATGCATTTTTCGAAGTGCCACCATAGTATTCATCATACATAAACTCGAAGAAATTATCCAGTTCTTGAGTTGTGGGTTGTTCTTTATGAATTGATTGAGCTCCTTGAGGTGCGAGTCCCGAACTGATATGTCCGTAAGTAATTGGGTTAAGCGCGGGTTCTAGAGCGAGTCTCTCAGAAGCCATTTGTGAAATTTCATCAAATTTCACATTCATCGTCTCCATGATCTTTTTCGTTCTCCTGTTGTACACCCTGAATGCCCTCGAGTTTTCCGAATAACCAATGAAGATTCCAATATCGCCCTTAGCTTTCAACTTACCCAGATCTTCCCTGTCATTTGTTGGATAACACAAAGCACCAAATACATGTAGGTAAGAAATATCGGGTTTTCTGTTGTTGACTAGTTCATATGGGGTTTTATTGAATCTTGGATGGATTAGGGATCGGTTTTGAGTAAAACAAGCAGCGGAGACAGCATCAGCCCATAAGAATAGCGGTGCACTGGAATAAATCAGCATTGTGCGAGCAGCTTACACAAGCGTTCTATTTCTTCGTTCAACTACCCCATTCTGCTGTGGAGTTCTAACAGCTGATGTCTGGTGAGTAAGACCAGATTCTTTAAAATATGTTCTTAACTCCTGATTTGTGAATTCCGTGCCATTATCAGTTCTTACAATCCTAACTGGAGCTTGAAGTAGAACTTGAACACGCTTCAGAAAGGTGATGATGGTGCCTGGTGCTTCGTCTTTTGAAATCAAAAACTTTACCCATGTATATCTTGAATAGTCATCAACAATTACAAGAATATACTTCTTCCCATTTATGCTTTGAACTCTCATTGGGCCACATAAGTCCATATGCAACAGATGCAACCTATCAACCGAACTAGGTACGAGTTTAGGTTTGAATGTTGCTCTTTTGCTCTTTCCTTGCTCACAGGATGGACATAAGTGTTCTTTGGTGTATTTGAATTTTGGTAGACCATTGACGATGTTGTCTTTGGCAAGTTTGTTTATGGTGTCAAAGTTAAGATGGGACAAACGCCTATGCCACAACCAGGATTTTGTTTCACCTGCCCTGGTCATGAGACAAATTGGAGATGAAGAGGCCATTTGGTTTATGTCAATGGCATAGAGATTGGTGCCACGATTCCCAATTAAGAGATCATTTCCAACCAAATTTCTAACAAAGCAAGTGTTTCTCCTAAAAGAAACCTCTAAATCTGCATCACAAAACTGTCCGACTGAGAACAGATTGTGTCCCAACCCTTCGACACAGTAAACCCGAGTGATCAATTAATTGCCAAACCGAAGGTCTCCATAACCCAGAATAGCTGCAACATGATCATTCCCAAATCTTACAGTTCCCATGAACTGCCATACATAGTTGATTAGCAGCTTCAAATTCCCGGTCATGTGCTTCGAGCAACTTGAGTCTACAATCCAAAGACAAATTTTGATAACCTTCCATGAACAGAAAACAATTGCATTTGGAAACCGTATATCATTTGGTTCCATGGGTTAGGGGTAACACATGAATCACAGAAAAAGATGGTTTAATTTTGTTCTAATGGAACAACTTTTTGTTTGCCATTCTTACGTGTGCATTTTCTACCCGTTGGTTTCCATGCACAAAGCTTAAGATAGTCCCTAGGCAATAGAGTACTAGAGATAGTCCTAGATACAGCAATAAGACTGTTAAGGTATCTAGTCTTAGCACTAGTTCGTGTAGGAACATCTTTCTGTTCATGCTTTTCATTCACAGTATCAGAAACAATATCATCACAAGTATTTTCAGACAAAGATTTCTTTTGCATTAAACAAACAGATTCATTACATGCATTCAAAACACTTGTCTTTTTATTACATCCAGATGATATATGTTCCTTATTTGAAAGCTTTAAATTCCTAGGGTGTTCTTCTACTTCCTTGCATTCACTTTCAGAGACAGGCGAGACACTAGTTTTCTTGATATTGCTCCTAGGCATTCGTCTGCTCCTAGTGGTGCTTTCTAATGCTGTAGAAGGTAAGGAACACTCATTAGAATTTATGATGTTGTCCTGAGATATTGTTGTAGCATTCCTAGACTCATTTAGATTATCTTTTTTACTTTTGTCTATCACCCTAGATGTTTTAGATGTAGAGGTAGACGCAGTAGTGGGACTAATCCTATAAAGGCCAGGCGCTATTACATTCGATGTTTCGACAACAACTTTCTTTTTTTCTTTCTCACTAGGCAAGGGGGTTGATGGTGCTATACCCTTAGTTTCCTCACCCTTCCCTTTTTGACTTTCAAGTTGAGACTTCAAAAGATCAATTTATTTTTGCCTGTTGTGGTAGGAACGCTCATACGACAGTTTGTCATACTTGCATTCTTCCTTTTTCTGATCCAGTTGTTTAAAATATGCTACATTTTATTTTTCAATCTTGGCAAGTGCCTTTTCATATTTTATAACAATTTCAGAAGTCTCAGCCCGAAGTCTTTCATCATCCTCAACAGAATATGTTTGGTAAATAATAGACATAATATCAGTCGATAGAGCTTCGAAGGAGAGAGAGTCATTTTGGTTTTCCAAAACTTTTATTTGTTCCAAGTATTCATTAGCTTCCTTCACTAAGGATTTGTGGTCCTTAATGAATTCTGCTGACTCTTTCAAAAGATTATGTTCCACAATTTGGACAACCGCATAGATTGCAGCAATATGTGGATTAATTTCTTTTTCAAAAATCTATTTCAGTTCAGTTTGAACACCTGAAAACCATTCCAGCTTTTGACTGTTTGTTTTGGAAGCCATAATACGTTGAAGTGTTTCAATTCTCTGTTTAAGATCAACCAAATATAGTCTAGCTGCACTTGTATCATAAGTGTTTTTAGATGCCATTTGTTCGATGTTAGACAGATGTTTTGAGACAAATATTCGTTTTGCGACAGCCACTGGTCTTTTGAAAAACATTGGTGACTCTTTTTGAACAAGATGAACCCCAGAAAGTTTGTTAAGTTCATTATAGTCAATGGGTTTTATTTCTCTGATCAATTGTCGCATTTTGTTTCTATTCTCTATAGCAAGCTCAATCGTTTCACTAGAATCATGACCCGGAGGAGAATCATGCACATCATTTATAAGAGTACCATCATTTAACACATTCTGTTCTTTCTGAGCCTTTTTGTGATTATAAGGGTTTTCACATCCAATTGCCATTTTCTTTATAGTATGTAAAATCGGGTTTTTATCGTTTATTAACAAATTAATCGTTTATGCAGAATGACCCGTTTTTACAAGTAAATCTTCCAACTTTGCAATGGTTTCCTTTTTGTCAGTGATCTCTTTAAGAAGATCCTTTTCACGTTTTGAAAACCTTTCATTCAACTCCTTCTTTTCTTTTTCAAGATTAGAATAAGTTGATTTTTGTTTTGAAAGCTGGTTGGTTAGTTCAGAAATTTCTTTGTTAAGAGATTTGATTTGCAAATTCAAATTAACATCTAGAGTGTCAAATTTGATTTGCAAGTGTTTCTCTCTTGACTGAGAATCTCTTAAGCTAACCTCAAGATCTGACTGACGTTTGTTGTGAAAATCAAAAGCTTTTTCATTTGCCTTATAACTCTTAAGCTCAGCGTTCAATTTTTCATTCGCGCCCTTAACATCGCGATTGATCTTTTTGACCTTTTCTATTTCAATACTACAATTTTGCAATAATGATTCAAATAAAGCACGTGTTTCCTCAGCATTCTCAGTATGCTGTGACTCGAAGTCTCCATTAGAATCCATATATGGAGTTACCAAATTAGTATTGCTACAACTTGGTTCATCCATGTATGTATCGTAAATGAGATTATGAGTCGCAGGATGCTGTTAATTTTGAGGTGACATATCAAACATTTCATTATTATGACATGTAGCATATGGTTGTACCTCAGAAACCGCATTGGTGTCAAAAGCAGGAGGTGCTTCCGAATCCGTGTCATACTTTGCCTCCTGGAGATTTGCCATAAAAATGCAGTTTGCATCGATGGCCTTGAGATCTTCTGCATCATCCATAAGTGCCATGAAGTCATTCTCTTCTGCACTCAACTGTAACCCGGCCGTTTCCTTCTGAGCCAGCAATAATGCTTTCTGCAAGTAAGCTGGATCCCTCTTTTTTGGCTTGTCTGGACAGTTCCTAGCCATGTGACCGATACCCTGACAGTTGAAGCACTTCATCAAATTACCCTGATTCATATTCCCAGCTCCCTGAGCACCAACATTCCCAAACTGATTCCTAGCATTCTGACCCCTTTGATTTCCAACAGCTATACCCATCTGATTCCCTGCACACTGATCCATCTGATTACCAACATACTGCCCTGTATTCTGATTACCCATCTGATATCTTGGAGCATATCCCTGCTGATTCCCATATCCCCCAACCATTTGTCCTTGCTGACCCATGTTGAAACTTGGCTGTGCAATTTGCTTGTTGCGAGTGTTCGATGAGATTCGTTGATTGTTGTTGGTGGGTGTGGAGTAGCGTCCTTGGAATGCCTTTGTTAGGTAAGCAAAAGCTTGAGTCAAAGCAGAAGTTGACACATCTTGATCATTAAGATCGGGTTCTTGGTGTTGCGGGTATTGTTGTTGTGGGATTACATGTTGTTGTTGTGGGTAGAATGATGTTTGTGGATTATGTTGTTGTGACATGAATTGTTGTGATGAAGATGAAGGTTGTTGTGTATTGACTGTTGCAGGTGTAGGTGTTTGAACTATAAGTGCAAGAGGATCATGTTGTTTTGCTAACTTCACTTTTCTGACTTCATTTGCCTCTTCCTGGTTTTGCTTTAGGAAATCATAGAGTTGATCATAGTTCACCTCGTGTAGGTTCTTTGTTTGGTTGACAATTGTGACATATCGTCCCCATTCCTCTGGGAGGTTGTTGAGGAACTTGATGTTTTGAACAATTTGAGCAGGTGCCAACTTGTTTCTGATCAACTCATTCATTAGAGTAAAAAACCGTGTGTAGTAAGATTCAATCTGTTCAGCTGGAGTGGATGGGAACTTCTCCCAATCAGTTAGAAGCTTGTTTTCCATGTCTTGTTTACCAATTTCGGTGCCATGACAAAGCCGTTTAACTCGTTCCCACATATCATGAGCAGTTTCACAACTATCTACTGCACAAAATATATGTTGTGGTAAACCTAGTTGGATTAAGTGCATTGCCAAGTCATCTGCTTCAATTTGCTTCCAATCTTCTGTCGTATAATCTGATTCCTCTTGGATTCGGTATGTTGCTTCGACTGGAGGTGTTGCATCTGGATTTCCAGCTGTATCTTCAATCTCACGAGGGTTGAATGGACCTTTCTCGATGGAGTTAATCAAGAGTCTACCTCGTCCATTTGGCTTGGTTCTCATGTATCGAAGCATACGACTCGTCCATGGAAGATAACCACCTTTTTCTAACATTGGAGGATGGTTTTCTGCACCGGCGGCATGAATATCTTGTTGTGTAGTCATCTTTGAAATTTTGTATGATAAAGTGGATTGAGGATCATTACAACAAAATAGGAGTTGTTGTTGTTGAAGATTAAACTTGGTTGTTGTTGTGAAGCCTTGGTTTGTTGTTGATGATCGTTGAAGTTGCAATTTAGATAAACGAAACTAATTAAATAAAGTTACAAAATTTGATTAGAGTATAATTAAGACAAAGTCAAAAGTTTACAAATTCGACAAAGATTATGTAAATTACAATTTAGATAAAATGACAATTTCTATAGAAATTTTGACTTGACCAAAATTTATACAAATATGGTAAAATGTCAATTTAGATAGAAATATATCTAATTTATATAAATTGGTAATTTATATAAAAAATCTAACACTCTTATACAAGAGGGTAGATATCCATTTGTTGAAGTATTTTACACACTTATACAAGCGCGAAAATACCGAGTACACTTTTGAGTTGATGAAATTACGTTCGAATCAAATCCTTAAAAGTTATTTAACTTTGAAATCGTTTCACACAAGTACGAGGGCCAATTCTGTGAATTCTGAAACTTTCCAAAAGCTGCTGAAATTGCGAAATTCTGCTCCAATTTCGAAACTTTGCTCCAATTGCGAAACTTTGGTCCAAATTCGAAACTTTGTGTGAATTGCGAAACTTTGGTCCAATTTCGTAACTTTGTCTGAATTGCGAAAGTTTGCCTGAATTGCGACAAAACTCGTGAATTGCGATAAAAGTCAAATTTTCTGAATTCTGAAAACATCCAGCTTTGAATTGCGATAAAACGCAAATCTTGCAATTTCGATAATTGTGACGAATTGTGATAAAACGCTGCTTTTTCTGAATTTTGACAACTGGCAGCTTTTCACCAACTTTTACCAACTCTTTGTCCTTTTGTTACTTGCCCATGCTTTGCCCATACTTGTCAGACTTTACCACTGTCAATTTTTACTAACTAATACCAACTCAAATCAATCAAATCTATCACAAATCTTATCCAAAAACAAATCTTATACAAGATTTTTGGATGAAAGTCGATCTAGGAACCAAGAACAAACACAAAATCTAATCTTCCAAACCAAGTGATAAACTAATAAACCTTCATAACCAAGTCGATAGAACACAAAGAAAACACAACTTTACGCCCTTGATTTTTGTATGGATCGAATAGAAGAAAAACACAAAGTGTAATTTTTCTAGTGAAAGAAAAATAACAATGGGTGTTTTAATCTTGAGGATCAAGTACAAAAATACAACCTTTGGTCTTTGATCTTGCGTTCGATATCCACAGAAAACACAAATGGCCACGTTTCACAGAAAGCAAAAACGCAACAATATGTATTTTTAACAAGAACTTCACAGAAATCGAACACAAATACTCCTACCTTGAAGCCTTGCTCGTTGATACCACTTGTTATAGCTCGACTTCACTTGGAGATGAACCGAACCACTTCCTTTATCACACAACACCCACGACAAGACCTTGATAACTCACAAACACATTTAAGAACAAGAAGAGTAGGTGGATCGTATGGCGTAAAACTTATGTCGAATGATTATAACTTTTGAAAGAAATAATACTAAGACAAATGGGGAACACACACACACTCTCTTTACAATGGATAATGAGGCACACCTAGACAACGAGAGTGTGTGTGGTGATATAGCAAACACAGCCAACACCAAGTCAATTGGTGGGCTTTTCTTTGGGCTCTTGTGTGGGCTAATGTTAGCACTACACTTATACATTTAAGATACTAACACATCTAATGCCATTAGCCCACTAACTACACTCCATATTACACTTGACACTTAAGTTCTAGATTAACAAATGACCATCACTTCACAATTAATAAATTAATTGCTAACAACTTGAGAATGAAGTAGTTCTATCCCATCTCCAGTCAACCACAAGACTCGAACCAAAATGATAATTACAAGATCTCAACTTCGTTCGTGATATTCAAAGAATAATCAAGGCCTTCAATGGTCAAGCAAACGAAAAAACTATCATCAATCTATCAGAAGTTTTACTTCCATATTTTTTTCGAATATAAAGAAAGAAATATAACAAGTATGTTACTTTCCTTATTTGATTCTTTTAAACCGAAAACAAAACACAAAACAATAATACCTACCTGAGACCCTCCAAAGGATCTATCTTGATTCGGACTGAGCTGCAAATGAATACATCTAGTATGGTTGTGTTTTCGTGTGATACTTTATTGGGTTGTGTTCGGATTATAGATGGATGATGGAGTTGAGATGAGAGTATATGAGTTTTGAAGATGATGAGCAGATTTAAGATTGATTGGATTTGGTTGACTGCGTTTGGTGAGAGTGAGTTGGAAGGGGGCGGATTATCGCAATGGGTGTTTATGGTTTGTTTTAATGAGTAAGATTTAGGGTTAAGAGGTTATAAGTATTATTATGACTGGATCGGGTTTTCAATCTTTGGCTGCTTCCAGGCTTATAATGGATTTGGACTGAAGTGTTTAAGGTGTGTTGGATATGGACTAATGTTATACTTGGACTTAAAAATTGTTATCCGATTATTTTTCACAGGTATACATATTTCACGGCTAAAGTTTTTCAATGAATATCAATTGTGATTGAAGGGTTGATTCGATATTACTTATTTGGGATTGAAGTGATGTTTTACGGGCGCGTGCACTTATTTCATCTTCTTTCTTTCTTCACTCCCGCGAAGATGACTTGTTTGGGCATATGTTAATGGTGACAAAGACTTGGATATCTAGTTACTTTTGTGATTCTTTCTCTCTATACTCACAAAGTAACTATCACTTTAAGGAGTTACGTTGTAGTGCTCAGTGTCTCACGTAGTTGAGGATATGTCAAGAGGTTTTGTACTAATACTTTTGTTGAGGGTATGTGGTTACTAAAGATAGCCGATGTTATTGATACAGGGGGTTGGTAAAGAGTTAGACATTTTAAATCGTATTGTAACACCCCAACCCGTAAGGGTAAAGATATCACAATAATGGCTTCATATCAGATTACAAGCATTAAATCCAAAACATCATAAGTCCATAATATAAATGGTCAAAGGAAATAAGTCAACACAACTTATGTCCAAACAGAAATAAACCGAAGTACATAATCCAAAATGCCTAAACAATGGCATAACAGAAATAGAGTCCGAAATGATATAACTAGAATGCTAAGATTAAAGCTTCACACAGTTGCTCTCATCCCCAAAGCTAAAACCCAGATCCAAGCTTAAATACCTGCCGTACATGAAAAGAAACGTACGGCTGAGCTTAAAAAGCCCAGTGAACAGATACATATACAAAGTAATAATAATGAAATAGAAATGGATATGGTGCATGGGGAAAAGTCATAAGGTATAAACAAGAGACAGAAAATAAAAGAAGAATAGGATAGTCGTCTACCACGAGCCCAGAACATATCAGATAGTATCCATCATAATCTAGAGGGGATGCCTCTTAAGTAACCAGATAATATGAGGGGTGACCTCATGTATCAAATGGAGTGATCAGCTCCCAGATAGTTGTGAAAGGCGTGTATTGCACACAGCACCAGTCACCAGACAAATCATATCATAGCATATACAGTTAAATCCACTTAAACAGATCAGATCTAGGATTGCAATCCATACGCCCCCCAGAAACATATATATAATCATAATCAAAATAATGCGCATATCATAATCAGAATGGGGACGGTGTGAGGAATCACTCACCCACACATGAGTCATGCCAGTGGTGCATCACAGACACGGCCAGGTTACCTTCCTGGCTAGGTAACCGAAAAATGGCTCGGGTGTCAAACTAAGAGTCAGATAACATATCATAATCAGAGGGTCATATATCAGGGGTCAAATCAGATGGTCCATAATAGATGGTTCATAATAGATATATCAGATGTGATAACAAGGTCCGAATCAGAGTGTAACCAGAAAGGTTCATAATAAAAGGGTTCATAGCAATGGTTTTGGGAAAAACTTAAACGAATCAGAATCAGAATCATAACCATGAGATAGGACACCCTTACTGAAAAAGGGCAGAGTATCTGTACCTTATTGCAAGCAAAATAAAACCAGAAATAGCAAACACTGACAAGCTCAGGATCTCTCCTTCTTCACACCTAAAGGAGTAGAAGGGGATTACAAATCATTCTTAATTAACCATCTTTCCATTTTAAGTAACTTTCCCTTTTTAGTAAGTTTCCACTTTTAGAAAGTTTCCATAATTAGAAAGTTTCCACTTTTAGCAATATTTATTACATAGCTTAATTTGGTTAACACCTGCTGGAAATAAAGTATTTTTATCATATTTACACTTTTGGTCCTTAAGGTTTACAATTTACACTTTACACCCTTTACTTCCACAAGTTACACTTTAGACCCTTAATTCATCAAAATTTCACAATGGTCACTTATTTTATCATATTATAAGAGTGCACCCTAAATTTTACAGAATTTACACATTAGGTCCTTTTAGTTTACAAAGTTACATAATATATCCTTAATTTCCATTTTCAAATCTTAATTAATAATAATTACCCATTAGTCCAATAAATTCCCAAAATTACACATTTCATCCTCATTATATTTTTATGTTCGAACCATACTCAACTTTTCAGAAATTACAAGTTTAGTCCCTCTTTTAAATTATTTTACAAAATCGAATTACACTTTGTTACATGAACATTTTAATCCTTTAAATTCTAAAATTTACACATGACACCCCTAACTCATATTTTATTCGAATAGGACACATCCCAAAATAAGTTCTAAAAATAATCCTTGGGTTTTAAAAGTTACAAAACAAGCCCTCCTATTTTAATTAAATTCCATACGATTTAGCAACTTTTCAAAAATTACAATTTAAATCATTTAAATCTCATATTTACACATAGGCCCTTCATTTTATATTTTATTCACCTTCGACACTGATTTATACACTTTACAAAAATGACCCCTTAGTTTCAGAAGTTACGAAATACACCCTTACATTTTTAAAAGTCCAATTCGCATGAAATTTCAATTCGACAAACCCTAATTTACAAGGCAATCATGAGCTAATCATTATCAATCATTTGACCTATCATTTTACTGTATTAATTATTCCAGAAACACATCCAAACTCAACCCTAATCGAAGCTAGGGTTTTCACAAAGTCGATCCAACCTTTTCCATTTTTAGCGATAGAACAATATTTCACCATGATCAAATCTAGCTTCAAATATTCAGGTTCTCATTTTTCTCAGGCCATTTAGATCATATAGAGTCCATGAAAAATGATTACAACATCCAGAAAATTCGCATATGATATTACATGTTTATTTCGTGTTTTACTCATTTTAATTCGAACGATTTGATTAAGTTTGCATGAGTCGAAATATCTATTTTATCTGAGTTATATGAAGATAATAGATCATAGGAAAAATACCAATTCAGAGATTAGACGCGTGAATGAGCCCAAACAGAAATTACACCTTGTCGAGTGGAATTGAGTACCAAGAATTCCTAGCGATCAAACGCGACCTCCACGACCTTAGAGAAATTTTATATAGGGTATACATGACGTAAGGAACATGAGAAAATTGATAATGGAATTTTTAGATGACCGAATGAATTAATTTGTGATCTTACCTATCGAATGGAAAATAATTCCTAGCGATCGAATGAGAGCCTCCCACGACCTAAACCCAATTTTCTTAGCTTCCTTAATTCACAAACAACACCAGAAAAATAGCCTCGGATTTCCAGAAATTCGTATGATAAAATGGTGGAATTATTGTGTGTTTTTCTTCAATCGGCACTAGGGAAAAATAGGGTTTTGTGGATCTTAATTTATTTAAGGTTAGAGGAGCGTCTAGGGGAGGGTTTACAGCACCAAGAATCACGGAAATAATCAAGGCCCATGAATGTGATTTAAATTTCCCTTAAATGTAATTTTATTTCTTGTTTTAAAATCAATTTAATTGTTATTTATCCATTCGGTTGAATCAAGGGCAATTTGGTAATTTTGTAACTTTTATAAATATTAATCAAAGTTGTTAAAATTATTTTATATCATGTCTTGTTCTTTTCCAGAAGTTTGGGATCGATTCGGTACTTTTATAAGCTTTTAAGAAATTTTATAATTGGTAGGGGCAAAATGGTCATTTTACACGTTTTGGATTTTTAGGTGTTACAACTTCTTCCCCTCTAACAGAAAAATTTCGTCCTCGAAATTTGCAAAAAGGTATAGATGAAATGAACAGAAGACAAGACAAGGACATACCAGATCAGAATACAAAGTGAGGATAACTAGCTCGAATAGACTCCTCGGTCTCCCAGGTAGCTTCCCGCTCTGGGTGATTCCGCCAAAGAATCTTAACAAAAGGAATGACTTTACGTCTCATAACTCGCTCTTGGCGATCAAGGACAGCTTCCGGCTCCTCCGGAAGAGACATATCGGGCTGAATCTGATCAAGAGGGTAAGATACCACATGCAGAGGATGATAATTGTATCCCCTCAGGAGAGATACATGAAAGACGTCGTGAACATGTGATAACTGCGGAGGAAGAGCCAAACGGTACGAAACTTCTCCAATACGATCCAAAATTTCAAACGGTCCAATGAATCGAGGACTGAGCTTGCCCTTAATTCCAAAACGTTTAACTCCTCGAAACGGCGAAACCTTAAGAAACACCCGATCACCAACGCTAAACTCCAAGTCACGCCTATGCTTGTCAGCGTAACTCTTTTGACGAGCCCTAGCTTCTTTTAATTTCCCCCTAGCAACATCCACTTTCTCAGTAGCGATCTGAACTAACTCCGGTCCCTCAATAACGCGTTCACCTACCTCGTTCCAACAAACCGGAGCCCTACATTTCCGACCATATAACATCTCAAAGGGAGCCATACGAATACTCGCGTGCCAACTGTTATTATAAGCAAACTCTACCAAACACAAATAATCGTCCCAGCTGCCAGTCCATTCTAAGGCACATGCCCTCAACATGTCCTCTAAAGTCTGAATGGTCCTCTCCGACTGACCATCCGTCTGAGGGTGAAAAGCCGTACTGAACTTAAGGCGCGTATCCCATGCCTTATGCAATCCCTTCCAGAAACGTGACGTAAACCGAGGATCTCTATCTGATATAATGGCCGTAGGCATACCATGAAGCCTAACGATTTCCTGCTGAAATATGTCCGCCAATTTACTAACACTGTAGTCCACACGAATAGGGAGGAAGTGAGCAGACTTGGTTAGCCGATCAACGACCACCCAAATCGCATCATGCTTCCTACGAGTAAGAGGTAAACCAGTCACAAAATCCATGGAAATTTCCTCCCATTTCCACTTCGGAATCTCCAATGGCTGAAGCAACCCACTAGCTCTCTGGTGTTCAATCTTGACCTGCTGGCAAGTCAAACACTTAGACACGAACGAAGCCACATCCTGTTTCATGCCACCCCACCAAAAATGTTGCTTAAGGTCCCGGTACATCTTGGTAGAACCAGGATGTATAGTGAAAGGGGAACTATGAGCCTCCGATAGAACAGCCTCCTTAAGCTCAGGATCGTTGGGAACACAGAGACGATCCTCAAACCACACTACACCGGAGTCATCAACTCTAAACTCTGATTGCTTGCCGTCCTCAACATTTTGAACTATAGCCCACAGCTCACCATCCTCTTTCTGAGCTTCTTTAATTCGCAAAATAAGATTGGACTCCACCGTAAGGCTAGCCCAATAACCGCCGTGACCACGAATACAAAACTCCACATCAAGAAGCTCTAAATCATGCAAAACACGAGGCTCAAACTCTAAACTCGCGATCATACCGGATTTCCTACTCAGAGCATCAGCGACCACATTCGCCTTTCCGGGATGATACTGAATATTAGCATCATAATCTTTCAGAAGCTCCAGCCAACGCCTCTGCCTCATATTCAACTCTTTCTGGGTGAAGATGTATTTAAGACTCTTATGATCAGTGAAAATGTCACAAGTCTCCCCATACAAATAATGGCGCCAAATCTTTAGCGCGAACACCACAGCCGCTAACTCAAGATCATGCGTAGGATAGTTCACCTCATAAGGCTTCAGCTGCCTCGAAGCATAAGCGATAACCTTACCATGCTGCATCAAAACACATCCTAAACCTTTCTTCGATGCATCGCTATAAATCTGAAAACCGCCGGAACCTGAAGGAAGAGTTAAGATCGGTGCAGACACCAAACGCTTCTTCAACTCCTCAAAACTACTCTCTCGCTCATCAGTCCAAATAAACTTCTCTCCTTTCCTCATTAACTGTGTTAAAGGCAATGCAAGACGTGAAAAGCCCTCAACAAATCTCCTATAATACCCAGCAAGACCCAAGAAACTCCTCACTTCCGTCACATTTGTAGGTCTTGGCCATTTTGTGATAGCCTCAACCTTTGCCGGATCCATCGTGATGCCGTCTGCAGAAACTATGTGACCCAAGAAAGCCACTCGATCCAACCAAAACTCGCACTTCGAAAACTTTGCATACAATTTCTGCTGTCGAAGAATCTCCAGAACTATACTAAGATGTTGCTCGTGCTCCGCCTCGGTTTTAGAGTACACAAGGATATCATCTATGAAGACAATGACGAACTTATCGAGAAATTCATGGAATACCCGATTCATTAGGTCCATAAACACAGCAGGAGCATTGGTCAGACCAAAAGGCATAACCAAGAATTCATAGTGACCGTACCGAGTGCGAAAGGCCGTTTTGGGAACATCCTGTTCCCTCACCCTAAGCTGGTGATATCCAGACCTCAGATCAATTTTAGAGAAATGCCTCGCTCCTTGCAACTGATCGAATAAATCATCTATGCGAGGAAGAGGATAGCGGTTACGAATCGTAATACGGTTAAGCTCTCGATAATCGATACAAAGACGCATGCTTCCGTCTTTCTTCTTAACAAACAACACGGGAGCACCCCAAGGAGATACGCTCGGACGAATAAAACCGTTTTCCAACAGTTCTTGCAGTTGCTCCTTTAATTCCTTTAGCTCAATCGGTGCCATGCGGTAAGGAGCTTTAGATATGGGTTCAGCACCCGGAATCAGATCAATACTAAATTCGACTTCCCTGACAGGAGGAATGCCAGGAAGTTCATCCGGAAATACATCGGCGAAATCGCGCACCGTACGAATACTATCAATGCTAGGAACATCAACAGAGGTATCTTTAATAGAAGCAAGAAAACCAAGACAGCCATGCGAAATCAAAGTCCGGGCTTTCATAGCCGAAATAATCTTTACAGATTTCAGAGGTTGGGAACCAGAATAGACATAATCAGGATGGTGAAGATCACCAAAGATCACCTTACGAGCATAACAATCAATGGTCGCCTTATGAGCAGCTAACCAGTCCATGCCCAGAATAATATCAAAATCAACCATATCAATGGGAAGAAGGTTCGCAGGACGAATACGATCATCGAAATGGAGAGGGCAATTTACATACTCAACATCAATAATCACATGAGTTTTCATCGGGGTAGCAATAGATATTCGGTTCATTAATTGAGTTGGGTTTACGTTTATTTTATTTGCAAGTGATGTGGATATTATGGAATGCGTAGCACTGGTGTCAAATAAAACGAAAACAATACGATCACCAATATACAGAAAACCCGTAATAGTACCTGAGGTGCTAGCTGCCTGGTCACGTGCCATAGAATAGACCCGGCCTGAATTAGGAGCGGTCCTAGTATCAACTTTAGGTTCACCAACATTCTTCTTAGGACAGTCCTTGACTTTGTGAGAGGTAGATCCACAAGAGAAGCAACCACCAGAAGCTTTGTAACAAGGACCCGGATGTGGTTTCCCACATGTAGTACACAAAGGAGGAGGAGGTAAAGCCTGAACAGCACCTCTCTGACCAGAAGATCCCGACTGCTGATACTGCTGAGAATCCCTACGCCGGTTATTACCACCCTGACCCTGACCCTGACGGTCACCACCATACCGACCATAATCCTGCCGGCCCTGGTTCCTAGAATCCTGACGCCTATAATCACCACCTCGGTCCTGGCGACCCTGCTGATCATGCCCATGGTCCTGACGACCCCGAACATCCTGCCTCTGGTCCTGACGACCATGACCCCGAGAATCCTGTCTTTGGTCCTGCCGACCCCGAAAATCCACCCGGTTACCATCCCTATCACGCTTATTAGATCTCCTGTCCTCATGCAGCAACTCAATGTTGCGCGCAGCATCCTGAACACTAGCCACATCCTCATATGGAGTGTTAACAATCCGGTCTAACACCCATCCCTTAAGAGCCCATTTGAAGTGACGAGCCTGTCGAACCGCATCCCCGGTAACCTCTGGCCCAACGAAACTGGCCAGACGTAAGAATCGCTGCATAAAGTCTCCTGAAGACTCATGATCACCCTGACGAATCGACCCGTATTCCCTCTCATATCTCAGCTTTTCTGCCATCGGAATGTACTGCTTATAAAACACCTCAATGAACCCTGCCCACGAACAAGTCTCAGCAAAATCATCCCCCTTTGCCTGCACAAGGGCAGTCCACCAATTCTGAGCGTCACCTTCCAGCTTGAATGTAGCCAAACGAGTTTTAAACTCGTCAGCACATCCGAGAACCCTGAACAATTTCTCGACGTGGGTGATCCAGTCCTCTGCCTCATGAGGAGTGGTAGCGGACTTAAACGAAAGAGGCTTGAGCTTGATGAACCGCTCAATCCACACATGAATACCGACCGGTGGGGGAGCGGGTGGATTGCCACCACCTCCAGACGGACCTTCCCCACTACGGAGTCTTTCGGTGACCTCGGTCACCACCTGAGCAGAAAGGTTAGGGAGAACGTTTTTCAAAGCATCAGCAATCATGGCTTCGAAATTTGGAGCATCATACTCGTTAAAGCGCGTGTTCACCATCTGAACGATTACAAAAAGGATTAGCAACTCAGATAGAATATGACAGAGCAGATCAAGAATATGTGACAGATCAAAACAGGAAAAGAGTGCGCGAAAGGAAACCTAAGTTCTACCCAATCCTCACAGGTCACGAGCCTAAGCTCTAAAGGTTTCGGATAACCTGTTTCTCTGATACCATAAATTGTAACACCCCAACCCGTAAGGGTAAAGATATCACAATAATGGCTTCATATCAGATTACAAGCATTAAATCCAAAACATCATAAGTCCATAATATAAATGGTCAAAGGAAATAAGTCAACACAACTTATGTCCAAACAGAAATAAACCGAAGTACATAATCCAAAATGCCTAAACAATGGCATAACAGAAATAGAGTCCGAAATGATATAACTAGAATGCTAAGATTAAAGCTTCACACAGTTGCTCTCATCCCCAAAGCTAAAACCCAGATCCAAGCTTAAATACCTGCCGTACATGAAAAGAAACGTACGGCTGAGCTTAAAAAGCCCAGTGAACAGATACATATACAAAGTAATAATAATGAAATAGAAATGGATATGGTGCATGGGGAAAAGTCATAAGGTATAAACAAGAGACAGAAAATAAAAGAAGAATAGGATAGTCGTCTACCACGAGCCCAGAACATATCAGATAGTATCCATCATAATCTAGAGGGGATGCCTCTTAAGTAACCAGATAATATGAGGGGTGACCTCATGTATCAAATGGAGTGATCAGCTCCCAGATAGTTGTGAAAGGCGTGTATTGCACACAGCACCAGTCACCAGACAAATCATATCATAGCATATACAGTTAAATCCACTTAAACAGATCAGATCTAGGATTGCAATCCATACGCCCCCCAGAAACATATATATAATCATAATCAAAATAATGCGCATATCATAATCAGAATGGGGACGGTGTGAGGAATCACTCACCCACACATGAGTCATGCCAGTGGTGCATCACAGACACGGCCAGGTTACCTTCCTGGCTAGGTAACCGAAAAATGGCTCGGGTGTCAAACTAAGAGTCAGATAACATATCATAATCAGAGGGTCATATATCAGGGGTCAAATCAGATGGTCCATAATAGATGGTTCATAATAGATATATCAGATGTGATAACAAGGTCCGAATCAGAGTGTAACCAGAAAGGTTCATAATAAAAGGGTTCATAGCAATGGTTTTGGGAAAAACTTAAACGAATCAGAATCAGAATCATAACCATGAGATAGGACACCCTTACTGAAAAAGGGCAGAGTATCTGTACCTTATTGCAAGCAAAATAAAACCAGAAATAGCAAACACTGACAAGCTCAGGATCTCTCCTTCTTCACACCTAAAGGAGTAGAAGGGGATTACAAATCATTCTTAATTAACCATCTTTCCATTTTAAGTAACTTTCCCTTTTTAGTAAGTTTCCACTTTTAGAAAGTTTCCATAATTAGAAAGTTTCCACTTTTAGCAATATTTATTACATAGCTTAATTTGGTTAACACCTGCTGGAAATAAAGTATTTTTATCATATTTACACTTTTGGTCCTTAAGGTTTACAATTTACACTTTACACCCTTTACTTCCACAAGTTACACTTTAGACCCTTAATTCATCAAAATTTCACAATGGTCACTTATTTTATCATATTATAAGAGTGCACCCTAAATTTTACAGAATTTACACATTAGGTCCTTTTAGTTTACAAAGTTACATAATATATCCTTAATTTCCATTTTCAAATCTTAATTAATAATAATTACCCATTAGTCCAATAAATTCCCAAAATTACACATTTCATCCTCATTATATTTTTATGTTCGAACCATACTCAACTTTTCAGAAATTACAAGTTTAGTCCCTCTTTTAAATTATTTTACAAAATCGAATTACACTTTGTTACATGAACATTTTAATCCTTTAAATTCTAAAATTTACACATGACACCCCTAACTCATATTTTATTCGAATAGGACACATCCCAAAATAAGTTCTAAAAATAATCCTTGGGTTTTAAAAGTTACAAAACAAGCCCTCCTATTTTAATTAAATTCCATACGATTTAGCAACTTTTCAAAAATTACAATTTAAATCATTTAAATCTCATATTTACACATAGGCCCTTCATTTTATATTTTATTCACCTTCGACACTGATTTATACACTTTACAAAAATGACCCCTTAGTTTCAGAAGTTACGAAATACACCCTTACATTTTTAAAAGTCCAATTCGCATGAAATTTCAATTCGACAAACCCTAATTTACAAGGCAATCATGAGCTAATCATTATCAATCATTTGACCTATCATTTTACTGTATTAATTATTCCAGAAACACATCCAAACTCAACCCTAATCGAAGCTAGGGTTTTCACAAAGTCGATCCAACCTTTTCCATTTTTAGCGATAGAACAATATTTCACCATGATCAAATCTAGCTTCAAATATTCAGGTTCTCATTTTTCTCAGGCCATTTAGATCATATAGAGTCCATGAAAAATGATTACAACATCCAGAAAATTCGCATATGATATTACATGTTTATTTCGTGTTTTACTCATTTTAATTCGAACGATTTGATTAAGTTTGCATGAGTCGAAATATCTATTTTATCTGAGTTATATGAAGATAATAGATCATAGGAAAAATACCAATTCAGAGATTAGACGCGTGAATGAGCCCAAACAGAAATTACACCTTGTCGAGTGGAATTGAGTACCAAGAATTCCTAGCGATCAAACGCGACCTCCACGACCTTAGAGAAATTTTATATAGGGTATACATGACGTAAGGAACATGAGAAAATTGATAATGGAATTTTTAGATGACCGAATGAATTAATTTGTGATCTTACCTATCGAATGGAAAATAATTCCTAGCGATCGAATGAGAGCCTCCCACGACCTAAACCCAATTTTCTTAGCTTCCTTAATTCACAAACAACACCAGAAAAATAGCCTCGGATTTCCAGAAATTCGTATGATAAAATGGTGGAATTATTGTGTGTTTTTCTTCAATCGGCACTAGGGAAAAATAGGGTTTTGTGGATCTTAATTTATTTAAGGTTAGAGGAGCGTCTAGGGGAGGGTTTACAGCACCAAGAATCACGGAAATAATCAAGGCCCATGAATGTGATTTAAATTTCCCTTAAATGTAATTTTATTTCTTGTTTTAAAATCAATTTAATTGTTATTTATCCATTCGGTTGAATCAAGGGCAATTTGGTAATTTTGTAACTTTTATAAATATTAATCAAAGTTGTTAAAATTATTTTATATCATGTCTTGTTCTTTTCCAGAAGTTTGGGATCGATTCGGTACTTTTATAAGCTTTTAAGAAATTTTATAATTGGTAGGGGCAAAATGGTCATTTTACACGTTTTGGATTTTTAGGTGTTACATTTTAAATCGTATTGTTAGTAGATTGGGTTCATTGACATCTTCTCACAGGCTGTAAGCTTAATGATAAACTGCTTCCAGTTAATGCTTCACGTACACATCATTATGTTGATTCCGATAAATCGTAACCATCAGGGGAGAGAAATGTGTACATCGAGGACGCACAACAAGTTCACGTGATCGGGTTAAATGATTTATGAAACGATTTGTGTCGGAAATTGGTTGATTCTATATCCTTATCTTCTCATCTTATTCAACGTACTTCTACCTTATCCACCTTTACCAATTTCGGGAAACAAAATGAAGATGATCAGTGGTTCAACTTGTTACTTTGGTGTTATCATTTCATGTGTACGTTTCGGGTTGATTTTTCATATGTAAGATAACTGGGATGCATTTGGTGAGATGAAGATGTTGATACTCTGTTCCACCAAATGGACAATCTTGAAGAAGGTCGAGTCTACAGTCTGTTCTACATTTTCCGCTGCCATTTAGAAAACTAAAGACGGTATGCATTTACTCATCAAAAAACTTCTTCAGATTTAAGGCATTCATCAGAAAGTTTGTCAGTTTGGGGGAGAGCACTAATTAGGGGAGAATGAAAAGCCAGATTTAATCCCTAATTAGATTTGCTCACAGTGTTCTTCTACAAGTAAAGAAATGGCAGTTGAGAAGATTCTGCAAGCTGAAAGAAGTAATGAAGCTAGAAGACCATTCTGGGTGCTGTTGTGCTTATGTTTTGTATCTAATTTGACTTGTAGGGAACATTGTAAGCAATTCCCGTATGACATCACTTTGGGGAGAGATTGTTAGCCTTAAAGTAAAGTCATATTCGGGAATTGCATTTTTTTCTATGTACAAGGACTAGTTTAGTCAATATTGCTAAGTTAGGTTAGTATTCTTGTATAAATACCTTCCTAGTCACAACTAGGAAGGTGGGATGTCTCATTTGTAACTTAGGGTGTGTGTGTGTTTCTCCTCCTTCTCTCTAGAATACACACACACCTTCTCCATTCTTTAATCTAATATACCATGTTTCCTCTTTACTTTGAGCTTCCCCGACATCCCGAACCACATAAATGATTATATGTATTTTCGGTCCTGCAGAGGGGTTTTTAATTTTTTTTTTAATTTTTTTATTATATTTTATTTTTTTTGTAAAGTTGCGTGTTACTATTTGTTTTTGGATGTTGGTTTGAATTTACAAGAGTATATGATTGGAAATATTGTTCATTCAATTGTTTAATTCATGGAAAAAAGAAGGTGGGAGGTGACAAGCAAAATTGGGATTGAAGAATAAATTGGGGTTTAGTTTGGGATTTTACAACTTTTGGGTGTAGTTTTTTGGATCTATATTGGGGATTTGAGAACAAATATGGGTTTTCAACTTGTCTGTGGTGGTAGGTTTTTTTTATTAGAAACAAGTTACAAACTAAGCTAACCATCTAAGTAATTAACTCTTTTACTTTAGAAAAAAATTTGTTGGTCGCAATATATGAGTATCGTCGGAATCTGAAAATAAGACTATTTGCTGTAAAAGAGAAATCACACATTCAATGCGGTAGCACAGTCGCACATCTAATCGACCCTTATACCAAAGCCCTTTAGTAGTTACTATCTCTTTAGTCGACAACCTCTCACTTGTTCGACTACTCGCCGGGTAAGAATCGCGTATGAAGTTGATCATGTACACCTAAACGTTACAAACTAGCTATTATATTTCTTTTTTTCCCAAATAAATTGATTTCTCAATTCTTTTAATTGTTAAAAATTATGAGGTTCCACTTATTGGCAATAATTGCATCTTACATTATTTATTTTTTATTTTTTATTTTTTTTTAAACTATTTTGCAGACTCTATTCATTAAAAAGTCACATAAATATGTAAAACGTCTACATAGCAAATTCAACTCGTATATGTTAAATAGAAAAAAGAAAAGATAGATGCCATGCCACGATTACAAAAAATGAAGCTAATTATAAGCCACTATATTACAAACTAGAAACCCAAAAAATTAAGAAGACTACATATTCATTCATTCTACATCCAAACAATATCTACTGATACACAAACTATCCTTACATAAAAGAGTTATATTTGCTACCAGCAATTCTCTAGATTACAAACTAGGATACTTCTTGGTATTACATATGTTAGGTTCCGTCATACCGGAATATGGTGTACTTACTCATTGACAAGATCTTCATGCCCAATGAAACATGAAAGAACAATGATGGATCTTTCAAGAGCAGTTTCATACTCAAACACCTACAACATTCGGCGATCAAACCATATTCACAAGTTATAATATTTTATAATTTAATTTGTGAATATGGTCTAGTCGTCGAAAATCCATCGACCTCTCAAACACATATCATGGGAAACAAAAATTTTGTCACTGAACTTGACAAGATATTCTTGACCCGGCCAGAAGTTATCAGGATTTGGAAAATTAATGCTTTTGCATACCATTTTTGATCAAAAAGATAAATATGAAGAAATTATCGATGAACCATGTTAAAAAGAACCACAAAAACAAAGATGATTCAGAACTTGGAGAATGGTGAATGATTACTTTCATAGCGACCATGAATGTAAATGAGAAGTCCAACATGGTGAAGCCGATCTTGGTGCCCCAAAGACTTGATACGAAAATCAGTGTATTAACCACAAAAGAGACTGGTGGTCTTCAGCAGCTTTAGTGACTATAAACTATCAATAATGAATCCAAGTTCTTCCTTGGTTAATGGAAAGCAGCATGATAAATCTGGATGTGTCATCTCCTTGAGTATTTATCAAGATAAGTTTACTGGAATCCCACAACACCCTCTTTTAGCCCAGTAACATTTCCACCTGAGGAAAACTGGTGCCTGTGGCATCACACGGGTGTGGAAGTTCACTCCATTTAGCCACCTTAAGAACATTGACATCCACAGCACACAACCTTAATTCCTCCAAGTTTCTTCCAAACCAAGTCCCGTTTGCTAAATGTATGGATCCTTTGCCAACATCTTGCCCTTTGTCACCTATAAGCATAACACATTGTCCACGCTCATGTTTGAAAGTACTTGTGGGGGAAAGATTAGTGACAGTGTTTGAGCTTTCGTGGCAGCATATTTTCAAAGTGGTGGGGGCCTTGATATCTCTGGTGGGTCTCATGGGAGGAAGACAAGGATGGGTTGAGGAATTTGTTAACTGGGCTCTTAGGAGTTTGTTAACTCTCAAAATTTAAACCTCAACCTCTTGGGTGGAGGCCTCGATCTATTAGAAAAAAGGGTATAGACTTTCATTTCAGATTCTATTAAATGCAAGAGTATCATACGAACTGATATTATTTGAGAGGTGAATCACTTTATCATTTCTGCATAAAGTCTATTTCAGAAAGCAACCCATAAGCTTAATAACAAAGCTGTTCCAAGTGGCCCTGTGGGAAGTAAAAAACGTCTTCCCCTTCGCGAGGGGCCATAAGCATGAGGGCTGCGACAGTGATGCCACAATTCCTTCTACTGTGCTTTAGTTGAAAATTCCGAAAAACAAGAAATCCTATGATCAAAATAAGTGAAAACATGGGGAACAATAGTGAAACTAACAACTAAGATTATTCATTTTGCTGACAACGGGGAATCAAACTAAAACACCATTCAAACAGGTTTTCTAAATTTTAAACTAGTCTATAGAGATAAACTCCAGTTTCCATACAAAACTATAGATTGAAAACTAGACAATATTTTCTTCAGGTAAACAGCCCCTAAGCATTCTGAACTGCACTAGAAGTCTAAAAGAATGTATTCAAAATCCGCAGCGTTAATAATAGGGAAAATTGCCAAAAGTGTGCCCTACTTTCTCATCCCTAAAGAGGACTTAGATATCCAACTTATAAAATTTTTATTTTCAAAAAATATAACTCACTCCTTTATTTATCAATAATTAAGCAATCACTTTGTTTTGATGAGCGAGAAATGGAAAATTGGGTATTTTATGTTTACCTTCCTTGGCGAATTTGGTATTTATGTTACTGACTGAATGCACATTTGCATTTCCCAAGACACCCATAGATAGTAAACAAAGTAAAATTCAAACTCAGATCATTGTCTACTTAATGTAACAAAAAACGATTTTTGAAACCAATCAATAAAACTGCAAATTTATTCTTCGATTAACACAGTAATCGAACCTTTTTGTTATACTAGATTTTTACAAGTACTTCGATTAAAACAGTTTAGATAGCCAACACTAATGTAGGTTAACCAAATTATCAAATTATATTACCTTTTTCTTATACTAGATTTAAGAATAATCGAACCTTGGATCGAACAAGAAAGGGGTCGTATAGGATTATTGCGGTGAATTTCGGGATTTGAGGGGAAGGGTTTAGTCAACCGCAATTATGAGATCGTGAGAGAGGTTTGTGAAAATATTTGACCTAATCTATCAATTTAATAATATAACCTATTTTTATGGACGGTTTTTCAGAAAGATGGATTGTGAGATTCCTATATTACCCCTCCATCTTTAGAAGATTAATTTCTAAATTTTAGTTTAATTACAATTATGCCACAGCTAATTTCAACCATTGATCACATATTTAATGTTGAGATTGGTTCTCACAGTTCTCGACCTCCATCTGGTGTATGACGCAACTAAATACTTGAATCAATGCATCATAATATATGAAGACAAATTGCATTCTAGCATTAAAAGATAAATAACATACTTGTTCAAGGTGCCCCTGAGGAATGTAATACATTTAATCCCCAAAGGATCCTGAAAAACATGAATACCAATCAATGAAATATATGCCTATGAAATTATGTACAGATTATATAAAACATGGGAGGGAGGTTGTATGAATTCTCACCAATTTCTTTAGAAACTTTGTGAGCCGTGGGAGGTTCTTTATACAACTTGTGATTTGAGGTGTAATATTGTGGAGCTGGAAATGCCTGGTTTATATGCCATACCAATTAGATACAAGGTAAAATCATAGATTCGATAGAAAGTTGCTATAACTTAAAGAAGAATATATTCCAATCAAAAAATATATAAGCATCATTTAAGGATAAAGAAAGTAAGTACAAATAGTTTCAACCATTTAATATAGTAACCATTATTGAAGTTCAAAGGTCGGTAGGTTGATCCAACCCGTTTGAACATGTTACCCTAGCTGCATATTGCCTAACCAACCGAATATTCCACTAACGCAAAAGATGTGCTCAAATTAAGCTATATCATTATTATTGTCCCAGCCATCATCGCTTGCCAACCCAAAATCAAGAATCACAAGAAATATAAGAATCAAGAATTGAACCCAACGAAATATGATTTTATTTACTGAATGAGGGGTTGGTTTACTTACAGACACATTCAACCTATTTATACTATGTGAAACGACATGATAACTGTCATATGAACCATTGTGTCGTTTCACTTTACCTAATAACTGTCAAATAATAACTACCTTTCTAACAGGCTGTTTGGGTTAACTGGGTTTGACCCAACCCATTACATTTTAGCCTTTTACAAATCGACCCATAATACATATAAACTAAATACTTTGACATCTAATGAATTAAATGGCCAACATCTCCCCCCTAATTCATTAATGTCAAACTCTTCTTCTTGATCCTTGATTCTTCTTGTTCGATCCTTTATGTTCTGTTGCCTCTTCCTTGTTGCTTTCTATTGTGACATCATCCTTTGCAGTCTTGCATCTCTTCCTTGGAGTTCCATCTAGTGCATTCTCTATTTCAACATCCATCGTTGCAAAAGCCTGTGGTCCTTCCATTCCTGCAGTTCCACTGCAATTGTTAGCATTTATTTTAATGCTATTTAGGAAGTGATGGTCATTGTTAGCTTGAACTAAATGTCATGTATAATATGTAGTTTATCAAGTGGGCTTATAGCATTAGTTTTATTTGCAACTTAAGCATATGTATAGTGCAAACACTAAGCCCACTCAAAGTCCATTGTAAAAGCCCACCAAGCCCATCTTGGTTGGCTGTGAAACATATAACCACGCACACACACACTCTGCTTTGGTATGCCTCATTCAACATATGTAAAAGAGTGTGTGTGTGTGAAATTCCTCTCTAGTCTTTGTATTGCTTTCAACTTTTGAATACAATCATTCGACTAGCAAATATCCACATATACTCTTCATGTTCTTAATGTGTATGATTGTGAGTGTCATCGAGTCTTTGTTTCTATGATAAAGAAGTGGTTCGATCTCTACAAGTGGTATCAGAGCCTACCAACAAGGTAGAAGGTAAAGTTGTGTTTCGGTTTGTGCTATCAAAAACCAACTGTCGGGTTTTTTCCTCTTTCTTCAAATCGATTGCAAATATTCATGAGTAAGATTGTGTTTGTTAATATGTTAACAACTTGGTGTTTGATTAAGTGATTATTCCTCATTTGTATCTTGGGTTTAAAAGGCTGCATTCTTTTGTTGTTCTAAACTTTAGATCGACTAGGAATTTTTTATGAAAGGATAAGATGTGTTTTTGGATTAGTTTGGTTATTTTATTGGAATAATCATTGTTTAAGTGTACTATTGGTCCAAGTTGTTCTGTGGGTGAAAAGTTGTCAGGGATAATATCTTACAAGATAAGGTCAAGTGGGCAAGTGACACAAAAAGTCAAAGAAGTTGGGAAAAGTGCAAATTATCGCAAAACAGAAAGTCCAGCGAGTTATCGGAACTGGGATTTTTTAGTGTTTTATCGCAATTCCAGTTCAGCAGTCGAATTATCGCAATTCATGTTTCTTATCGGAATTGGGAGCTAAAATTTTATCGCAATTCAGGTCTGAAGAAATTATCGCAATTCAGATTGCGATAAAATTATCGCAATTGGGCTTCTCAGAATTATCGCAAATCAGCTTTCATCAGATATCAAATTTCAGTCTTGTCCGAGATCTTCTACCAATTGCGATATCGGACAAAGAAGGCATTTGTGATATCGGACAAAGAGCAGTTTTCAGATTTGACAGTTTCAGTCCCTCTCTTTTCAGCAGACTTTTTGAAAGTTTCAGAATTGGCAGTTTTGGCCCTCGTACTTGTGTGAATTGAGTTCAAAGTTAAATAACTTTTAAGGATTTGATTCGAACGTAATTTCGTCAACTCAAAAGTGAACTCGGTATTTTAACTCTTGTATAAGAGTGGAAAATACTTCGACAAATGGATATCTACCCTCTTATATAAGAGTGTTAGATTTTATATAAATTGCCAATTTATATAAATTGGATATATTTCTATCTAAATTGACATTTTGCCATAATTTATATAAATTTTGGTCAAATTGAAATTTCTATAGAAATTGTCATTTTATCTAAATTGTAATTTACATAACCTTTGTCGAAATTGTAAACTTTTGACTTTGTCTTAATTATACTCTAATCAGATTTTGTAACTTTATTTAAATTTGTTTCGATTATCTAAATTACAACTTCAACAATCATCAACAACAACCAAGTTCAAGTTCAACCTTCAACGACAACAACTTCTATTTTGTTGAAACGATCCTCAATCCACTTTATCATACAATACCGTAAGGATGACTACACAACAAGACATTCATGCCGCAGGTTCAGAAAACCGTCCTCCAATGTTAGAAAAAGGTGGTTATCTTCCATGGACGAGTCGTATGAAAAGATAAATGAAAACCAAGCCTCATGGACAAGGTAGACTCTTGATCAAATCCTTATAGGAAGGTCCATTCAAGCCTCGTCAGATTCAAGTCACAGCTGGGAATCCTGATGCAACACCTCCAATTAAAGCAACCTTCCGGACTCAAACGGAAGAGGAATACACATTGGCAGAATGGAAGCAAATTGAAGCAGATGACATGGCAATGCATTTAATTCAACTCGGGTTGCCACAAGAAATATTTTGTGCCGTAGATAGTTGTGAAACTGCCTATGAAATGTGGGATCGAGTTAGACGGCTTTGCTATGGTACAGAAATTGGCAAACAAGACATGGAAAACAAGCTTCTGACTGAATGGGAGAAGTTCACATCCACACCAGCTGAACAGTTTGAATCTTACTACACACGGTTTTGTACTCTAATGAATGAGTTGATCAGACACAATTTGGCACCTAAACAAATTGTTCAGAACATCAAGTTCATCAACAACCTTCCAGAAGAATGGGGACGATATGTCACTATTGTCAACCAAACTAAGAATCTTCACGATATGAACTATGATCAGCTCTATTACTTCCTAAAACAAAACCAAGCAGAGGCGAATGAAATCAGAAAAGAGAAACAAGCAAAACAACAAGATCCTCTTGCACTCATAGTTCAATCACCTACCCCTGCAACAGTAAATGCACAACCTTCATCATCATCTTCATCCCAACAATTCATGCAACAACAATACAACTCTCAAACACCGTTCTACCCACAACAACAACATGTAATCCCACAACAACAATACCCGCAACACCCAGATCAACATGATCAGGATGAGTCATCTGATGCTTTGACTCAATCTTTTGCTTACCTATCAAAAGCATTCCAAGGACGCTACTCCACACCCACCAACAACAATTAACGAATCTCATCGAACACTCGCAAAAAGCAAATTGCACAGCCGAGTTTCAACATGGGACAGCAAGGACAAATGGTTGGGGGATATGGAAACCAGCAGGGATATGCTCCAAGATATCAGTTGGGTAATCAGATGGGTCAGTATGCAGGGAATCAGATGGATGCAGCTGTTGGTAATCAAAGGGTTCAGAATGCTGGGAATCAGTTTGGGAATGTTGCTCAGGGAGCAGGGAATAGGAATCAGGGTAATGTGATGAAATGCTTTAACTGTCAGGGTATTGGTCATATGGCTAGGAATTGTCTTAACAAGCCAAATAAGAGGGATCCAGCATATTTGCAGAAAGCATTAATGTTGGCAAACAAGGAAACGGCTGGGCTTCAGTTGAGTGCAGAAGAGAATGACTTCATGGCTATTATGGACAATTCAGAAGATCAAGAGGAAATCGATGCAAACTGCATTTTTATGGCAAATCTCCAAGAGGCAAAGTACGACACGGACTCAAAAGCACCTCCTGCTTTTAACACAAATGCGGTTTCTGAGGTACAACCATATGCTACATGTCACAATAATGAAATGTTTGATATGACACCTCAAAATGAACAGCATCCTGAGACTCCTAATCTCATTTATGATACATACATGGACGAACCAAGTTGTAGTAATACTAATTTGGTAACTCCAGATATGGATCCTAATGAAGAATTCGAGTCATAGCATACTGATAATGATGAGGAAACACGTGCTATGTTTGAATCATTATTGCAAAATTGTAGTATGGAAATTGAAAAGGTCAAAAAGATTAATCGCGATGTTAAGGCCGCGAATGTAATCTTGACCACAGAGCTTGAGAGTTATAAGGAAAATGCAAGAGCTTTTGATTTTCACAACAAACGTCAGACAGATCTTGAGGTTAGCTTAAGAGATTCTGAGTTAAGAGAGAAACATTTCCAAATAAAATTTGACACTCTCGATGTTAATTTGAATTTGCAAATCAAATCTCTTAACAAAGAAATTTCTGAACTAACCATCCAGCTTTCAAAACAAAAATCAACTTATTCCAATCTTGAAAAAGAAAAGAAGGAGTTAAATGAAAGGTTTTCAAAACGTGAAAAAGGATCTTCTTAAAGATATTTCTGACAAAAAGGAAACCATTGCAAAGTTGGAAGATTTACTTGTAAAAACGGGACATTCTGCACAAACAATTAATTTGTTAATAAACGATAAAAACCCGATTTTACATACAATGAAGAAAGTGGCTATCGGTTATGAAAACCCTTATTATCTCAAGAAAGCTCAGAAAGAACAGAATGTGTTATATGATGGTACTCTTATAAATGATAAACATGATCCTATAGAGGTTCATGATTCTGATGAAACGATCGAGCTTGCTCAGGAGAGTAGAATTAAAATGAGACAAATGAACCCAGAAATTAAACCAATAGACAATAACCAGCTCAACATAGACTATGGTGTTCATCTTGTTCCAAAAGAGTCACCAATGTTTTTCAAACAACCAGTGGCTGTCGCAAAACGAATATTTGTCTCAAAACATCTGTCTAACATCGAAAAAATGGCATCTAAAAACACTTGTGAAACAAGTGCAGCTAGACTATATTTGGTTGATCATAAACAGAGAATTGAAACACTTCAAAGTATTGTGGCATCCAAAACAAACAATCAAAAAATGGAATGGTTTTCAAGTTTTCAAAATGACCTGAAAAAGATGTTCGAAAATGAAATCAATCCACATATTGCTGCAATCTATGCAGTTGTTCAAAATGTGGAACACAATCTTTTGAAAGAGTCAGCAGAATTCGTTAAGGACCACAAATTCTTAGTGAATGAAGCCAATGAATACTTGAAACACATAAAAGTTTTGGAAAAGCAAAATGACTCTCTCTCCTTCGAAGCTCTATCGACCGATATTATGTCTATTATTTTCCAAACATATTCTGTTGAGGATGATGAAGGACTTCGAGCTGAGACTTCTGAAATTGTTTCAAAATATGAAAAGGCACTTTTTAAGATTGAAAAGCAAAATGTTACATATTTTAAACAATTTGATACGAAAAAGGAAGAAAGCAAGTATGACAAACTGTCGTATGAGCGTTCTTACGAACAGTTGAAAGAACAAATTGATCTTTTAAAGTCTCAACTTGAATGTCAAAAAGGGCAGGGTGAGGAAACTACGGGTATTGCACCATCAACCCCCTTGCCTGGTGAGAAAGTAAAAGAGAAAGCAGTTGTCAAGAATACTATTGTAATAGCACCTGGCCTTTATAGGATTAGTCCCACTACTGCGTCTGCCTCTACATCTAAAAAATATAGGGCGATAGACAAACGTATGAAAGATAATCCAAATGAGTCTAGAAATGCTACAACAACATCTCAGGACAACAACATAAATTCTAATGAGTGTGCCTTACCTTCTACAGGATTAGAAAGCAACTCTAGGAGCAAAAGGCCGTCTAGGAGCAATAAAAAGAAACCTAGTGTCTCGCCTGTCCCTGAGAGTGCATGCAAGAAAGTAGAAGAACACCCTAGGAATTTACCGCTTTCCAAGAAGAAACATATATCATCTAGGTGTAATGATAAGACTCCTGTTTCTAATGCATGTAATGATTCTGAATGTTTAAGGCAAAAGAAATCTATGTCTAAAAATGCTTGTGATGATAATGTTTCTAATGATGTGAAAAAGAATGATATGCCTGAACCGAAAAAGAATCCTTCAGTAACTAGGGCTAAGTCTAGATATATTCGAAGACTTATTGCAAAAGCTAGGAAAACCACTAGCAGCCTATTACCTAAGGATCACACCAAGTTTTGTGATTGGAAACCAACGGGTAGAATGTTTGCACTTAAGAATGGCACATTAGAAATAGTTCCCAATGCATCCAAGGAAACCAATTCTAAGTGTAATTCACCTGTTTCATCTAACCCACTGGAACCAAATGTTAAACGGTTTCCATATACAAAATCCTCTGTTCTTTGCAGGTCATTGAAATTTGTGTTTGGATCATCCACTCGGGTTGCTCCAAGCACATGACTAGGAATCTGAAGCTGCTGATCAATTTTGTGTGGCAATTCATGGGGACTGTACGTTTTGGGAATGATCATGTTGCAGCTATTCTGGGTTATGGAGATCTTCAGTTTGGAAACGACTTGATCACTCGGGTTTACTATGTCGAAGGGTTGGGACACAATCTGTTCTCAGTCGGGCAGTTTTGTAATACTGATTTAGAGGTTGCTTTTAGGAGAAACACTTGTTTTGTTAGGAATTTGGTGGGGAATGATCTCTTAATTGGGAATCGTGGCACCAATCTCTATGCAATTGACATAAACCAAATGGCCTCTTCATCTCCTATTTGTCTCATGACCAGGGCAGGCGAAACAAAATCCTGGTTGTGGCATAGACGTTTGTCCCAACTGAACTTTGACACGATCAACAAGCTTGCCAAAGATAACATCGTCTCCGGTCTTTCGAAATTCAAATACAACAAAGAACAACTATGTCCATCTTGTGAGCAAGGCAAGAGCAAAAGAGCAACATTCAAACCTAAACCCGTACCTAGTTCGGTTGATAGGTTGAATTTGTTGCATATGGACTTATGTGGCCCAATGAGAGTTCAAAGCATAAATGGGAAGAAGTATATTCTTGTAATTGTTGACGACTATTCAAGATATACATGGGTAAAGTTTCTGAGATCAAAAGACGAAGCACCGAGCACCATCATCACCTTTCTGAAGCGTATTCAAGTTCTACTTCAAGCTCCAGTTAGGATAGTAAGAACGGACAATGGCACGGAATTTGTAAATCAGGAGTTAAGAACATTCTTTGAAGAAACTGGTATTACACACTAGGCATCAGCTGTCAGAACTCCACAGCCGAATTGAGTAGTTGAAAGAAGAAACAGAACTCTTGTGGAAGCTGCTCGCACAATGCTGATTTATTCTAGTGCACCATTATTCCTATGGGCTGATGTTGTTTCTACTGCTTGTTTTACTCAAAACCGATCCCTAATCCATCCAAGATTCAATAAAACCCCATATGAACTTGTCAACAACCGAAAACCGGATATTTCTTATCTTCATATATTTGGCGCTTTATGCTATCCAACAAATGACAGGGAAGATCTGGGAAAGTTGAAGGCTAAGGGTGATATTGGAATCTTCATTGGTTATTCTGAAAACTCGAGGGCATTCAGGGTGTATAACAGGAGAACGAAAAGGATAATGGAGACGATGAATGTGAAGTTTGATTGAATTTCGCAAATGGCTTCTGAGAGACTCGCTCTAGAACCCGCGCTTAACCTAATGACTTCCGGACATATCAGTTCGGGACTCGCACCTCAAGGAGCTCAATCAATTCACCAAGAACAACCCACAAATCAGGAACTGGATAATTTCTTCGAGTTCATGTACGATGAATACTATGGTGGCGCTTCGAAAAATGCATCTAACCAACATTCCGCTGCACCCACTCAACAACCACCACCACCACCACATTCAGATGCATCCACAACATTCGAAGCTGGCGCACCAACTCCCTCAACATCAACATCATCTACATTTACTCCAGCAACTCCATTCATTGAAATTGTTCTACCAAGAATTGATGAGCAAGAACAAAATAATGCTGTGTTAGACGATGAAGTCTTTGAAAACCCGTTTGGAACGGAATCTGGTGAATCATCTTCCAGATTACATGAACCGACTAACACACATTTGTTCAGTCCAAGGTACTCTTCAACACTACAGTGGACAAAAGACCATCCGATAGAACAGGTTATTGGTGAACCCTCAAGACCAATTCAGACGAGAAAACAACTTCACACCGATTGCGACATGTGCATCTATGTCTGCTCAGTCAGTCTCATAGAACCTAAGAACATTCGGGAAGCAATGGCAGATAATGCCTGGATTGAAGCGATGCAGGAAGAACTTCTTCAATTTCAAATCCATGACACCTGGGATTTAGTTCCAAGACTAATTGACAAACTAGTCATTGATCTTAAGTGGTTATGGAAAAACAAAAAGGATGAAGAAATGACTGTAATTCGCAACAAAGCTCGTCTGGTGGCAAAGGGATACAGACAAGAAGAAGGGATAGATTTTGAAGAGTCATTCGCACCAGTTGCAAGGCTTGAAGCAGTCAGGATTTTCTTAGCTTATGCGGCTCACAAAAACATCACGGTTTATCAGATGGACATCAAGACAACTTTCTTGAATGGAACTCTGAAAGAAAAAGTGTACGTGAGTCAACAAGACGGTTTCGTTGACAAAGATCATCCGGAATACGTCTACAACCTAAAGTAGGCAATCTATGGTTTGAAACAAGCCCCACGGGCATGGTATGACGAGTTATCATCTTTCTTGTTGTCAAATAATTTCACCAAAGGAACAATTGATCCAACCTTGTTTACAAGAAAATACAAAAATGATATTTTGATTGTTCAGATTTATGTGGACGACATAATATTTGGGTCCACTAATCCGACACTTTCAAAACATTTTGAAAATCTCATGAAAAGCAAATTCGAAATGTCCATGATGGGTGAATTAAAATTCTTTTTAGGCTTACAAATTCATCAATCCCCACGTGGAATTTTTTTTAATCAGGCTAAATAAACAATTGAGATTTTAAAAAAACATGGAATGGACAATTGTGACTCTGTTGGTACTCCAATGGTAACTTCACCAAAAATTGGCACTGACCTATATGGGAAACCAATGGATCTGAAGAAATATCGAAGCATGATTGGTTCTCTCATGTACCTAACTGCAAGCCGACCAGATATTCATTTTGCTATTTGCTTACTTGCACGGTTTCAGGCAAGGCCTACCGAACTTTACCTCCAAGAGGTTAAACGGATCTTTCGATACCTTCGAAGAACCACTAACATGGGACTTTGGTATCCGAAGGATTCGGAGTTTACACTAATAGCATTTTCAGATGCAGACCATGCCGGTTGCCTAGTTACAGCGAAAAGTACATCAGGCGGCGCGCAATTTCTGGGAGAAAAACTAGTAGGCTGGTCCTTAAGGAAACAAGATTGCATTGCTTTATCAACAGCAGAGGCCGAGTATGTGTCTCTATCTGCATGTTGTGCCCAAGTTCTATGGATGAGGACACAACTAACAGATTATGGTTTCTCTTTCAACCGCATACCTTTGTATTGCGATTCAAAAAGTGCCATAGCCATCTCGTACAACCCAGTGCAACACTCAAAGACCAAGCATATTAGAGTCCGCTACCACTTCATAAAAGAGCACGTTGAAGAGGGTACTGTTGAATTATTTTTTGTGAAGACTGAATATCAACTCGCCGATCTATTTACTAAAGCCCTCCCAAAAGAGCGGTTTGAAAACTTAGTTCGTCGAATTGGAATGCGAAGCCTAACTCCCGAAGAGTTAGAAAGTCTTCTCGAATCTTCTTGATTTATATCAACAAGCTTCGCACGTAAATAGTTTTGTAAATATATACTTGTTAAAATCTATACTGTAAATATAGAAAAATTTCAAAAAGACATAAAAAATATAAAACTCAAAAACCAAAAATATTCTTCTCACGATATGTCTCTCGTATAATCGATATTCTGTACGTACTTAGAAATGTCATTCAACAATGATGCGGGCATGTACAGATGCTTGAGCGAGAGTTCTTTTTTATGTTTTTCTAAAAACATGTCATTTCTCAAATTTTTCTTCATTAAGGCTTTCGTATATTTCAGTACGAGACCCGTGCTTTATTGTGAAATCTTTTATCATGGCCCGAGTACTCCAACTTGAAAAGATTTCATACTAAAGGCTACATTGAATGACTTCTGATTATTTCCGATTAGAACTCGCAATGTTAATGGCAAAAAGCTAAACCCGTGAGCACTTAATCCACATTGTTTCGAAAAGATTTTTCAAAGTCTTTCCATAAATTTTGTGCTCACAATGACTCCCTCTAAGTCCCCTAAATGCTTTTAAACTCAATTGTTTAATAAAATGCTCTGATTAAGGGGGAGTATAAACAGAAAAATGTTCCGTTTTCATGCTAAAATCAGTCCGTCTCTCCACAAAAAGTTTCATTTTAATCAACTGTTTTCAAAAATACCACTCCATGCTATTTTTGAGGGGGAGATTAAGTGTTTAAATAAATGGGGGAGAGGACGTGATTAAAATGTGATCTAAAAGTTTCATGGTGTGAATCTCAAGACTCAGTAATAACTCTCGAATTGACGAAACTTACTATCCGTTATCGAAAAGACAAGTCCGGGACAGGTAATAATTTCAAGCTGGTTTTCCAGTGATGTAAGCATGTCTCGCAAAGGACTTGTCTGAGTAGAATGTACCAATTCGAGAGATGATCATTGAATATGACCGGGACGGGTAATAATTTCAAGCTAGTCTAACTAGTGATGTAAGCGTGTCTCGCGAAGGTCGTGTTCATTGAAAATCGATCATTTCAAATGTACGAACACTACCCAACATGTGCAATTTATTTCAAAAATGCATGAGCACATGTGAAGGGGGAGTGTTTCAAAAATGCAAAACTCTCATTGTGTTAACAAAATGTGTTTTTCTAATAAACACCTTGAGAGATTTTCATAAAAGGTTTAATGGCATGTGACAAATAATCTAGGATAATCATGGTGTAATAAGGTGATTATGGTTAGGTTATGTCCAATGATCCGCCAGAATCGGAGGGATCTACCCAAGGACAATTCCAATTGTTTAGAATTAGAAGTCCTTAGTTAAGATTGAAAAAAGGAGTAGAATGTGAAAAGAGAAAGAAGGGGTTGAAGAATGAAAAAGAAAATTTTAATGAAAGGGTGAAAAGAAATAGCCCTCCATGAAAAACTTAGGTCAGAAACCGGGTCAGTACATCTGCTATCGGTACTCACTAAGGTGATACTGATATTGAAGACAAGACATCATGGACCCAGTGACGCATTGCACCACCCCTCCTATCCACTCAGATATCTCTCAAAAGACATTTGTTTCATTTCTCACGGAGAACACTACATAATCTATCGACCTCTCACTCCGAGATGTATTGATATTGAAAAGGTGGCACTCTGCTCTATGCCTCTGACGACTAAAACCAAAACGCACATTATTGAGTCTAGAGACATGAGATTCATCAAAGATCTCTTAGGAACACTTCCTATGCAATACACTTGTGTTCATCAAAAGGATACAAGATGTATGAGTCTTAATGAGATCTAAGGATCTTGCCTCACGACATGATGGTCGTTGGATGATTTATTGCTAACTGTCTTATGCAGGTACCGACGAAATTTCATCCACCATCATCATCTACAATGACGACGCATCTGGACAAAAGATGTAGATCAAGGCAAGAAAGACCAGAAGTCGATTCTTTGAAGATCACAATGCATGAAGGAACATTGAATGATGAATGTTATACATTGACACACGAAGTTCAAGACATCAAAAGCAAAAGACCAATCACGGGAGGATCATTGAATTGACCATCCCTTAGGGGGAGATTGTTAGCATTTATTTTAATGCTATTTAGGAAGTGATGGTCATTGTTAGCTTGAACTAAATGTCATGTATAATATGTAGTTTATCAAGTGGGCTTATAGCATTAGTTTTATTTGCAACTTAAGCATATGTATAGTTCAAACACTAAGCCCACTCAAAGTCCATTGTAAAAGCCCACCAAGCCCATCTTGGTTGGCTGTGAAACATATAACCACGCACACACACACTCTGCTTTGGTGTGCCTCATTCAACATATGTAAAAGAGTGTGTATGTGTGTGTGTGAAAGTCCTCTCTAGTCTTTGTATTGCTTTCAACTTTTGAATACAATCATTCGACTAGCAAATATCCACATATACTCTTCATGTTCTTAATGTGTATGATTGTGAGTGTCATCATGTGTTTGTGTGTATGATAAAGAAGTGATTCGTGTTTTACAGCAATTCCCTGCCACTTCTCCTGGCCTTTCTTGCCTTGATCTTTGTGCTCCCTCATAGTATATCTTCACCATCCCTATGTACTCCTTATAGCATTCCTTGACTGCCTCTTGTTCATCCTGTGCCACTCCTAGCAACTTCATTCTTCTTGCGTTGCGTTTTTCCATATCACTAGTTTCTTGTAACCGCAGCAATTTGATCTTCCTGATCATACTCTGTTATTGATGCTTCTCTTCTTCATCGGCATCCTTTCAATTCTTCCATGGCTGCCCTCTTTCTTTTGTGATACTCCACGCATGACTGATTCTTTGATTACTGGATTGCAGCAATGATTTTCGATCTTCTTGAACCATCGGCTCTGATACCATTTATTGTCCCAGCCATCATCGCTTGCCCAACCCAAAATCAAGAATCACAAGTAACTTAAGAATCAAGAATTGAACCCAACGAAATATGATTTTATTTACTGAACGAAGGGTTGGTTTTCTTACAGACACATTCAACCTATTTATACTATGTGAAACGACATGATAACTGTCAAATGAACCATTGTGTCGTTTCACTTTACCTAATAACTGTCAAATAATAACTACCTTTCTAACAGGCTGTTTGGGTTAACTGGGTTTGACCCAACCCATTACATTTTAGGCTTTTACAAATCGACCCATAATACATATAAACTAAATACTTTGACATCTAATGAATTAAATGGCCAACAATTAGGCTATATCATGTGCTTACCCCTCTACAATGAACTCCAATCAACAAAAGATGTCATTTATGTGATAAGCAGTTGCATAAAACTCTGTTGGGTAAAACGAATTAAAAACTTTACAAATTATTAACGCGGCATGAACTAGTGTATGTTATACACAGAATTTTTGCCATTCCAAAATACTGTTGTGCATAATCTCATTCGCATGAGTACAGCTCAACTGCAATATTGTATTCACTTGAGCGATCACAACAAAACAGGAAGCAAAACGAAATTGATCAAATAAGAACAATATTGCAAATTAGTTTTAATAATGGAATAAGATAGGAAGCTAGAGAGATTTTGCAACGGAAATTTGTGACAGAATCACACACACTACACCTCCATTTTCTTTAACCAAATGAAGTGAGCTTGCATCCCTCGTCAAAGATTTGATTGCAAGAACGAATAGACCTTTCGACCTTCATTTGATGTGTGGAAACCGTAGAGGGTGGGTGAATACGTTTCCATTTAAAATCTTAAAACTTTTGTATCAAACACCCAATCAAGTGTGACGTAATATGAAGAGTGTCAACAATGAGTATATAGCATCTAGAGATGACTATAGTAAACTACAACATATGCACAATCAAACCATGGAACATACATGATCAATCACTACATGACCAACAAGCCACACAAACACATATGCAATGCAAATATAAATATAAAGCGATAACTAATGAAATGAAAGTAAAGAGATAAGTTAGAAGGCGCAAACCGGACACGGTGATTTATAGTGGTTCGGTCACGAAGCTCCTCTTCGCCCTACTCCACTCCTCGAGTACCCAACTCGAGAGTTACTTCACTAATCAACAAACTCCCTTTAGGCGGAGAAAACCGTACACGTCGCTTAACTTGTTTTTCGATACTAAGCTAGATGTCGAGTGCTAATCTTAGCTAGCACCAATCTACCACGATCTACACCATACACGTCGCTTATCCTATTTCCGACACTAAGCTAGATGTCGAGTGCTAATCTTAGCTAGCACCAATCTACCATGATCTACCCGATCTACACCATACACGTTGCTTATCCTATTTCCGACACTAAGCTAGATGTCGAGTGCTAATCTTAGCTAGCACCAATCTACCACGATCTACCCGATCTACCCTTGATCCACATGATCAATCACACAAGCCCAATGGCTTCAAGAGATCTTCACTATCTCTTAAGATCACAATGATCTTGACTCACTCTCTCACAAAAGAAAAGTAATCTTGATGTATTCTATGATACAATCAAGAGTGTAACGAATGTTACAAGACCTAACAACTCCAACACTTTGTATCTACTTGGATACTTTGTGTTCTTCTCTTGCTAATCAAGAGGGATGACAACACTTTGTATCTACTTGGATACTTTGTGTTCTTCTCTTACTAATCAAGAGGGATGACAACACTTTGTATCTAGGATGCTTTGTGTTCTTCTCTTGCTAATCAAGAGGGATGACAACACTTTGTATCTAGGATACTTTGTGTTCTTCTCTTGCTAATTAAGAGGAATGAAGAGGATCACTTGAGTGGATGATTGGATCACTCTTAAACAACCTAAGACTCTCCAAATGATCAAAGAAAGTTATCTAAGTGAAGAGGGATAAGACCAGAGAAAAAGGACTGGAAAAATCAAGTTGGAAGTGTGGAATGGTCCACTATTTATAGGCAAGGGAAAATCTGACCGTTACAGACCCACGGCTCCACTAAATACCCGACGGCTCCGTTAAATTTAATGGAGCCGTACCTATTTAATGGTGCCGTAGACGCTCTTTCGTTTGTCTTTAGTGGGGAAGGTTTATTTGGGGAAGTTATGAGCTGTTTTGGGGGGGAATTTACTGTTGGAATTTTCAAACATATTTTTCAAAATAAAACATTTCTTTTTAATTCAAAAATAATTTGTGAAATATATTTTTGAAAAAATGTTTTGTCACATTAAAAATGTGAAGTTTTAGAAAAATAAAATCCTTTGATCATTTGTCAAGTAGTAGATTTGTTTGTCCATACCTTGAGTGATTTATGTCGGGATGGAAATCTACAACTTCGTTGAAGCATACTTGAGACGTCGGGAGGTGTAGATGTAAGTATGCATTGATGTTTTGTGTTTACAAGTAACTTGCACATTTTACGTTATGTATTACAAGTTACATGTTTGTCATAATTAAAACCGAAGAAACCGTTTAGTTTAAATATCGTAATATTTGCACTAACATGATGGAAAATAAAAAATGAACTATGACTAATCTTTAACCTCTACCACTATTATATCTTTAATACAACCACCTGTATGGTTAAAATGGTACAGATTAATGAATGCGGGTACATTTTACTCTCAAGGAAAATTTTCTAGCTCACGCACCCTGGTGATCATTTTATTAGGTTACCTTGTTACTTACTAGAACTTGCAACTTTGTTAGATTTATCTCACAGACCCTATATACATTTTTGGCATGTTACATGATGTTTTTAGAGAAATTTGAAGCCTTTAAATGGTAAATTTTAGATTTTGAAGTCCCGTAACACATAAGGAAGAACCATGCAAGGTTGAGTCGGACAAAGAGTAACCCTATGGTGTTTAAACTAGAGTTATCCTTTATAAGTCATCCTACTTAAAGGTCGGGTAAAAAGCTTGCTTTCATAGAACAATGAAATGTCTATGGCTTTGATCTTGTGAAATGAAAAGGAACATGTTTTATAAAAGCAAAGAAGTGTTAAGAATGCATGAAGTGTATTTATCCACGTGGAGTGATGCGACAATCTCTGTACGTGATCTATTTTAACCAAACTCATCACAATCAGAAAAATATTACGAAAGCAGTCAAAGTCGATTAAGATTGCATGGTATCTATTTTAACCAAACAAATTATTTTTCATCAAAAGAAGTAACCAATCATTTCCCCTCACATAACCACAAGTTTGGTGTCCGCGGCCATGTGAAAAATAATACGAGCAAATTGTCAAGAAAAGTAACTATTTGACATTAAAATCTACTACGCTTTCCCAGTATAAGTTCCAAACAAGTGGATGTTCTTATGTAATGATTGACATTAAAATCCCCAAATTGCAAGGCTTGTGAATGAAACCCTAATAAGTAATACTGATGCAAAAGTTAAAAACTGAAATGAAATTGAGGAGATTTATGTATCGATTGATAATAATGACTTCGTATGAATACTATTTGATGCAAAACTAAAATTGTATAACTACTGATTCAACTCAATAAAATAAATAAATCTAATGATGACAGTTAAGCATAAGGCAAACTGTCACAATTAAAAACCCTGTGATCAATCAGGCATGATAAACAAACATTTAACAATTTAAAAAACAAATTCCTATGATCGAACTGTTACATTCCTAAATTGTTAAACCTATACATACGCAAATGCTAAAAAATGAATGAAAAAAATAAGAGAGAAAATATTACCTTGAAATGAAAACCATGGTGACCAAAGCCAAAGAAGATTAAAAAAAGAAAACTGGAAAATTTTGGAGTTTAAGTCGCCAAATATCCGATTCCAAAGTTAGGCCGGATTTGGGATTGTCAGGTGTATGGCTTTGCAATCAGGGTCACCTGTATATATATATACGAGGAGAAAAGGTCTAATGTTCTGTTTGCTAATCTATGTGGGATGCTTTTTTGGTATTTCATATTAAGTTGTAGTATCTGTTGTACTAAAGTATTTTTAGAAAAAAAATGAGAACTTATGTTTATTTCAGTTTCAGGTTTTGAACAAACAATTCAATTATACGATGTACAGTAGTAATTATGGAGTTTATGTGTAATTTTACCAAATTTAGCTATCAAACTAAAAGATTTGTTTCCGATTCCGACACTCACGATAGAAAGTTCTTCTCTATCCATGTTTTGAGTGTACCCAATACTATTTTTGTTAGAGCAATATCATATTCGGATTATCTTAAATGACTATATCCGCGTCAATTGAGTTTCGGTTCAAATCGATTAATTGTCGTTTTATTAATCCTTTGATGTGTAAATGTGTAAAACTGATTTTTTAGGTGTGAAGTTGTGGAGATGGAGATGCCTTGTGAATAACAGTGTCGCTTCCATCCCAAAAAAAAAAAAGTAAACATCGTATATAGATAAAAGTCCTAGAACTAAGAAAAGTTCTTCCAAGCCAAGATATCAATAATTCCAATCGAATGTGCAGCAACCAAGAGTTGTATGTTGCGTTCAGAAAGGATGAATCACTCCCGAAAATGAATGTATTGATTATCTCCCAATTGGTTGGACTAAAGGTGTGATGATTTATTTCACATGTGAGGTCTCTGGTCCATTTTCACGATGGCCAAGCTGAGTCAGGTGAGGTCTCTCGTCCACTTTCACGATTTACTAGGGGTTAGTAAAGTGAGCATCGAAATCTAACTTAAAGTTATGATGTGCTGAAATGAACACTTCTTGCTAGTTTTATGATGTCTCTAAAATAGTCCCTTTTCTGTACACAAAAAATGACATTTTTTGTACTCTAAAATATCCTCATTTTCTGTACACCAAATTGACCTGTTTGTACTATAAAATAGCCCCTTTTTCCATGCAACAAAAATGACCTTTTTTGTACTCTAAAATAGCCCTTTTTTTGTACACCAAAAATGATTCCAGGATACATTTTATGAAAAAACACTTACACAACTCAAAAATTTATGAAACCTTCCAAATATCTTAAAAACCTCATACACTTCATAAAAATGTAAATTTTTCGACCTCAAACACATGTGGGAGCATTAAATCTCAAGACGGGGTTATTATGCCAAACACCCCTTTATACATACTAAAACATAACTTGTACTCCCTCCATCTCAAAGTTATTGTCCGGAGACAAAAATCACAAAATTTAATAAATGTGGGACCGCTATAAATCTCAACCACTCAAATAGAATATTCTCACACTAAATTTTCTTTTTCTTACTTAAAATGAAAGTGGACAATTATTTTGAAACATCGCAAAAAGAAAATGTAGACTATAATTTTGAGATTGAGGGAGTACAAAAACGCGTAATAATTTCTGCAAACATAACTTTAAAACCATAACAAGAATACAACATGGCGACTCATTGGGTGTTTAACTTGATCAAGCATGGCATCTACAACTATAATCATAAGTGTCATACTTCCATTCTATGCTTCACATCCTTAAGGCCTATAATCCAAGACCTTACATTGCTTCACAATAACCTACAAAAACGGTTAACAACTAAAATGTAAACACTACGCTTAGTAAATAAAAAAGACAATAACATGATATTATACATCATTTACACATACTTGCGTCATCCATGTCAAATACTAGTCCAAAGACATATTCTAAACTATAACTTGCATAAAAGCATGTTAACCATCATCATTCTACAACAAACATGAACTTCACATACCTTAACTAGTAGAGCAACTAGGCTAACCACATCCTTTGCTAGTTATAAATAACTAGCCTAATTCTAGCTTAATCCAAACATACTAGACCAATGTCTTTCATAACCTTAAACACAAATAATCACATAACATATAATATGATAAAATCCATATAATTACACATTATAACCAATTTACTTACCTTATCTCCATAGCTAATTACCAAAAAACATCATCATCATTTGACTCATTACATGAATTATCACCAACACTTGTTATGCTTATAGGTGACAAAGGGCAAGATGTTGGCAAAGGATCCATACATTTAGCAAACGGGACATGGTTTGGAAGAAACTTGGAGGAATTAAGGTTGTGTGCTGTGGATGTCAATGTTCTTAAGGTGGCTAAATGGAGTGAACTTCCACACCCGTGTGATGCCACAGGCACCAGTTTTGCTCAGGCGGAAATGATTCTGGGCTAAAAGAGGGTGTTGTGGGATTCCAGTAAACTTATCTTGATAAATACTCAAGGAGATGACACATCCAGATTTATCATGCTGCTTTCCATTAACCAAGGAAGAACTTGGATTCATTATTGATAGTTTATAGTTTGTGGGGCACCAAGATCGGCTTCACCATGTTGGACTTCTCATTTACATTCATGGTCGCTATGAAAGTAATCATTCACCATTCTCTAAGTTCTGAATCATCTTTGTTTTTGTGGTTCTTTTTAGCATGGTTCATCAATAATTTCTTCATATTTATCGTTTTGATGAAAAGTGGTATGCAAAAGCATTAATTTTCCAAATCCTGATAACTTCTGGCCGGGTCAAGAATATCTTGTCAAGTTCAGTGACAAAATTTTTGTTTCCCATGATATGTGTTTGAGAGGTCGATGGATTTTCGACGACTAGACCATATTCAAAAATTAAATTATAATATATTATAACTTGTGAATATGGTTTGATCGCCGAATGTTGTAGGTGTTTGAGTATGAAACTACTCTTGAAAGATCCATCATTGTTCTTTCATGTTTCATTGGGCATGAAGATCTTGTCAATGAGTAAGTACACCATATTCCGGTATGAAGGAACCTAACATATGTAATACCAAGAAGTATCCTAGTTTGTAATCTAGAGAATTGCTGGTAGCAAATATAACTCTTTTATGTAAGGATAGTTTGTGTATCAGTAGATATTGTTTGGATGTAGAATGAATGAATATGTAGTCTTCTTAATTTTTTGGGTTTCTAGTTTGTAATATAGTGGCTTATAATTAGCTTCATTTTTTGTAATCGTGGCATGGCATCTATCTTTTCTTTTTTCTATTTAACATATACGAGTTGAATTTGCTATGTAGACGCTTTACATATTTATGTGACTTTTTAATGAATAGTCTGCAAAATAGTTTTAAAAAAATAAAATAAAATAAAAAATAAATAATGTAAGATGCAATTATTGCCAATAAGTGGAACCTCATAATTTTTCACTATTAAAAGAATTGAGAAATCAATTTATTTGGGAAAAAAAGAAATATGATAGCTAGTTTGTAACGTTTAGGTGTACATCAACTTGATACGCGATTCTTACCCGGCGAGTAGTCAAACAAGTGAGAGGTTGTCGACTAAAGAGATAGTAACTACTAAAGGACTTTGGTATAAGGGTCGATTAGATGTGCGACTGTGCTACCGCATTGAATGTGTGACTTCTCTTTTACATCAAATAGTCTTATTTTCAGATTCCGATGATACTCATATATTGCGACCAACAAATTTTTTTCTAAAGTAAAAGAGTTAATTACTTAGATCGTAAGCTTAGTTTGTAACTTGTTTCTAATAAAAAAAAACCTACCACCACCGACAAGTTGAAAACCCAGATTTGTTCTCCAACCCCCAATATATATAGATCCAAAAAACTAAACCCAAAAGTTGTAAAATCCCAAACTAAACCCCAATTTATTCTTCAACCCCCAATTTAGCTTGTCACCTCCCACCTTCTTTTTTCCATGAATTAAAAAATTGAATGAACTATATTTCCAATCATATACTCTTGTAAATTCAAACCAACATCCAAAAACAAATAGTGACACGCAAATTTACAAAAAAAAATAAAAATAAATAAAAACCCCTCTGCAGGACCGAAAATACATACAATGATTTATGTGGTTCGGGGTGTCGGAGAAGCTCAAAGTAAAGAGTAAACATGGTATATTAGATTAAAGAATGGGGAAGGTGTGTGTGTATTCTAGAGAGAAGGAGGAGAAACACACACACACCCTAAGTTACAAATGAGACATCCCACCTTCCTAGTTGTGACTAGGAAGGTATTTATACAAGAATACTAACCTAACTTAGCAATATTGACTAAACTAGTCCTGGTACATAGAAAGAAATGCAATTCCCGAATATGACTTTACTTTAAGGCTAACAATCTCTCCCCAAAGTGATGTCATACGGGAATTGCTTACAATGTTCCCTACAAGTCAAATTAGATACAAAACATAAGCACAACAGCTCCCAGAATGGTTGTAGAGACCAAGATTCACGTTCTAGAGGTTGGGGGAACACGATCTAAAGATTAAACATGGTAGAACTTTATTGATTGGGGGAGGTGTGTATGTTTTCTAGAGAGAGAAGTAAAGAAAACACACACACCTCCAAAGTAACAAGTGAATCCCCACCTTCCTAGTTGTGACTAGGAAGGTATTTATTACATGAATACAAAGCTAACTTAGAACTAATGCCTAAACTAGTCCTTGTACAAAGAAAGAATTGCAATTCCCACATATGACAAAACTTTAAAGCTAACAATGGTCTTCAAGCTTCATTACTTCTTTCAGCTTACAGAATCTTCTCAACTGCCATTTCTTTACTTGTAGAAGAACAATGTGAGCAAATGTAATTAGGGATTAAATTTGGCTTTTCACTCTCCCCTAATTAGTGCTCTCCCCTAAACTGACAAACTTTCTGACGAATGCCCTAAATCTGAAGAAGTCTTTTGATGTGTAAATGCATACCATCTTTAATCTTCTAACACGCGGCGGAAAATGTAGAACAGACTGTAGACTCAACCTTCTTCAAGATTGTCCATTCGGAGGAATAGAGTATCAACATCTTCATCTCACCAAATGCATCCCGGTTATCTTACATATGAAAAATCAGCCCGAAACGTACACATGAAATGATAACACCAAAGTAACAAGTTGAACCACTGATCATCTTCATTTTGTTGCCCGAAATTGGTGAAGGTGGATAAGGTAGAAGTACGTTGAATAAGATGAGAAGATAAGGATATAGAATCAACTAATCTCCGACACAAATCGTTTCATAAATCATTAAACCCGATCACGTGAACTTGTTGTGCGTCCTCGATGTACACATTTCTCTCCCCTGATGGTTATGATTTATCGGAATCAGCATAATGATGTGTACGTGAAGCATTAACTGGAAGCAGTTTATCATTAAGCATATAGCCTGTGAGAAGATGTCGATGAACCCAATCTACTAACAATACGATTTAAAATGTCTAACTCTTTTCCAACCCCCTGTATCAATAACATCGGCTATCTTTAGTAACCACATGTGAGGAAAACTCAATATGAAGAACTTGAAAATGAAGTAAAATCCCCCAGACTTGTGACTTAAGCTTGTACTATCCTGTGACTAAGAACGGTGTACCTTATACCCTCAACAAAAGTATTAGTACAAAACCTCTTGACATATCCTCAACTACGTGAGACACTGAGCACTACAACGTAACTCCTTAAAGTGATAGTTACTTTGTGAGTATAGAGAGAAAGAATCACAAAAGTAACTAGATATCCAAGTCTTTGTCACCATTAACATATGCCCAAACAAGTCATCTTCGCGGGAGTGAAGAAAGAAAGAAGATGAAATAAGTGCACGCGCCCGTAAAACATCACTTCAATCCCAAATAAGTAATATCGAATCAACCCTTCAATCACAATTGATATTCATTGAAAAACTTTAGCCGTGAAATATGTATACCTGTGAAAATTTGTAATCCAAAATACCATTCGTTTACTAAATGTTTAACATTTGTATCCAATAATTTTTTGTATGAAAAATAATCGGATAACAATTTTTAAGTCCAAGTATAACATTAGTCCATATCCAACACACCTTAAACACTTCAGTCCAAATCCATTATAAGCCTGGAAGCAGCCAAAGATTGAAAACCCGATCCAGTCATAATAATACTTATAACCTCTTAACCCTAAATCTTACTCATTAAAACAAACCATAAACACCCATTGCGATAATCCGCCCCCTTCCAACTCACTCTCACCAAACGCAGTCAACCAAATCCAATCAATCTTAAATCTGCTCATCATCTTCAAAACTCATATACTCTCATCTCAACTCCATCATCCATCTATAATCCGAACACAACCCAATAAAGTATCACACGAAAACACAACCATACTAGATGTATTCATTTGCAGCTCAATCCGAATCAAGATAGATCCTTTGGAGGGTCTCAGGTAGGTATTATTGTTTTGTGTTTTGTTTTCGGTTTAAACGAATCAAAGAAGGAAAGTAACATACTTGTTATATTTCTTTCTTTATATTCGAAAAAAATATGGAAGTAAAACTTCTGATAGATTGATGATAGTTTTTTCGTTTGCTTGACCATTGAAGGTCTTGATTATTCTTTGAATATCACGAACGAAGTTGAGATCTTGTAATTATCATTTTGGTTCGAGTCTTGTGGTTGACTGGAGATGGGATAGAACTAGTTTCTGTTGTTGTTTTATATGAGTGGAGTATGGGATTAGGATAGAAAATATGTGGGTAATGGACTGTGTTCGTGGCTGAGGTTGACTAACAGTCAACATACAAGTCGATTTTGATTTTATCTTTTAGTCTAGTGACTTGTGATGGTAACTGAAGTCATAAGAGTGTTTGTTTGGTATTTTGGTTGTGGTCGTGGTCGTGGTCTTCTATTCATCAATCTTCTTCTTCTTTTCGAATTTCGATAAATGGTTATAGAATCAATTCCGACAGCTTTGACTTTTTGACCTAAGCGATTTCGATAAGTCGAATTCCGACGGGTCAATTTCGACGGGGTAATTCTGACAGTTTCAATTCCGATGGATTCTTATCGAATTTCTTTACAAGAAATCGATTACAATTCCGATGAAGTCGTGAATTTCGATAAACCCTCGTGTGCAATTCCTCCAGACCATGTATCCGATGGACAAGGGTTTGTCGAAATTGCTTTACAAGCAATTTCGATAAAGGATTTCCAATAACTTTTCAGGCCAAAAATTCCGACCATCGTATGCAATTCCTCCAGACCATGTATCCGACCAGTATATATGACCACAAGTTTCATAGGTTTTGGTCCAAAGCAATCTTAATATGACAACTGTATAGACTGTTTGACCAGAAAATTGATACAATAAAGCTTGTGAAAGACTGTTTACCAGAAAGAGAATGGAATTTTTTTCCCAGATTAAAAAATATAAGGTAAAAGCAGCTTAAACAAAGATCGAACCACACAGAATCAATAAAAACAGTAATAACCTGGCTCGTTATACCACTTGCAGGACCGAAAATACATATAATGATTTATGTGGTTCGGGGGGTCGGGGAAGCTTAAAGTAAAGAGTAAACATGATATATTAGATTAAAGAATGGGGAAGGTGTGTTTGTATTCTAGAGAGAAGGAGGAGAAACACACACACACCCTAAGTTACAAATGAGACATCCCACCTTCCTAGTTGTGACTAGGAAGGTATTTATACAAGAATACTAACCTAACTTAGCAATATTGACTAAACTAGTCCTTGTACATAGAAAGAAATGCAATTCCTGAATATGACTTTACTTTAAGGCTAACACCCTCTTTTATATCATCAAAAAAATGATCCGGAAATCAAAACAAAGAAATACCACCCAAATCCGACAAAATCTAATCGGATGGTGTTTGTGTTCGTTGGGGTGATAGGTTTTGAAGTGGTGGTTGTCGCAAGGTTTTCAGGATTGATGGTAGTGGTGACGGGCTTATAGGATGGTGGTGTTAGTGGTTGCTCATGATGGTGGTGACAGGTTTATAAGTGGGTTGTGGAAGGTGGTGGCTGGCAGGATCTGGTGGTGGTGGTAATGGAGGGTGGTGGCTGGCCGGAATTTTGAGAGAGAATGGGTGATCAGTATGTGTGAGTGAGTTAAATGTGAGAAGTGTTTTATATAAAAGGTGAGGGTATTTTGGTCTTTTAATCTCGTTAATAACAAGACAAAAAGGGAATATTTGGGAAAACCCCCATTTACCACTGTACTTTAATAATAAATAAGTGGACACGTGTCACACATCATATGAAGTCGCACATTCGCACACTCATACATGACCATATTGGGAAGATGAGTTTTTTGTACTATATGGTGACCTATAGTGCAACTTTTGTACTATTCAGAGAATTTCCTCATTATTAAATTTCAATCTTGAAATTATAACAAAGTTGAAGGTACATAATTTCGTCCAAGAATGACACAATTTTCTTAAATTTCAGTCTTGTAGCACTCTGTTTTCGAGGTTTTTTTTTTTTTTTTTTTTAATGGAAGGGGATTGGAAGGGGAATAAAAAACAAGAGGCGTTCTTATGTTTTTGTGCTTATTGTTTCATGAGGGATTCCGTACATACCAACACTTGTTATCATCACCTATAAAAGCAACCAATTGCAAGAAGCTAATATTGTTGCACGTACGGGTTGAAATGATCCATCGAGCATTATCCATATAAAACCTTTATGGCTAATGTTGTGTATGTCAATTGCTCTATCAAGGTGTAAGGTGTTCTTTGATAAAGTCGAGATTGAAAATTATATTACACCTTGCTTTGCGAATGTCATACAAACCGGATTCGATTAAGAGATAAAAAGAACAATAACGATAAATAAAGATGGGTGATAAACTTACGAGAGGCCGATCTCTCTCCCAATAATGATATCAAATCACTTATTCATTTTTAATATTCAACATAATAGTTTTACACCCCTAATTATCCTTAAATACTAAGTAAATCCTAGACTTGTCATAATACTATATCATGTTTACCAAGATAATAGAATAAAATGAAATTACTAGAAAATTAAACTAATTAATAATAAAGAAATACTAAATAATAATAGTAAGAAAAATATCCTAATGATCAGGGTGGTATCATTACTCCTGTCCCTCAAAACACCTTGTCCTCAAGGTGTGGCTGTAAACACTATTGATTCCGGGATCCCATACTTTCCTTTGTAGTTTCCTCTTTCGTAAAGCACAATAAGACGGGACAACACGCCAAGTAGATGACTCATTTTTCTGCCAAGAATAAGTTTAAAATTGCAGCTTCTCTTCTATCCCATACAAACTTTTTTTCATTTTGAGATATGACCCATAAAAACAACTCATTTCCAGCCTCCAGCCAAACCCACAATTACCCTATCACTAATTTCTTGGCTGCCCAATGTTGCCCCTTGTTCCTTCTTGCTACCAGACAACTGCTCTATTCCCCCCACCAAGCTTCACTACCCCACGATTGTCATCGTCGACCACCCATCAGTGACGTTTTCGCTGCATGTGGCATCCTTTTTCTTTTTCTGGTTAGCATTTGACCCCAACAATAATGCTTTACCTACTGCTTGTGTTTTCTCATTCGACCCTGGGCACTCACAAAAGTTTATGAGATTACCACCACCAACGTGTTCCAACTTCTAAACTTTTAACATGATAACCTTCACCGATGTTGTATTTCATCTCCTTGCAACTGCTATAACTTCCCATGTTCTTCTTGTTAGCTTTAATAGAAAGTGATGGTCATTTATGTATTTATAACTTTGTAATGTGTCGTAAAACATGTAATAGAATAGTCAAATGGCTTGTGGATTGGGCTAAGCTAATTGGTTAGAAGTTAAGCTAAGCTAGTCCATTTAAGTTATGTTGTAATCCAAACCTAATGCACAAACCAAACGTAGCCCATAGAAAGCCCATGTGGTGTCTAATCTTTATGTATAAAAGCCACCAGACACCTTATTTGTGTGGTGTGCTTGAGTGTGTAGTGTGTGTGTTTCTATTAATAATATTCTCTCTTCATCTTACTCTTTATCTCTAAGTTATACGCCACTTATATACTCTTGTACCACCATACGAGCTACATAATATTGTGTGATAAGGTTAGATCTAAGGTCCTACAAGTGGTATCAATCGCCTAACAATGATTTAGGATTGTTTGTGTCTCGTTTTTTGATCAAAGTTTAGCAACAAGTTGCGTTTTTCTCTAAAAAAACGTTATCTTTTTGTCCAAAAGCATTGATTTTTACGTTTTCTAGGTTAAAGTTGTTGCCTTTCTTATAGATCTACTTCTTATTAGCGAGTTTTGGCAAAAAAATCGAGTCAAAAACGTCATAAAGCTTGATTTGTATCGATTTAGAAAGGTTTGGATACTTATCGAAATTCGTTAAATTTGCTTATAAACGTTAAAGGTCGAAACTTTGTTGTTAGTTAAGTGTTTTTGAAGGTTTTTGGTCGATAGAAACTGTTTAGAAGTTTGTTTTTAGTCGTATTATTGATCTCTAAAGAATCCGTTAATCCATCAGAATTGAAGTTTTGAGGGTTTATCGGAATTGGTTTTTAAGGGTTTGTCAGAATTTGTTTTTAAGGGTTCGTCGGAATTGGTTCATCAGAATTGGTCATCGGAATTCATCAAGAACACGTTTACTTCACGGTCCAACGAGAACTCAGTTGTATAAGTGTGTGGAATACTTCGACTAAGGAAATATCTTATAATTTGTATAAATTAGATAGATTCTATCGCAATTGCAAATTTCATCGAAATTGCAAAATTTCATCGAAATTGCAAAATTTCATTGAAATTGCAAACTTCCATCAAAATTGTAAATTTCATCGGAATTGCAAAGTTCATCGAAATTGCATTTTCATCGGAATTTTATTTTTCATCCGAATTGCAATTTTCAACTTTTATCGGAATTACAAGGATTTATCGAAATTGGACAAAGTGAACAGTATTCATCGGAATTCAACCAAATCCATCGGAATTCAACTAAATCCATCGGAATTCAACTAAATCCATCGGAATTGAACCTTCAAAGCTGACTTTTGTTTTATTTTTTGTGACAAAACTTCAAACGGCTATAACTTTTGAACCATAACTCCGTTTTCAGCCCATAACCTATCAAAACGACCGTGAGAACGAGGAGAAGGACATGTTAAATGGACCTTTGCCCGCACATGGGATTTGGCCATATCTATCAGCCAATACCCTCCCGCAGTCCGAGCGGCAAAATCGCGAAAGCTCGGTCTGAAGTAGTATACTAGAAAAACATTATGACAATAAAAACCAATCATTTATTGCAATTCTGCACAAATTATAAACCTGTATATCTCAACAGGATAAGCACAACTTTTAAGTTCTTTTAACTTACATTATTAACAAAATATACGCACCTAAATTTAACTTACTTACCCAACATAAACTTCTTCTATATTGATCGATCATGACATATTCTTGTTTATGATAATAAAGAAAACGCACAAATCACCCACGTAAACTTACCCATATAGAAATACGAAAAATAAAAATACAAGTAAGCACATGCTTATATATTTACCCATAAATTACACAGTAAAGTACCCTTAACAAAATTCCCATGAAAACAATATTGTGGGTATATTCATGGGTATATTTGTAACCATGAATTAACCTTCAGCGATTATCCACACCAAAATACCCATACAAGTAATAGGATGTGTAAATTCATGAGTATATATTTCACCCTTAAAACACCCATGTAAATTTTATTGTGATCACTAAAATTTTATTGTTCATGATCATTCATCTAATAAATAACCGAGAATAAACGAAATTTTTACCGAACGGTTCATGAATTTTTCATTGAACGTTCAGTTGGTTTACAACGTTACTAAAATTCGGATTGTATTTTTTTTCTGCTACAGGCTCGTGTCCATATATTTTTTACTTCCTTTTTATAATACATCGATATATTTTCTTTTACTCATAAGTATTATAGCCTAAAATTATCCTTTCTTTATAACTAATTTACTCAAAACACAAATATTAAAATTTTAAACTCCCGCCCATTATTTTCAGATATCCCACCTATTTTTCACCCAAAATCAAAAAGCCCAAGCCTACTTTCATATATCTCTCTTAACCTAGCTAAGAGGTCCCGCCTCCTTACTTTGTCACTAATAGTTTCGGGAAAAAAAAAGAAAAAAAGGAAGGAGCACCAAACCGATTTTCTTGTTTCTTATTCAAGAGATTCCTTACAAATTGACTACTAGTAAGATATGTAAACATGATGTCGACGGAAACTGATTACGGCTGGTTATTATATTTGGTTGCTAACAATATTATGTTTCTTTTTCAGGTTCTACATTTGTTTCACACTAGATCTGGAGTTTTCGAGTGGTTACCAAAAGCTTCTTGTTTGGTTAGTACTAAAAAATTGCGAGGGTGTAATTTTTAATAGTTTCATTCTATTGTAGTTTATTATTTTTAAAGCACGCAATTGTTGTTTGGAAGCATCCATGATCCATTTTTGTTAGATCTCGGAGTCGGATCATTGGCTTTTTTCAGGTTTTTATTGGATTTAATAATCTATGTTTTAATTTTGTTATATGTAACTACTATTATATTCTAGTTCTAAATAAGTTTGAAGTTTGTTTTTGTTGGCTTTTTTATTTCGGTTATGTGCACTGATTTCGTTTTGCATTTTGTTGAACAGATACAGGTTAGGAAACTGCTAACATGGCTAATGGCAAAGATGGATGCATTATAAGGGGACTAGGAGTCATAAATTGAAGTAATCACCTCCCAAATTCCACCAATAAGCTTCAGCCAACTCATACCCATAAATTCCCATACCTCCCAACCTAAATCACTGGCGGCCATAAATTCTCATACATCCAAAAAAAAAAAAAAAATTTAATCATTAAACTAAAATCAATTTAATTAAAAACACAAATATTTTATTAAAAACATAACATTTCACTACAAACTAAAAAATGAAACTATATTACCACATTATTTATAAAAAAAAAAAAAAAAAAAAAAAAAAAAAAAAAAAAAAAACTACATAACACTTGTACGCTCTGAGTCCCCTAAAGATCATAGAAGAAATTATAGACCTTGTAATGTTAGAAAAAAAAAAAACTACCTAACACTTGTATGCTTCGAGTCTCCAAGATCTCAACAAGATCATAATGATCTACTCTCACAAATTCTCAAAATAAAATGAACTTGATGTATGCAAGGATACAACAAGTATGTAACAAGTGTTTCAAGTGCACTAACTATAACTACAACACTTTGTATCTTTGTGATACTACGTGTTCTTCTCTTGCAATATTAGAGGAATGAAGGTGATCTCTTGGTTGGATGAAAGGATCACTCTTAAACAAACTAAGACTCTCTAAATGATCAAAAAAAGTGATCTAAGTAAGAAGGGATTAGACCAGAGAAAACTAACTGAAAAAGATCAAGTTGGAAGTGTAAAATGGTCCACTATTTATAGGCAAAGAAAAAACTAGCCGTTACGTACGGACGGTACCACTAAATACCCGACGGTACCACTAAATTTAGTGGTACCATGGTACCGTCCCAGACAGGGACGCTTCAAATTTTGTTTTTAGTGGTGAAAGTTTATTTGAGGAAGTTTGGAGCTGGTTTGGGGGGGGGGGGGGGGGAAATAGCTGTTGGGACTTTTAAACTTATTTTTCAAAATAAAATATTTCTTTTTAATTCAAAAATAATTTGTAAAATGTATTTTTGAAAAAATGTTTTGTCACATTAAAAATGAGAAGTTTAGAACAAAAAATTTATTTCTTTGATCATCCATCAAGTTTAAATTTGTTTGTTCATACCTTGAGTGATTTACGTCGGGATGAAAATATACGACTCTGTTGAGGCATACTTGATACGTTGAGAGATGTTGATGTAAGTATGTATTAATGATTTGTGTTTACAAGTAACTTGCGCATTTTACGTTATGCATTACAAGTTACATGTTTGTCATTATTAAAACCGAAGAAACCGTTTAGTTTAAATATCGTAATATTTGCACTAACAATCTCCCCCTTTTTGATGATGACAAATATGTAAACCGTAACACATAGTAAAATGTAAAAGTTACCTGTTTATACTCCCTTCTCCCCTTTCTGTCGAAGCAAAAAGGTAGTTGCCTCTAGCTCTCCCTTGAGTTCACTCCCTTCTCCCCCTTATTACACTACTATCACCACTATTAGAAAGACTCCGTGCTATGTATTCTAATACTCCTGAGCTCCCCCTAGCTCAATGCTCCCCTATGGTGATTGAATCCCCTTGTTTATTTACCTTAGTATCTAGCGGATCCATGGATCAAATTCTTACAAAGGCTTTTCCTACATCAAGGGTTAGCTTCGTGCAACATAATATATAAAAGAATAGGAGCAACATTATAGGGATAGAATACACATAGCAAGACATGCAAGGGTTAAACTATGTTAAAAACATAGCAAAAAAAAATTGATGAGCATATCAAAGTGTGCAAGAAGTTAGACACATGATGAAAGTGTGCCAAAAGGATACAGACCAAAAAGAAAGTCCAAGAAAGTTGAGCGACACAAAAAGATGAATGCATATTGCAATTCAAAGACACTTGAGTGTCACAACCCGACCGACAACCTAAGGTGTAATTGTTCAATCAATCACACTAACAAGAACGAGATTTGTTCGTTGATTGACACAACATAATCATCTACCTAAGATGATTGGTGTTAAGGATAGTTTGTTGAGAAGACATACTCTAAATGAGGTAGATATATGTTATTACTATTATGACAAGTCATGCCATAAAGTAGACTCGATGGAAGTTTAAAAAAAAATAAGAATGAGAACGACACGCACTAATATTCGAATGGAAATGATTCCATAAGATGGGAGAGTGTTGGTTTTGACCTTTGAGGAAAGGTGGGAAAAGATGGTTTAGATTAATATATCGTTTGCACTGACAATGAGATGCATGATATATTTCAAAAGAGAAAGAGAAAATGTGCATGTGATCCTAACAGGATTGTGGGTGGATATCTCTAACGGGGTCGAGGTAACGAAGTTCTAGATTCTAATTTGGATGATCCAAGTTGTGTGTTAGAGATAATTTGGTGCATGAAGGGTTTCGTGTGATTTTGAGGATTGAAGGTTATTGAACTAACAATCACTATCCAAAGTGAGGAATAGTTGTAAGGTTTGAGTGTAATAATCGATGGGTTGAAGCTTCTTAGACTAACTATCACTATCAAGAGTGAAGTGTAGCTAAAAGGTTTGAGTGGGATTGATATAAGGGTTGAAGGTTTTGAAACTAAATATCACTGTCAAGAGTGAAGTTTAGTTATAAGGGTTGAGTGTGATGATGAATGATATTAATGTGAGGTTTGAAGATGAGATGCAAGATAAGATTGCAATGGTGAGGCCTTATATAGGCAAGAGTTGTGGGATTCGAATTAAAGTTGGTGGTAGTGTCCTATGGTGTAGTGAGGGAATCTTAGGGTGTATGTGAGTTTGCAAAATTTTGCAGGTTTGAGGTTAAGGATGCAGGGATCTAGAGGAAACAGTGAAAATTCGTCAACCAAGGGCACGGTACCACTAAATACCGCACGGTACCGTTAAATTTAATGGTACCGTGGCCTATTTAACGGTACAGTGACCTGGAAGTCATGAATTTTTCTGTGCAGCCTAGTTCTGGGTAGCTAAAAGGAAATTTTCTAGGGAATAAGAACCACATTTGTGTTTTCTTGAGAGTGTTTGTTGAAAAACTATATGAGTGTGTTTTCGCTCCTCCTTAATCGATGACCATCCGGATAAGATGTGAAAAAAAAATAAAGAGGAAAACAAACGTTGACAGAAGCGATAAGCTTAGTTGTGACTGTAAAACCCAAAAATCTGAAACATGCAAAATGACCAAAATGCCCCTACAAGTTTAAAAATTTATTAAAGAATATTTAAAGCACCAAAGTGATTCCAAAATTCAAGTAATAAGCTACACATGAAATGAAACAAATTTTTTTTTTCATGTCCAAAAGTCATTGTCTCACCTAATTATATGTACAAAACACCTAATACAATTTTATTTAAATTGATTCTATTTAAATTACATTTAATTATACATAACTTACAAAATAAATAGGAAATCAATTCCATTTATTTGGTCAATCATGGACCGATTATTAGGCCCTCTTCCCCCTCCATAGTCGGCCTCCACTTCAATTATTTAGTTACTTTTTAATTGTTTCCAAAACCTAAAAACGAATAACACAAAAATCCACAATCGATCCATACGAATTTCTGGAGCTGAGCTATTATTTTCTGGGGTTCTTTATAATCAAAAGTAGCTGGGAAAATTGGTTAGAGGTCGTGGGATTCAGTGGTTCGATCGCTAGACGTTTTTGTTGTCGCAAATTCCATCCGAGAGGTATAAATTTGTTTTGATTAATCCCCACGTTAAATAATTTATCTGGTATTTTTCTCACGCCTATTTAATCATATAAGACATATAAAAATTATCTAAATCGAATCATGCAAGGTTTTGTTGATCGTTTGAATTTTGAAGTGTTAAAACGGGTATAAAATATAAAACATGCTATACAAATTTTTTGGGCCTCTTGCATAATTTTTATGAGTTCTAGGATCATCAAACAAGTCTGGAAAAATGTGTGTTTGAATTGTTATGGCTTGATTCGATCGTTTGAATTATTAATGATTAAAACGAATATAAAATATGAAACACTATATACGATTTTTCTGGGCATGAGAGTTATTTTATTTGAACTCTATATGATCCATATGAACCTGAAAAAAAATTTTATTTCGAATTGTTGCAACCTAAAAAATGGCTTTGTCGAATTTTGTGTTAAATCGGGTTTTTAAATGAAAACCGTGTAAATTGGATAAAAATAATAACGAACGATTTAGGGTTTTATTTTGGGTTAGATCTGATATAATGAATGATATAATGGGGAAATAATGATTGGATGATGATTTGAGAAATCGGGGTTAGGGTTTGATAATTTAAAGTGTTACCGATTTGATTTTAATTAAGAAAAGGGGTATTTTGTAATTATTAAAGATCGTGGGTCATTTTTGTAATAAGCCTTAATATAAGGGGTATTTGTATAAAATATAATATGGGGACCTTTTTCGTAAATTATGCAACTTATGGATTTAAATTGTAAATTATGTAAATGTGTAAATCGATTTGGAAATAAATAAAATAGAGGGGTTAAAAGTGTAAATTATGAAACTTAAAGGACTAAAGTGTGATTCTGAATAAAATATGTATTTTAATTAGTCATTTGCAATAGTTTCATTTAAGACCCTTAACTTTGGAATATTTACAATTAAAACCCTAAATTATGGAAACTTGTCATATCTAACCCTGGACTATAATAACTTGTTAAAATCTACCCTATGTCCATAATATGCTTAAAAATAATGACTTAACCTAAGTTATGATACTTAAATCTTTCCAATTATGGAGACTTTCTAAAAATGGAAACCTGCAGATTATGGAAACCTGCTAAAAATAGAAAGTTACTAAATATGGAAAGTTACTAAAACTGGAAAGCCGACTAAATATTTAATCTGAACTAAATAAGCTTTTAATAAGTTAGTTATGAATTCGTGTAGATTCGCTGAAGATGGAGTTTGCTTCCGACTTTGATATTTTCTGTTGTGTTTTCATTTGCGGTATAAGGTACAGATATTATGACCGTTCTTATAAGGTTTCTCATGATCTCTTTTATTTTCTGATCCGTTAGTTTCTGAACTGATGCCATTGCTATGATTCCCTTTGCTTGAACCTCCTCTGTTGATCCCATTTGATATGACCTCTATTATGAACTTATGTTATGAAAACCTTTTGAATTATACCATGGAAATGTTTTGAGAAAAACCATTTTAAAAAGATGTTTATAAATGATGTGAAACTACTTTTATAAAATGTTACTAACTTTTATGAATACTATATTTTGAAGACTATCTTTGTAAAAACCGTTTTGAAAGATTATTTTTATGAAAACCACTTTAAAGGATCATTTTATGAAAATCATGAATAAGGATTGTTTAAAATGGACTTTTGATGGAAATTTTTGAAATGAACTTTTGATCTGAACCTTGACTTGATTATTTAATATGAACCTTGATCTGATAAACTCTGATTTGGACTTTTGGTACTACTTCTGATGATATTTGATATAAACCATCTGTTATGAACTATCTGTTATGAGCCATCTGTTATGAAATTCTGATTTGATATAATATCTGACTCTTAGTTTGATACCCGAGCCAAAATCTGTTTCCTAGCCATGAAGGTAACATGGCCATGTCATTGATGCACCAATGGCATGACTCTAGGGCAGTAGAGTGATGTTCCGCCACGTCCCCTTATCTGTTATCTGATATGCGCATTATATTATTTTGGCCACTATTTATCTGCGGGGGCGTATGGATGCATCCTAGATCTGTTCTGTTTAGTGGATTATCTATCTATGATTTATTATTGTCTGGTGACTGGTGCTTGTGTGCAATACACGCCTTTCACATATATCTGGGAGCTAGTTACTCCATTTGAAGAATGAGGACACCCCTCATATTATCTGATTATCTGAGAGGTCTCCCCTCTATATGATGTGAAGATTTATGGTTACGATATGATATGATCTGTTTCTGGGCTCGTGGTGGATTACTATCCCTTTTCTCTTTCCTTTATACTTATTCATTGACTTATCCCTTGAACCATATTACATCTGTTTGACCTTTTTTTCTGTTATTCTGTACTATTCTCTATTACTATTTGTTATCGTTATATCTGTTCACTGAGCTCTCGTAGCTCAGCCGCATTTCTTTTCCTGCGGCAGGTTTTTAGTAGGAATCTGGGAATGAGTGGAGAGTACCTTGGACTTAGAAGACTTGATAGCTACTTTTGGACTTAGAAGTGATTAGAAGTTATTATTATTTCGGAATTAGTATTTATTGGAAGTTCATTTGTAACCTTATAGTATCTGTATTTCATTTGTAACCTTTGAGAATTCTTGTATTACTATAGATGTATGCTTTGTTTTGATCTGATATGAAACCATTATTGTGATTTCTTTACCCTTGTCGGGTTGGGGTGTTACAATTTATGGTATTAGAGAGAGAGGCTGCGACTCCTAATACATTTACCCTTGACCTGTGAAGTATGGACCATTAAGTTTCCACTGTAGGCGCTCATAAGACAACCTTTAAGATTTGCTTTAGGATTTCCCTATAGGAACTTAAGTTTTGATCAGTGAGGAATGGGTAGACTATAAGGCTTTTGTTTAAGTAGCATTGCTTCCGCATCACTTTGATTTATGCCCTGTTTGTTGAGATCACTTTTCGAGATTGAAAACTCACGTTTTGCACCACCTAAGATTCCTACTCCGACCTCTGATTCTTTTGTAAATCATTTTGATGTCTCTTCGGGTATTCTGAGAATCTCCATGACGATAACCTACTTGATACATTCTGTTAATTGCTTTCGATAATCTATGAATCTTCTGACCCTATCTGAGTTCGTCTTAAACATCTCCGTTTCCATGAGAAGTCTAGTGGTGTTTTGACCACGAGTATAAGAGTGTTTTTCCCCTCACTTCTGAACGATAAGACTTGCGTTGTCGTTCTGTTTTCATTGAATAGTTAACTTTGATTTTTATAAAGGATAGGTTGATTGATCGTTGACGACTACCCTCCTATGTTCCACCTTCGGTGTTTGAAACCATTTGAACTCCCTACCATGATTTCCGATTGTTAAACTTTTGCTATTACTACCTAACTTTGTTCTTTACTTCCAACCTGTTTGATAAGTAGTTTGATACTCCTTTGACCATCCCGAAGGTCATTTGACCTTAAGGTGTTTGACCCATTCTGTGAATTAAATTACCCGTGCTGGATGAAAATGTACCACCTGATATTACTCTGTCCTTGCGAAATCCATTACTACTCCTATGAGAACTCTGGTGATTGTGAGCCATGGATATGACAATAATTTTGTCCCGATGAGAAATGGTTAACTGGGCATGATGATGCTGATAACTGATATTCGATATGCCTCACTCTTGACAGTTATACGATGTTTGTATTTCCGATGACTCACAACCTACCTGCCACCTATGCTAAATAGCTAATCAAGACTCCAACACCTTGAATTATTCGCTTATCCATATCCACACTTTGATGAACCATGTACATGAACTTGATATATGAACTATCCGTCTGGCTTGGCGACCGTACTCATCCTACGAATCCGTTTACTTTTGACATATTCGATTTTGAGGTCTTTAAGTTATGGATTGGCTGGCCCTCATACGTTGCCAGGGACTACCGTATCTGATTTTTGACCTTTAGTAATATGTTTCATCCCACTTTCGTTATGATATCCGGTAACCGCTCAAATCTGTTAACGCTGCTATGAAAACATCTACCTCGATCTCATTTGATTGTCGATTGTTTACTGACATCTATTAGTACCTACCCTAGAAGCTTTGGCATTGGAAGTTTTGTTGTACAAATCTTCTGTTGTTCTCCGATGGAACTTTTGGGTTTCCCTCCTGGTTGAGAAGTAGAATGAAATTTGAACCAATCTCAGTTGACGGACCATGATGCTATAGAAGTTGAGAAATCGGAGAAGATGATGGAATATGATTTTGTTCACCTCAGTTTTTCATTTTGAACACCCTGTTAACTTGTGAAGAAGAAAGAGAAAACTTTGGAGTATTGACTATCGTAAACCTAATCATATCACTACCATGACCATCTTTCAATTCAGCGTATCAATGATTGATTCTATCTCTGTAAACTCCGTACCAGACGGCCTCTTTTAAATGATTGAAGGACTGAAGAAGCAACCCCAAGGACTTCTAAAGAAAAGAGATGACAAACTGAGAGTAACCTCCGAGAAGTATTTCAGTTGTATGCACGAAGGGGAACATGTAGACCATCTTGTAGAATGACCCTTTATTCTGGAAGAAGCAAATTTGATTGGCGTCCAGAGATTGTAGCAGACAACACTACCATGCATCCGGCAATGACGGCAGTTGGAGTTGGCGAATTTCGAACCGTGCTGAAGACCTGTCTAAGGCACGCAGGCTTGCTTCTCTATCCATTTTAGTTGTACTAAATGGAAGAATGCACAGTGACCATACCGGAGATTCACGTTACTACACCACAGTTCCAAGAGGAGGTGCCGAAGGCTTGAGGGACCAGACTCGAGTTATATTTCCCTTCCACCCTATGATCATACGATAGACTGCATGGACTTGGAAGAAGTTTAAGATCAAGTATCGGAATGGACGATAATTCTGAAACGAACGTTTGTGTTTGGAAGAGTTGATTTGCGAAGAATGAAGCTATGGATGACGTAATTCATTTCCTCTTGACCTACTAAATTTCCGTTAACTGATGATAGGACCCCTTGAACGAGTTATGTTCCCTGTTAGTAATTCCGCTCGGTGTTCATTCTGCGTATGCTGGACGATGGTTTTGTTATGAGAAATTTGACGAATGATGGACGATTTGATGCTTTTAACGATGTACCAAATTCTGATAGACATTCTGGGACTTCCGTTAACTCTTTTGAGTAGTTCGTTTTCCTCTTAGTTATGGTGTTTGATTTTGATGACCTCTGAGAATGTAGAAGTACTAGGTGGATTAAGATAGGTGGTTTTGTTTACGACTTGAGATAAAGTATGATCATCATGAAGGCATATTTATGTGGTGCTAGTATTATGACGCCTGATCAACGTGATAATACTTACACCATATAACGTGCACTCATTGTGGCCATAGGACATCTTGGGGAGTACCTAAGAAGTTTAGAATCTGAATCTCCATAGGATTATCCGTGTTTGGTTCATTCTATATTCTGTTTCCGTTCATTAAATATCTGGAATGAGTTGAACTCTCGTATTACTTCATGTTGACCTCTGTAGAACTCTCCACTAGTAATACAGTTAATCTGATTTGAAATTCTATTCATATTCCATGTAAGCTTTTCAGAAGATCCACCTATCATCCAATTATGATTTATGGTTCTTTGAATCCGAATCAACCCAATTTGTCTCTTTCTGGGGAATCTGAACCCACTTTGTTTTTGATTGAGTCATGAGAAACCTTTGGTCTGAAGATCTTTTGGAAGAGCCTCATTGGGCATGAGAATATTACGATGAGCTGTTGCCACTTGTTACGATTTCGTTTCACCTTGCGAGTTCAAATTTCGAGGACGAAAATTTTCTGTTAGATGGGAAGAGTTGTAAAACCCAAAAATCTGAAACATGCAAAATGACCAAAATGCCCCTACAAGTTTAAAAATTTATTAAAGAATATTTAAAGCACCAAAGTGATTCCAAAATTCAAGTAATAAGCTACACATGGAATGAAATAATTTTTTTTTCATGTCCAAAAGTCATTGTCTCACCTAATTATATGTACAAAACACCTAATACAATTTGTTAATACAAATAGCGTCTCAAAAACGTTATTTATATTCTTTGATCTTTCATTAGTTTTGTTAATGACAAATAAAAGGAATATCTTTTAGCAAATAATAAATACTAGCTTAAGTCTCTTAAGTACACATTTTACACTTCACATATTAACTAAGAATTACAAGTTTAGTAACTTGTTTCCTTAAAAGGAAACTTTAATTCTAAAACCATTCCATGACATCATTGCATGCATCACATACAATATCTTTGATATATCTTGGTTAGATTTGCAAGATACATAGTTGACATTTGAAGATCTTGGATGATTTGGTAAGATACAACTAAGATATGGTAAGAGACAACTAATCCTTAGCTGTCACATCCCACGGATCCAAACCACATAAAGGACGGATCCCTTGTGAGGGATCCGTGGGATCCGTGAGCTGAAGATCAGCTTGCCTATAAATAGGAAGCTGATCATTTGGCTCTCTCATCACTCATATAGCTTTAACACACATATTCATTCAGTACATATCTTACTAACATCATTCATAGTTGCATTTCACTTTGATATTTCATTTTGTAGAAAAGAGATCAAGCATTCAAGGATCTACAGAACCGTAATCCTTTAGTTGCATTACTGTGTGATATTGTAGTTAGTTTCACACATCATATCTTTCATTTGTAATCAGTGAGTGTGGTTAGTGCTTTAGTCCTTAAAGCACAAAGAGTGTTGGGAGTAGTTGTACCCGTGTAAAGAACTCGACATCTAGCTTAGTGTCGGTAAAGTAAATAGGCGACGTCAGGTTGGTTCTACCTTGTGAAAGAACCCGGTGTTTAGCTTAGTACCGGAAAAGGAAGTAAGCGACGTGTAAAGGTTTTCTCCGCCTGGAAAAGGAGTTTGTTTCTTAGTGAAAGATAAACTCTCGAGTAGGAAACTCGGGGAGTGGAGTAGGGCAAGGAAGAGAGTCCTTGTAGCCGAACCACTATAAACAACAGTGTCGTGTGGTTTGATCTTTCCTCTCTTTATCTTTTGTTTATATTGTGTGATTATTTATTTGTGATTGTTTCCTTTGAAATTAACATATAGTAACAAAGCAAAGAAAACTTTAAAACGGTAAAAACTATTCAACCCCCCTTCTAGTTTTCCACAATTGGTATCAAGAGCTACGTTACTTAAGATCTTTAAAATATATTGTATTTTAAAACTTAAAACGATCCATGGATTTTGAAAACTTTAAAGGAGGGCAATCTATGCAGAGACCACCTCTATTTGAACCAAATTGTTTTATTTATTGGAAAAATCGCTTTGAGACTTATGTAAAGTCAAAGGACATAGATCTATGGTATATTATAGTTGATGGTGATTACAAACCTATTAGTAATAATATTTCGGGTGGTCGGGATGAAGGAGCTTCTCTTACTCGTCACAGTGATGAGCAAAAGAAACTAATTGCCAAAAATAATGAAGCCAAAATGATGCTTTATAATGCCTTACCTAAGAAAGAATATGAAAGAGTTTTTATGTGTAAAACGGCTAAGGATATTTGGCAATCTCTTATTATCACACATCAAGGGAACTCACAAGTAAAAGATAACAAAATTGATCTTCTTGTCCAACAATACGAACAATTTGTCATCTCTGAAGATGAGACCATTGATAGTGCGTTTGCTAAGTTCAATACTATTATTACATCACTTAAAGCACTTGATGAATCTTTTTCTAGTAAGAATTTTGTCAGGAAATTTCTAAGAGCACTCCATCCGAAATGGAGAACAAAGGTGACAGCTATTGAAGAATCTAAAGATCTCTCAAGCATGACACTGGATGAGCTCATAGGAAACCTTAAAGTTCACGAAATGATTATGCTTGAGAGATCTTTAGATTCTTCAATAGCTGTGGAAACCTTAAAGTTCACGAAATGATTATGGAAAAAGACTCGGAAATTGTCAAAGGCAAAAAGGAGAAGATTAAGTCTATTGCCTTAAAAGCCAAAGTCGAGTCAAGTGATGATGATGAGTCTTGTTCAAACAGTGATGATGAAGAGTATGCTATGGCCGTGAAGGATTTCAAGAAATTCTTCAGGAGACGAGGAAAGTTTGTTAAACCACCTTGTGATGAAAAGAAATCCTCTCGGAAAGATCGTGACGATAAGAAAGGTAAGGTTGATAGGAAATGCTATAGGTGTGGTGACTCCAGTCACTTAATAGGAGAATGTCCAAAGCCTCCAAAGACCAAGTCTCAAAGAGCCTTCGTTAGTGGAGCTTGGAGCGATAGTGAAGGAGATGATGATGATGAGCCTAAGAACAACGAAATGGCACTTATGGCCAATGACACAGAAGAGGTACATTCTGATTCATACTCCTCTATAGATGACGAAATCTTAGAAATAGAATATAACAAACTGTGTGACGTTACTTTAAAAATCATAAACAAAAACAAGTTTTTGAAAACAAAGACAACACTTTTAGAAAATGAAGTATTGTGGCTTAAAGAAAAAGCAATACGAATTGAAAAAGGTAAAGATAGTAAAGAAATGTGTGTGTCTTGTCAAGAACTAAAACTTGAATTAGAAACCTTAAGAACCACACAGGAAGATTTGATCAAACAAAATTCAAAGTTTAAAAGGTTTGATAAAAACATAAGTTGTGTAGATGAAATAATGAAAATGCAAAAACTACCTCATGATAAAACAGGACTAGGCTTTATGAAACTAGGAACCTTAAGTGAGTATAAGGAACAGACTGTGAATAAAACTGATTCAACCAAGTTGGACACTCACGGATCCGACGGATCCAAAAATTTGGATCCACCAAGTGTATCCAAAGGATCCGCGGGTACTCAAGTTGAACAGAAGGTTCACAAAGTCGACCGTTCCGAATTTGTTAAAATTACTAAGAAACCTAACAGTAGTATAACCAATAATAAACATAAACCAGCAGTATCTTTAGGAAGAGGACAAGCTAGAAATGAATATAGAGTTAAAACGGATCAACAGAGACCTCAAATGAGTTTTCCCAAACACCCCTTTCCAAAGAGTATAGTTAATCCACAACATACTTATCAAAATAATTGGAACCAAAACATGCCTAGAAACTTTCATGGTCCTAGCTATATGTCATGGAACAATGGTCCACCATTTACATACATAAACCATGATAATGTCATGTTTAACCCAAACGGACCCATGAGATATTGGGGACCAAATGCTTGAGTCTTTTATGAACTTAGGTATGCTTGAAAGTTGATCTTGAACCTGATGAGTGGATCAAAGATAGTGGGTGCTCAAGACACATGACGGGAAACAAAAATCTTTTCTCAACCTACCAAGTGTATGACGGAGGTAATGTCACATTCGGTAGTAAGCTTAAAAGTAAAATCATCGGAAAAGGTACAATCTCTCATGACTCTCTATCTATTGATGATGTTGCTCATGTAGATAATTTAGGTTTTAATTTACTTAGTATAAGTCAATTATGCCGCAAAAAGTATAACGTCCTTTTCAGTGAAAATGGAAGTAAAATACTTAAAGATGGCATAACCGTAGGAAAATGTGTTTTAAAGAATAATGTCTATGTTATGAAATTAGATAAAACACCTAAAGATAAGTTATGTCTTACCTCCTTGGACGAAAACTCAACTCTATGGCATCGACGCTTAGGTCATGCTAATATGAGGCTTATTCAATCTTTGTCATCCAAAGAACTCGTTAGGAACCTACCCAAGTTGAAATATGACCAACACTTTTGTGGTGCTTGCAAAATTGGAAAACAAGTACATAGTAGCCATAAGGCTAAAAACATGGTATCTACATCTAGATGCCTAGAATTATTACATATGGATTTGTTTGGCCCGTCGGCTATACAAAGTTATGGAGGAAATTTTTACACTTTAGTTATAGTAGATGATTACTCTAGATATACATGGACAAAGTTTTTGAAAACTAAAAATGAGGCATTCGACAAATTTGAAATTCTAAGCAAGAAAATTCAAAATCAAATAGGAAATAATATAGTATCCATTAGAACTGACCATGGTCGAGAATTTGACAATGAAATTCAATTTGGAAATTTTTGTGATAATAATGGAATAACTCATAATTTCTCGGCTCCTCGTACACCTCAATCTAATGGTGTAGTAGAACGTAAAAATAGAACATTTCAAGAAATGAGTAGAACTATGTTAAATGAACAAAACATACCACAAAAGTTTTGGTGTCACGCTGTAGATACTTCTACCTATATCCTAAATAGAGTTTTAATTAGACAATTTTTAAATAAAACTCCTTATGAAATTTATCGAGGCAAAAAGCCTACATTAGGATATTTTAGAGTTTTTGGAAGCAAGTGCTTCATTTTAAACAAAAAAGATTATCTCACTAAGTTCGACCCAAAGTCGTATGAAGGTGTATTTCTTGGGTATTCACAAAACAGTAAAGCATACATTGTATTAAACAAGGAAACATCAAGAGTCGAGGAATCGTTGAACGTAACATTCAACGAAAGTCCACCTCCCTCTAAGACATCACCTTTGGTAGATGATGACTTAGTTGAAAGTCAAATGGTTAATGATATAGAAAACATTGAAAATGACAATGAACCCGTAAAAGGAGAAATAGTCAATATTAAAGAAACTAAAAGTCATCCATTAGAAAACGTCATAGGAAAACTTAATGAAAGAACATTAAGATCCAAAGCTCAAAATGAAAGTAATTATTTTTGTTTTATTTCAACCATTGAACCTAAAAATATAGACGAGGCAATAAAAGATGAATCATGGGTAATTGCTATGCAAGAAGAACTTAATCAATTTATTAGAAATGATGTTTGGACTTTGGTACCTCCACCTAAAAACCAAACCATAATAGGCAACAAATGGGTCTTTAGAAATAAAATGGATGAAAAGGGTATTATATCTAGAAATAAAGCTAGGCTAGTAGCTCAAGGTTACAATCAACAAGAAGGTATAGATTACGATGAAACCTTTGCACCAGTAGCTAGACTTGAGTCTATTAGGATATTACTTGCATATGCATGTGCACATGATTTTAAGTTATTTCAAATGGATGTCAAAAGTGCTTTCTTAAATGGTCTTATAAATGAAGAAGTATATGTTGCACAACCTCCCGGCTTTGCCGACTTTGAAAAACCAAATTATGTTTTCAAACTTAAGAAAGCTTTATACGGACTTAAGCAAGCACCAAAAGCTTGGTATGATCGACTTAAGACTTTCCTAGTTGACCATAAGTATACCATGGGCCTAGTAGACAATACTCTCTTCACCAAGAAAAAGGGATCACATAATATCATAGTCCAAATATATGTGGATGACATTATATTCGGTTCAACTTGTCAAGAGTTATGCGACGATTTCTCAAAAATCATGCATGACGAGTTTGAAATGAGTATGATGGGGGAACTAAACTTTTTCTTAGGTCTCCAAGTTAAACAATTAGAAGATGGGATATTCTTCAACCAATCAAAGTATATCAAAGATATGCTTAAGAAGTTTGGTCTTGAAGACTCAAAACCCATGAGAACACCCATGTCCTCCGAAATCAAACTTACTAAGGATGAAGAAAATGAATCCGTAGATAGCACTAAATATAGAGGAATGATTGGTAGTTTACTCTATCTTACGGCTAGTAGGCCTGACATTATGTTTAGTGTTTGTCTATGTGCACGTTTTCAAGAAGATCCAAAAACTTCCCATCTTGAAGCCGTTAAAAGAATCTTTAGGTATATCAAAGGTACTACACACTTAGGATTATGGTATCCCAAAGGAACGGGTGTAGAAACCATAGTGTATACTGACTCAGATCACGCAGGTGATTATGTTGATAGGAAAAGTACTAGCGGTATTTGTACTTTTGTAGGATATTGTCTAACATCATGGTTCGCTAAGAAACAAACTGCCCTCGCAATCTCAACAACAGAGGCAGAGTATGTGTCTGCAGGAAAGGCGTGTCAACAAGCACTATGGATGAAACAAGCTCTCGTCGACTATGGAATTGAACTCAACAACATTCCCATTCTTTGCGACAACAAAGGTGCTATCGATCTAAGCAAAAATCCAGTCCAACAAGCTAGAACCAAACATATTGAAATACGCCATCACTTCCTTCGCGACAATGTACAGAAGGGAATCATCTCAATTGAGAAAGTTTCCTCAGAGGACAACATTGCCGATATTCTCACTAAACCACTTAAACGAGAACCTTTAATTATCTTAGACTTGGATTAGGATTAATGGAACCTAGTGATTAGGAGAAACATTAGTATAAACATTAGTTTAGCCACACACGACACTAAACCAAAACATGTGTTCTGAATCCGCGGATCCAATCTATGACAAGGACGGATCCTTTGTTTGGGATCCGCCGGATCCGTCGCATGCTGAGTTCAGTTTATTATTTAATAAACAAGAACAACTACTATTCATTCCTCACTCCAAAACATATCACCTTACTGCATTCGACATACACTTAATCTCCATCACATTTTAGACCATTTTCTTCCACAAATTTGTGCTTCTAACATCACTGTAAGTATTCTTATCATATTTATACTCCTGATCTGCGTCTAGGATTTCCATTTCATGCACAAAACATAAACTTGGGGTATATGCATAATTCTTGAAAAATCATGAAGCATATTTATTGCATTATACTTAAAAACATGTTTTTCTTAGTTAGGAATTGCATCTCATAGCACATTGTCTTAATTTAACAAAAACCCCATGAAAATTTTTCACTAAAATCTTCTAACAACTAGGTAAAATGATTTTTTTCTTACATTGTTCATACAAATGCAAAAAACGTTATCTTTTAGACTTCACTTGCATAATGTCTCTTGAATGCTAAAGGGAATACATAACTAATATGTATTTTCGGGTACATTCAACCGTAGCTACATTGAAATAGGAGCGTTTGGGTTATCTCTCATGTGTAAACAAAATTTGCATAAACTAATTTTTCTTGCATAAAAAGGAGTCGAGATAACCGCACCTCCACATTGTCCCCATGTAGGCACACACTAGGAATTTTACACTTCCTTTGATCATTTTAACTAAAACTATGTAACTTTTTGTACTTAGGAAAATCATGCCTCCCGCAACCAACTACGATCACAAGAAAACCGTTAACTACTTACCCAAAGTCCACAAAACCAAAGGTCTAACCAATGCCCAAATCGAAATTTTCAAAGCCTTAGAGAAAAAGTATGTCCATGAGGGTAGAGCCGTAGATTCATCATTCTATGAAGGAACTCAACTTAGGGAACAATTAGCCGCAATTCGATTTGATTCTCTTTTAGACATAGATGAACCAATCATTCCTAGGTTCATACTTGAGTTCTATGCTAGTGTAGGTCTTAGTTCGAGTGATGAAGGTTACTTAAGTCTTCATTTTACTCTAAATGGAAATCTTGTCAACATCCCTCTTGATCAATTTGGTGAGGTCTTAGGAATTCCAAGTCAAGGGACATGTATTTACTCGGACAAATGGTCCTTAACAATCTTAGACTCCAATCTCGATAGGACGGCACCATATGCCACTCCTCTCGAATCAAAAGAAGTGATTAGGGAACATCTCTTCATTCCTAAGAACAACCCCACAAGAATGTTTCGTGGTCGTGAAGTTGCTAGAGATCCATTTGCAATGGAGCTTAATGAACTCAAACCCGAGTTCAAGAAGATGGAGGATGTATTAAGGGCAAATGTGATGTGCACCATAGGAAACCGTGATCATATCAATGCTTGTTTATGTCACATGATGTACAACATCTCTACTCATCAACCCTTCAATCTTGCTTATTATGTTGCCAAAAGAATGTGTGACATTCCGGTTCAAAGCAAGATTGCAATGCCTTATGGTATGCTCTTAACCCGACTTTATAGAGCCTTTGCACCCGCTCGTCCAAACCATTTAGGCTTTGTTCCGGATTACAATGAAATTGAACATACCTTCGTTCCTTTGAGTGACTTTAGGGTTAGTGTTGATAAGGGCAAACGTCCTCGTGTTCCAACATCATCCTCATCATCTTCAATGAGTGAAGATGATGGTATGCCAAATTCTAGGATTCCTCCACCCGAGTACTTGAGCCATCTTCCTCCAATTCAACATGAATCCACTGAGTATCAAAACATCAAAGGAATGGCGAAGAATCTGGGTCGTTGGATGATGAAATTACACAAGGGGATGAAGAAGTTGAAGAAGAAGCTGAGTTGATGGAGTGTTTGATTTTAAACAATGTTGGATATTGTGTTGTTAAACTTCTATGTGTCTAGAATTTATCTGATAATACTTGTTATGTATGTGTAATAACTAACACTTGCAGGTGGATAACCATCATGGTTATCAATTTTTCGGGTTATAGCCAATGTTTGGCATAACACCTAAAACGGTAAGTTTCTAAGTACGGATTAAACTATGTGCAATCATGTGTTAATATAATCATATTTAGTTGTTTTGCTATACATATTAGATGCTAAATAAGGTCTAGGTGAATTTTCGGGTTTTTGTCGAAAAACGAAAAATATGACATATGTTCTGTTTAGTTTTTAAGTTTTAGGCATACGGATCCGGCGGATCCCAAAACAGGGTTCCGCCAAGGCTTATCGTTGGATCCGCCATCCTGCGGATTTGGCGGATCGCTAAACATGGTTCCGCATTTGCAACCATTTGGATCCGCAGGTTTGCCAGTAAAATTATAAAACTTTTTCGACTTATCCCGATTCTTAAATCTTAAATGTTTAGTATCACTTAAGATTCATTCACTGATCACAATTCCTCTTAGAATCATTTAGGAATTCTTAGAACTTAGGAACAAAATTTCCCACCAAAATTTAAACTTTTAAATTTTAGGTGTGAGTTACCAAACAGATACAAAGAAGGAACCCTTTTTAGGGATCCGTCAAATCCGTGGAAATATCAAATCATCAGACTTTCCACTATCTTCTTGTAATAACTGCAAATCCACAACATATTACTCAACCAAAGCTCAATGGATTGACTTCATTGATATGACCTGCACAAATTTTTGTTCCAAATCATTAGTAACCAACATTCTCTATTGGATTCACATCAAATCCAAACACACAGACTCACAAACCTTCTGTCTATAAATTAGCACTTTAGGATCATCCCTTCACACAACAACCATTTCCTCTCCTGTACATCTTAGCTATCATACTTCACCATGACTAAGTCAAACAACTCTTCCACATCTAGACCTTCAAGAAGAACAGCCCGCATTAGTGTTAAACCCTGTTGTTTTATCAACTTAGCAAACTCCTCATCTGAGGAAAATTCTCCGCTCAATATATCATCACCCATTGCTAGTGAAAATTTCCTTACACTCTCCACTCCAACACCATCAAATGTTGTTATACAAACACCACCACCAACCATTACTCCAATAGCCTCTACTCCACCACCGGCTCCATCACAGCCTGTTAGATCACCATCACCACCAAAATCACCCAAACTCCAACCCTTGGAATTATTTAGGACTCCTCCTACATCACCACATCTTGATGACTTAGAAGAACTTTCACCAAAATTACCCAATCTTCCACCCATGACCTTTGAAGGTCAACAACCAATGCTTTTTCACCCGGTTTACCCAGATATCCATGGCCCTTTATACCATGACGCACAATCATCCCAACCTCAACAACAACCTCTATCACCCACATCCACTCTAGTTGCCATTGATGAGGCAATGTGGATGAATATGCCTCAAACCCAAGAAGAGATTAGTGAAGAGCTCAACCGTCTCTACACTCTCTCGGGTATGGTTGACCATCGCCTTCATGAAGCAATGGACATTCAAAACATTCTTATGAACTCCCTCCAAACACCACAACAACCATCACCCAACAACAACAACCAACCACCACCACCACCACCACCACCACCACAAAACTTGGAGCCTAGTCTTCCTCCTGGTTTTTCAAGTCATGATTGCGCACATTGTGAGAGAACATCTCACTCGGCCCAAAGGACCAACATTTTGGTCCATGAGCTTCAAAATGAGATGAGGTTCATTTTGAACCATGTTCTCGAGCGTCTCAATGCAATCTCTCATCCGCCTCAATAAAAGTGTTGTTAGGAACCTTCTAGGATGATGTTGTAGTTGTATTTATTTAGGATTTATTTTATGTAACATCATATCATATTTGTGACTTTTGTCACATAATTTTCAATTAATGAATGTGATGTTTTTATGCTTATGAGTGATCAACATATTGCATATTATCATTATCATTGTGAACTAACATTCTTATATAGCATATAATATACCTTGATTATGATTACCCTAGGTACAAATAATGATCAGACACTTACTTTGACTTTTAAAAGTCAAAACTTATTGAAAGGCTTGTTTGGGAGAATACTTCAAATGCATTCTACTTCTTCATTGAAGTCATTCATTACTAACACTTCATTTGCAGCATATCATACCCTTCATAGTATACGTTGGTACTCGAGAAGTGAGGAGTATACATCAAGGGGGAGCATCTCATAAGCATTTCATATACTAACCGTTTGTTTTGTAGATTCATGCATTATTTCCTTGATTACTCCATCTAGGGGGAGTATAAAACAAGGGGGAGCTTTAAAGTTCTCAAAATCGCATTCCGCTACGCTACTCTTTTTGTTTCGACAAAAAGGGGGAGAAAGGAACTAAGTTTGCATCAACTGTGATTCATCACAGTACATACATTTTTTACAAAACTTTTCTTTAATAAACAAACTTAATATATATTTTTAAGAACTCATGCTATATTTATTCTCTTGCTCAAAAATATACCTTATGTTTTGTCATCAACAAAAAGGGGGAGATTGTTAATACAAATAGCGTCTCAAAAATGTTATTTATATTCTTTGATCTTTCATTAGTTTTGTTAATGACAAATAAAAGGAATATCTTTTAGCAAATAATAAATACTAGCTTAAGTCTCTTAAGTACACATTTTACACTTCACATATTAACTAAGAATTACAAGTTTAGTAACTTGTTTCCTTAAAAGGAAACTTTAATTCTAAAACCATTCCATGACATCATTGCATGCATCACATACAATATCTTTGATATATCTTGGTTAGATTTGCAAGATACATAGTTGACATTTGATGATCTTGGATGATTTGGTAAGATACAACTAAGATATGGTAAGAGACAACTAATCCTTAGCTGTCACATCCCACGGATCCAAACCACATAAAGGACGGATCCCTTGTGAGGGATTCGTGGGATCCGTGAGCTGAAGATCAGCTTGCCTATAAATAGGAAGCTGATCATTTGGCTCTCTCATCACTCATATAGCTTTAACACACATATTCATTCAGTACATATCTTACTAACATCATTCATAGTTGCATTTCACTTTGATCTTTCATTTTGTAGAAAAGAGATCAAGCATTCAAGGATCTACAGAACCGTAATCCTTTAGTTGCATTACTGTGTGATATTGTAGTTAGTTTCACACATCATATCTTTCATTTGTAATCAGTGAGTGTGGTTAGTGCTTTAGTCCTTAAAGCACAAAGAGTGTTGGGAGTAGTTGTACCCGTGTAAAGAACTCGACATCTAGCTTAGTGTCGGTAAAGTAAATAGGCGACGTCAGGTTGGTTCTACCTTGTGAAAGAACCCGGTGTTTAGCTTAGTACCGGAAAAGGAAGTAAGCGACGTGTAAAGGTTTTCTCCGCCTGGAAAAGGAGTTTGTTTCTTAGTGAAAGATAAACTCTCGAGTAGGAAACTCGGGGAGTTGAGTAGGGCAAGGAAGAGAGTCCTTGTAGCCGAACCACTATAAACAACAGTGTCGTGTGGTTTGATCTTTCCTCTCTTTATCTTTTGTTTATATTGTGTGATTATTTATTTGTGATTGTTTCCTTTGAAATTAACATATAGTAACAAAGCAAAGAAAACTTTAAAACGGTAAAAACTATTCAACCCCCCTTCTAGTTTTCTACACAATTTTATTTAAATTGATTCTATTTAAATTACATTTAATTATACATAAATTACAAAATAAATAGGAAATCAATTCAAAAATCAATTCCATTTATTTGGTCAATCATGGACCGATTATTAGGCCCTCTTTCCCCTCCATAGTCGGCCTCCACTTCAATTATTTAGTTACATTTTAATTGTTTCCAAAACCTAAAACCGAATAACACAAAACACACACAAAAATCCACAATCGATCCATACGAATTTCTGGAGCTGAGCTATTATTTTTTGGGGTTCTTTATAATCAAAATTAGCTGGGAAAATTGGTTAGAGGTCGTGGGATTCTGTGGTTCGATCGCTAGACGTTTTTGTTGTCGCAAATTCCATCCGAGAGGTATAAATTCGTTTTGATTAATCCCCACGTTAAATAATTTATCTGGTATTTTTCTCACGCCTATTTAATCATATAAGACATACAAAAATTATCTAAATCGAATCATGCAAGGTTTTGCTGATCGTTTGAATTTTGAAGTGTTAAAACGGGTATAAAATATAAAACATGCTATACGAATTTTCTGGGCCTCTTGCATAATTTTTATGAGTTCTAGGATCATCAAACAAGTTTGGAAAAATGTGTGTTTGAATTGTTATGGCTTGATTCGATCGTTTGAATTATTAATGACTAAAACAATATAAAATATGAAACACTATATACGATTTTTCTGGGCATGAGAGCTATTTTATTTGAACTATATATGATCCATATGTACCTGGAAAAATGTTATTTCGAATTTTTGCAACCTAAAAAATGGCTTTGTCAAATTTTGTGTTAAATCGGGTTTTTAAATGAAAACCGTGTAAATTGGATAAAAATAATAACGAACGATTTAGGGTTTTATTTTGGGTTAGATCTGATATAATGAATGATATAATGGGGAAATAATGATTGGATGATGATTTGAGAAATCGAGGTTAGGGTTTGATAATTTAAAGTGTTACCGATTTGATTTTAATTAAGAAAAGGGGTATTTTGTAATTATTAAAGATCGTGGGTCATTTTTGTAATAAGCCTTAATATAAGGGGTATTTGTATAAAATATAATATGGGGATCTTTTCCGTAAATTATGCAACTTATGGATTTAAATTGTAAATTATGTAAATGTGTAAATCGATTTGGAAATAAATAAAATAGAGGGGTTAAAAGTGTAAATTATGAAACTTAAAGGACTAAAGTGTGATTCTGAATAAAATATGTATTTTAATTAGTCATTTGCAATAGTTTCATTTAAGACCCATAACTTTGGAATATTTACAATTAAAACCCTAAATTATGGAAACTTGTCATATCTAACCCTGGACTATCATAACTTGTTAAAATCTACCCTATGTCCATAATATGCTTAAAAATAATGACTTAACCTAAGTTATGATACTTAAATCTTTCTGATTATGGAGACTTTCTAAAAATAGAAACCTGCAAATTATGGAAACCTGTTAAAAATTGAATGTTACTAAATATGGAAAGTTATTAAAACTAGAAAGCCGACTAAATAAGTAATCTGAACTAAATAAGCTTTTAATAAGTTAGTTATGAATTCGTGTAGATTCGCTGAAGATGGAGTTTGCTTCCGACTTTGATATTTTCTGTTGTGTTTTCATTTGCGGTATAAGATGCAGATATTCTGACCTTTCTTATAAGGTTTCTCATGATCTCTTTTATTTTCTGATCCGTTAGTTTTCTGAACTGATGCCATTGCTATGATTCCCTCTGCTTGAACCTCCTCTGTTGATCCCATTTGATATGACATCTGTTATGAACTTATGTTATGAAAACACTTTTAATTATACCATGGAAATGTTTTGAGAAAAACCATTTTAAAAAGATGTTTATAAATGATGCGAAACTACTTTTATAAAATGTTACTAACTTTTATGAATACTATATTTTGAAGACTATCTTTGTAAAAACCGTTTTGAAAGATTATTTTTATGAAAACCACTTTAAAGGATTGTTTTATGAAAATCATGAATAAAGGATTGTTTAAAATGGACTTTTGATGGAAATTTTTGAAATGAACTTTTGATCTGAACCTTGACTTGATTATTTAATATGAACCTTGATCTGATAAACTCTGATTTGGACTTTTGGTACTACTTCTGATGATATTTGATATAAACCATCTGTTATGAACTATCTGTTATGAGCCATCTGTTATGACATTCTGATTTGATATGATATCTGACTCTTAGTTTGATACCTGAGCCAAAATCTGTTTCCTAGCCATGAAGGTAACATGGCCGTGTCATTGATGCACCAATGGCATGACTCTAGGGCGGTAGAGTGATGTTCCGCCACGTCCCCTTATCTGTTATCTGATATGCGCATTATATTATTTTGGCCACTATTTATCTACGGGGGCGTATGGATGCATCCTAGATCTGTTCTGTTTAGTGGATTATCTATATATGATTTATTATTGTCTGGTGACTGGTGCTTGTGTGCAATACACGCCTTTCACATATATCTGGGAGCTAGCTACTCCATTTGAAGAATGAGGACACCCCTCATATTATCTGATTATCTGAGAGGTCTCCCCTCTATATGATGTGAAGATTTATGGTTACGATATGATATGATCTGTTTCTGGGCTCGTGGTGGATTACTATCCCTTTTCTCTTTCCTTTATACTTATTCATTGACTTATCCCTTGAACCATATTACATCTGTTTGATCTTTGTTTCTGTTATTCTATACTATTCTCTATTACTGTTTGTTATCGTTATATCTGTTCACTGAGCTCTCGTAGCTCAGCCGCATTTCTTTTCCTGCGGCAGGTTTTTAGTAGGAAGCTGGGAATGAGTGGAGAGTACCTTGGACTTAGAAGACTTGATAGCTACTTTTGGACTTAGAAGTGATTAGAAGTTATTATTATTTCAGAATTAGTATTTATTGGAAGTTCATTTGTAACCTTGTAGTATCTGTATTTCATTTGTAACCTTTGAGAATTTTTGTATTACTATAGATGTATGCTTTGTTTTGATCTAATATGAAACCATTATTGTGATATCTATACCGTTGTCGGGTTGGGGTGTTACAGTGACAACCCGTAATTTTTCCGGATGTATTCCTATACGAGATTATCCCTGTTTTTCATTTACGAATCCTGCTGAACTTATTTGACTTAAAAACGTGAAGTTATCTCGCGAAACGTGGAATTTGTACACGACGCGTGACTTGGCACAATAACGGATAAAACGCGAATATTAATTTATTCGGGCGATGAAAAATAAAAATATTCGTATTTGTAACCAAATTTAATGGAAAAATGATTTTAAAGTCAACAGAATAACTTTTGGATGCTCGGGAAATATTTATAATACGATAATTTGGCCTCGTTCACATTTCGTTAAAATATAATAGAAATGACACAAATGGTCCTTATGGGCACGCTAGGGTTTGTTGCCAGTCCTCATTCAACCCTATATATTCACCCATTATAATAAACTAGGGTTTCACCCTCTTCTCTCCCTATTGCAGCCGCGCCCCACCCAAACCTTTTCCGGACGTTTTCCGACCAATATCCGGCCATCTGAGCCGCCACCGCTAGTCACCACCATACACCGCCACCACCGACTTGCTCATCTCATCATTCCCATCATTTATATAAAGCACACGCGCTACCACACCACTGTTGGTCAAGATTTTATAAATCTATGAGTTTTGAAGACGTTTTTAGATCGAGTTTTGGAGTTACTCTAAGTTTTGTTTGGTTGTGGTTATCACCACCGCCGTGTCGCCATCGCCGTTGCCACCTCCTCCACCTCATTCTCTTCTCTTCCTCGTTCGCCCAAGTGGAATGGTAAAACCACTCGTGTTCTTTATTTTATAAACCGATTCTTATTTATTTTGTCATTGGTTTCGGGGATTTAAACTGTTGTTCGAAATAAGGTTAGTAGTTTTCGTGATTTAAAACCGGATATAAACATGTTTTTTTTGCTAAGATTCGTGTGGTAAGAAATCGCGGTGATAATGTTTCTGAAAACGGGTCGAGTTATCAAACCCGGTTGGTGTCCTAGCTTGCGTTTGAAATTTAGTTTAATTGAAGTTGATGTTGAGTTTACTGTTATATTGTTTCGGTTCATGTCATGGTTCGAACCCGAGACCTCGTGGTCTCGGCGAGGTTAGTAATATTGGTCCAAATGGTATATAGTATTTGTGGCTCGGTTTGATTATACTTGGAGCTTGGATTTGCTTGGTTTAAGTTGTTATTGTTAATGTTGTTGGTCCAGTTTTGGATTGGGTTTTACCGTTTGTGTGTTTGGAATTGTGTTAAGCGTATTTCATTTATTTTTTTTAGTTACTTAGTCTCGAATGAAGTGTGGGTTCGAGTATTAGCAGTCAACGAGTGCTTGGGGGTGTTATAATTAATATTTGTGTTAAGTAGAGTGTTACCAAAAGGGAGTGTGTTTGTGCTTGTGGTTGTCTCGAGTTGGACTGGAATCAACTTGTGTTTGCCCGGTTTTGGACTACCAGGTGGTGCGCTTGGGTAATAAGTGGCAAATGAGCCCACTAATAGGTTAAGGGTGTCTTGGTTTAACAGAATATGAGCCCACATAAAAGTTTAAAAGAAAGTGCTTAAAAGAGTTTTATGTGGTCATAATGGAAATGAGTTGGTAATAGGAATATTGGTTATTAAATTATTGGACATTGATTTACGAATACGTATTTTGACTAGTATTTGGACAAATTGAACGTTATGGACTTATTGGACTGGAGGCGAACACAATATATTAGACTCACTGCGACTTTAATATATTTGATTCGTAACGGACACACAATAAGGAAATAATGTCTATTAACTAACGAATACTTTTTTATTAAATTTTAATAAAATGTTTTGAGGAAATTGATTTATTTAAGTCTCGACAACTTTGGGAAAACTGATTCTATTAGTTAAACTTATTTCTATTTATAAAACGTATGTTTTATACAAATTATTTGGCTTATCGGGGTAAATGCCGAAGCGTACAAACTGATTCGTTTATTTGAGGTGTTATTTGAAGCGAACTTCTAGACTGGTCTTCTTGGTTTGAGTTCTCGTCAGTATTCTTTCGAATTTGTCGATGCCTATTTCTCTTTGGCGTGAGTTGTATGTCGAGTCTATGTCTTCTTACCACACCACACGAAACGTTGATACTAAACTTTTGATGAGTTTTGAAAAATGAGTAATCCACGAAAACTACGACACGTTGTCTTTATAGACTTTATCATTTTGCGAGACGTATTTTGAGATAACCGTATACGTATTAGGTTGTGTCGATCCTAGACCGTTGTGTACCGCTGTGCTCGCACCTTCGTGTTCCGTCGTGCCGTATGTCTTGAGAACGTTGTGATATGCTCTAGATGCCAGTTGTGTCAGTCGTGATCTTTGCATTGCTGTGGCTAAGGTGAGTTCATGGCCCCTACTTTTACTGGTTTTTAAACTATTTTGGGGGAGAATACATGCTCGTTGTTTTTCACTAAACTCAATGCTTTTGAATGCTTTAATGCTGTGATCTACTGGTTTTATAATTTTGGACAATATATGTGATTCGATTACAATATGTGCTTTATTGTGTGAACTTAAATTGTGTGACTTGGCTTGAACGTGTGCAACTGTTCAGTGATGTGATTATATGTTGTGACATGATTGTTTTGTGTGCATATGACGGCGCCACTGTTAACTCTCTGCTGAGAGCCCACAGGTTATAGGTTCAGTTGGTGTAACTGTTAACTCTCTGTTGAGAGCCTACGTGTTGATAGATCTATCGGGGTAGCTCCCCACGTGATATTGGTTATAGGTTCAGTTGGTGTAACTGTTAACTCTTTGTTGAGAGCCTACGTGTTGATAGATCTATCGGGGTAGCTCCCCACGTGATATTGGTTATGAGTATGATGAACACAATAGGTTCAGTTGGTGCGTCACTATATGAGTGTAGTATCTGTATGATTGATTATGGTTTGAGATGCTTTGTCTATGTTATTACTTGCGGAATTAGTTTTGGAACTGTGATTTAGGCAGTGTGAGCCTACGTTGAATTTGACTTGTTTGTGAATGATGTTTCAAACTCGGAATCTTTTGGTTCAACCATACTGTTTTAAACTAAAACCTGTGAACTCACCAGCGTAAGCTGACTCTTTTAGCATGTATTTTCAGGTTTAAGGTGATAGCTTATTTCTGGAGGCGTTTGGCAAGGGGCACGGTCATAGACGACTCTGATATATATGTTGGGACCGCTTTATTTATTTATGGGCCTATTTCCATACTACTTTTGAATAATGTAAATTTAACATTCTTTATTAATAAATTTTCTTCTAAACGGTTGAGGTAAAACCGTTCTTGGTAACTTGTGTTGTGATACCAATTGAGTAGCACCCCAGTGACATGTATGCTTCCGCTGGACCTGATTTTTGGGGTGTGACATTAGTAACATCATGACAAGTGGTGGATAGCATACAATAAACTTCACCTTTGAAGTCACGTAGCTCTTCTCAATCATTGTGAATATTCATAGAACATTCATATGATGAGGCATGTGATTACGTGGAAATGTGCTAAAGGTTAAGAAGATATAATCTTCAAGGTTGTGGGGTTAGTGATAAGGTTCTAGTGGGGTTATCTATGTTGATGAAGAAGGGTTATCTCAACTGTTAGCATTAATAAAAAAAAGTGATGGTCATTTTGTATTAACAACTTTGTATTATGTCGTGTGTAATGTCTTAGAATAGAAAAAGGGCTCGTGGATTTGGACTAAGCTAAGTAACTATTAGTTTAAGAATATTAGTCCAATGAATGCTTAATGTAAACTTGTCCAATCCATAAAGCCCAACCGAGCCCATTGAGAGCCCACTAGGGCGTCGGCTTGTAATCTATACATACCACACTCCCACCTCATTTAGTGTGTGCTTTAGAGGTGTATAGGTGAGGAGTGTGTGTGTCTTGCATGTGTATTGTTCTCTCCATCTCATAATCTAATATACATGGTTTTCATATACACGATTCATCTTTCTCTATTGTGCCTTATACGAATACATATTGTGTGTGATAAAGATAGACCTGGTGTTTTACATCAACTTATCCTAACGGTTCTTCGCTTGATGTATGTGGAAGATGAGTGGGATGCGGAAGCATTGGTAGTGTAGAACGAAGGTTGAAAAATGTAGTTAAGTTGAGAAGATAATGGATACGGAAGTAACCAAACATATGGTGTGTTTAGTACTATGCGGAAGTGAAATGGAAAAAGCTAAGGAATCAGAAGATATGAAGAATCAATTCTGATAGGAGACGGTTCTGGTTCAAGACTACAACGAGTGGGTTTTGATAGTGCTTTTGAAATAGTGAGAATTGAAGACAAAATAAACTGTCTCAGCAGACAACGGTCCGACGGTACCGTTAAATTTAGTGGCACCATCCCCTATTTAAGGGTACCGTGACCTGCTGAGGTCAGTTGTGACCCAGAATTAGAATTTTGACAAAGAAATTTCACATATGTTGTGATTTTACTGGACCTTAGATTAAAGGAATTTATACCAAAAAATTCTTTTATGAATCAATCCAACGGGATTCGATGAACGTTGATCGAGAACGAGAGATGACATTTAATTGCATTTTGCAAATTAAATATACTTTAAATATTTTGGATGAAATATTTAAGTTGTCATTGGAATTTAAGAGGATTTTACGAATAAATCTCGCTGATTTAGTGAGACTTTTCGACACGAGGAGAGAATTTATACCTAATAAATTCTTTTTACGAGATGAACGGTACTAGACGAGAAGAGATGACTTTTATATTTCCGAGGAATTACATAGGTAGTCATTAGAGCGATGTGAAGGATGACTTAATATTTCCAGTGAAATATTTAAAAAGTCACGAGACGAGACGTAAGGGATGACTTCAATATTTCCAGTGAAATATTTAAGTAGTCATGAGAGGGATTTAAAGGACGCATTTGAACACATGGGAATTGTGAAATTCACGGAATGTGTTCCATCATTCCTAGACCTAGACGAAGATGGTTAGAGGATTCTCGTTTGAGAGGTTTGGTTGATTTACGGATTTTGATGTGCTTCGCACGCGAGTGTTTCACGGGATTTTGAAAGACGTAAAGCAAGGCCTATGGTGCTGATTCGCAGTAGGGTTTGGGATTTTAAGAAGTGTATATTCACACGAGGATAAAAGGAACTACTAATCACTTATATAGTAACTCGTGATTCCTTTGTCACCCGATGGTTGATGTTAGTTTTTAGCTTTTGGATGAGCGTTTTAACATATGTTGTTAAAAGGCTTGAATATGATGTTTCAGATATGACATTTAACAATTGCGATCGCAAGTTAAACTTACTTGAATATTTTGGATGAAATATTTAAGTTGTCAAACCTACTCTGAGTTCTACTGGGTTTATATCTAACCTCCCCATGACAAAGGGTGTATTACTTGGAAGAAAGCGAAATGACGACCAAGGAATTAGGACAATTTTGCGACTACTTCAACTTATAGGCTTTGACACTAGTGTATGACTATATGACGTCTAAGAGTTCATAGTGATAGGCATACCTAATTCATTATGTGTTAAAAGGACATAGTGTGGGTGCAAAATTTATAAGCAAATCATGTAAAATGCACAAAAGGAATAAATGCAAACATCATGCAAAACATGATAACCATTTAGCATTTAAGATCATGACGACATTCAATCATATCTTACGAGAACATGTTATCATTTTGAAACACATATGTGGGATGCAAGTAATCTAGGTTCGCTAAGGAGGATCCTAATTACTACTTGTTCAAAATGAAATCCTAACGGGAGATAAAGTTCACCAATGTAAACTATCTTTAGTCAAATGTTGGAATGAAAAATTTTCAAGTTAGAGAATGAGTATGAGACTATCACTAGTGGTGCTTAATTCAGGCTAAACACGACCATTTTTACGGGTTATACCACGTACCCAACTTCTCTCCTGGAAGCAATTCAACCGTTAGGTCAAATTGAATTTCTAGTGCGATAGATTCTCTAGTAGTCATTCTCATGTTAGAAAAATTCAAATTCCTATATTTGCCTATCGAAGTATAGCAAAGATGATATTAGCTTATTTTGCTAATACATGACCTAATATGACTCAGCTAACCATATTTTGAAAGTAAGTTAAGAAGATGACATGTCTTACACAACTTCTAACAAAGGCAAGCAAAATGTTTTAATATCGTGTTTAAGATTTAGAGGTTATTTGGTGGAGATGGTGCATTTTATGATCTCTTGGATAACACCTTTTTTTGTTGAGTTGTTGCATGTTATTTTAACATGATTTGGTTTCCTAGAACCAAAAGATGCCCTAATGTGATACAATGTAGAATCTACTACATCGAGAGTGTTTCAAGAATGCTCCTTTGCATATCTTGAGAAAAGAATATAGTAAAGGTTACTTACCTCAATAAATCTTGTGAGTATTATACTTGAAATGAGTCATATTTTATATTTCAACAAATATGCTTTTCTAAGAGAAAACTTATCACTCTTATGAATGCTTAGTAAAACAAGTATTTTAGTGTATGACCAATATTAATTGTTTATGCAATGACACATGTTGTATTGGGTTATTATTCAAATCTAATTTCCTATGTTTGTTAACAAAGATGCAGTGTATTCTCTTGTAACACAACCATTCATGTTACAAAGGGAATGAGATGCATAAGATATAAGTTATCATTTGTTAATCTTTTGATAAGAGAAATACATGTGATATTGTCGAAGATTGATGACGTACATAATAGTTAATAACATATTATGTGTGACACTTTTACTAGACATATGATTTTGAGTGTTGAGTCGTTCATGAGCAAAACTTACATATGTTGTTTGTTTCCTCGTGTTTTGTTTTTCGGAAATGACACATTTACTAATTGCATTGCAATGTAAATTACTTGTATATTTCGGATGAAACATCCAAGTTGTCAATCCTACTTAATTGTGTATTTTATGCATCTTTTAAACATAATAGTTTAATATTTGAAACACAACCATTGGACATGAAGACTCAATATGGCATCTTAAACACAAGTGTGAGTTATGATCCGATGCATATTATTTTCGTCTAGAGAGGAAGTCATTATTTTCATAACAACCGAGTGTGATTGAGTATGTAGATTCAAGATAATATATTTCGTTATATTTTAATGTTATCTTGAAGCTAGACAAATAATGACTCCAATTTCATGTCCATACTTGAAAACTTGTCAATTAGATTCGATGATGATATCAATCATAATTTGAATAATGAATTGATATGTACTCGAAATCTTTCTTGACCCTCACGAATACTCCTTTTAAAAAGAAAATAAAAATTTAAGGAATGTGTTCTATTTATTCTAATACTATTAGTATGTGTGAGGTTAATGAAATATTAACTTACTACTTCGAAATTGTCATTCATTTTTATGTGCGAAAAACTATTTATTATTAAGTATAATATTCTTAGTTTTCAATATATCATGAGTATAAAAATAATTATCTTAATCATTTTTATACAACATAGGTAAAATACTAAATGTTTAAAATATTTTATGTGTGTGTGCTAGACTAATGCAAGTTTAATATATTTTATTCTACTTAAATACTAATGTATTAATACAATCTTTTATCTTGTTTAGACAACCCATGGTCAAGCAAGACAAAATGATGTAATGTTTTAGAGATAATGTTATGGATTTAATGAAAGTGTTAAATATTTTGAGGTGATATATTTTAACACTTAAACCTTTGGAAAGATAGTTGTGTAAGACAATATTTTTCGACACACATGATAAATCAACATAGTTTTCATTCCTAAGACGGTTACTAATGCATTTTAAAAACTTGCAACATATGCAAGAAAAATGGTCTATGCCTATATGCAATGCAAACTAATTACTCAATATAGTGCAAGAGATTTAGCATGAGCCTTATAAACGCATAAACCGGAAAACTATAATAAACAAATAACAACAAGGCATGAAAGACACTCATGCTTATAGATAAAATTAGCTCAACTAAAGATAACAATAAGCAAACAAAAGTATTAACTAACAATGCTAATACACAAAAAAAAAATAGTTATTTAGCATAACACACAAAAATACTTATCGTCATTTTGTGTATTAAGTATAACAATGTACCGAAAGATCCGTTTAACCTCTTGCGATAAGATGCTATTTCCAGAATTTCGATAGAATGCTATTTCCTGAATTTCGATAAGAGCCTCTATGCCAGAATTGCGATAGCCAATACAATTTCTATATAAATTTACAATTCCTATAAACCCTTTTCTATAGAAATTCTTATACAAGAATTACTATAAACCCTTTTCTATCTAAATTCTTATACAAGAAATTAGATATTTTGCAAGTCGAAGTAGCTCCAAACGCGTCACAAGCAAACTTTGTAGCACTTTTTTCCGATCAAAATACTCAAAATCTCGTACAAACTAATAAAGCTAAAACCTTTTGTCGCCAATATGTTGTAGAACCAATTTTTCGACACAAAGCTTGAGACTTTTTTATACAAGGCTCGTTTTTTGAAGATTATGACCGAATGAAAAAGACCTCAACACTAAATAACCACGCAACAACTAAAAAACTACGACCTTTAACCTTACAACTCGCATAAAAATCAAAGAAAGAACAAAAAGTACACGTTATATTAAGAAAAACGCAACTTTAAGTTTTGCTTGATCAAAAAACGTATCACAACTTAATCCTAAATCATTGTTTGGCGTATTGATACCACTTGTTAAGCTACGAATCTATCTACTTTATCACACAAACTTAACTATATAATATGTGACACTTAAAAGATAATATAGAAATATGGATGAGAAGAGATGTGGATCGTATGTATATAAATTACCGAGTATTTATTAGCTTGCAAAGAAAGAAAGAAAACAAATACAAAGCACTTAGAGGACACACACTAACTCTCACATATACTACTCTTTAAGGCACACATGAAATGGAGGTGAGAGTGTCCTTATATAGGCACAAAATGCCGCCCTAATGGCCTTTGCTTGGGCTTTTGATGGGCTTTGTGTTGGACTTGAACTTTTACATATTACATGGACTTGTCTATTACATTCTAACATAGTCCAACACAAAGCCTTCATTCACTATCCTATTGCATACATTCCACACACACTTACAAAGTTAATATAAGATAAATGACCATCACTTTAACATATAATTTAAATGCTAACAAGCTTGATTTTATTTGAAAATGAATTATTTTCCACTCCATTTCAAAATTTGATCAAGTTCAACACTTTGAAAATGTAAATACATCAATGTGTGACGTTCTCTTTGTAATTTGACAAAAAAATTTGTGCAATCGACATGACCGGAAAAGTCTCTCTGTTACGAATCAAAGACTCTCGTAAATTTTACTTTACAATCATTTTCTAAAAGTAGTTTTAAATAAAAGTAGACTCAATTGCGTTTAAAATGATAGGTGGCACGACTCCTACGGACTTACGGTTGATTTTATACGAAATTTTGAAAATTTCCCAACTCTGAAAAACAGACGAAGGTACCATTAAATTTAGAGGTACCATCCGTATTTAATGGTACCGTCCGTTATATTTAACGGTACCGTGACATGTTATTACAGTTTTGAGCAAAACAAATTTTCTCATCACAAACAAGTATTTGACATAACGAAAAAGTGTAAAACTTAATATGCTAAATACCGAATATATAAAATATATATTAAGTATCATTTTCACATTTAGGACTACGAAAAACATTTACGAAAATATATTTACTATAAAACAAGGAGTTGTCCCAAACGCTCCTTTCAAAACCACATCACTTTACGACTCGTTCTATAGACATGACCGTATACTCACACGCTCTATTCTTTTATTTGTCTAATAAAACCTTCAAGCTATTATGACAAAGTATACTTAACAACAAAACTTGTCTGTATTAAGCAAGTAAATACTTTTCATATTATATCCCCCTTCATGGGTAATTTGATACATGGATCGTACTCAATTTTGAAAACCATTTGTTTTAAAAATGTTATTATCGTGTATCAACTCTATCACACTAAATATATGTTGAATAAAGCACAAGAGAGATGAAACAAGAGTATATGTATATCGTATGAGTTAGTGAGAGAGTAGAGAGACGAAGAGAGATTTCTTATATAAAAACATATACAACACACACTCAAGCACCACCTACAAATGAGGTATGGAGTGCAATATATAGAACAAGGGACATAAGCCTCATGGGCTTTCTATGGGCTGAATACTACCATGGGTTGGACTTACAATACATGGACTATTATAACTTGACACTAAATCACTTAGCTTAGTCCAACTCCCTTAGCCCATCGTCTATTCTATACAAATTACACGACACATTACAAAGCTGTAAATGCTAAAATGACCATAACTTTTTATCAATGCTAACAAAAAATTTAAGCGACGTGGCTCTGGTACTAATTGTGGAAACTGTAGAGGGGGGGGGGGTGAATACGTTTCCATTTAAAAAACTTAAAAACTTTTTGTATCAAACACCCGATCAAGTGTGATGTAATATGAAAAGTGTCAACAATGATCATACAACATCTTGAGATGGTATAAAGTAAACTATAACACAAACACAATCAAACCATGACACAAACATAATAAACATAATATAAGCAACAAACCACACAAACATAAATGTCATGCAAATATAAATATAAAGCGATAATGACTAAAATAAAAGTAAGAGATAAGTAAAGAAGGCGTAAACCGGATACGATGATTTATAGTGGTTCGGTCTTGAAGCTCCTCTTCGCCCTACTCCACTCCCCGAGTACCCAACTCGAGAATTACTTCACTAATCAACAAGCTCCCTTCAGGCGGAGAAAACCGTACAACGTCGCTTATCCTTATTTTCGACACTAAGCTAAATGTCGAGTACTAATCTTAGCTAGTACCAATCTACCATGATCCACACGATCTACTCACGATCTACCCGATCTACCCTTGATCCACTTGATCAACACACACGCCCACAAGCTACAAGAGATCTCCAAGATCTCACCAAGATCACAATGATGTACTCCCACTTGACTCGATCTACCCGATCTACCCTTGATCCACTTGATCAATACACAGACCCACAAACTACAAGAGATCTCCAAGATCTCAACAAGATCACAATGATCTACTCCTACTTGACTCGATCTACCCTTGATCCACTTGATCAATACACAAGCCCACAAGCTACAAGAGATCTCCAAGATCTCAACAAGATTACAATGATCTACTCTCACAAACTCTCAAAAGAAAAATGAACTTAATGTATGCAAGGATACAACAAGTATGTAACAAGTGTTATAAGTGCACTAACTATAACTACAACACTTTGTATCTTTGTGATACTATGTGTTCTTCTCTTACACTAGTAGAGGAATGAAGGTGATCTCTTGGTTGGATGAAAGGATCACTCTTAAACAAACTAAGACTCTCTAAATGATCAAAGAAAGTGATCTAAGTAAGAAGGGATTAGACCAGAGAAAACTAACTGGAAAAATCATGTTGGAAGTGTAAAATGGTCCACTATTTATAGGCAAAGAAAAAACTAGCCGTTACGTACGGACAGTACCACTAAATACCTGACGGTACCACTAAATTTAGTGGTACCGTGGTACCATCCCAGACAGGGACGCTCCAAATTTTGTTTTTTCTGGTGAAAGTTTATGGGAAGTTTGGAGCTGATTTGGGGGGGGGGGGGAAATAGCTGTTGGGATTTTTAAACTTATTTTTCAAAATAAAACATTTCTTTTTAATTCAAAAATAATTTGTAAAATGTATTTTTGAAAAAATATTTTGTCACATTAAAAATGTGAAGTTTAGAACAAAAAATTTATTTCTTTGATCATCCGTCAAGTTTAAATTTGTTTGTTCATACCTTGAGTAATTTACGTCGGGATGAAAATCTACGACTCTGTTGAGGCATACTTGATACGTTGAGAGATGTTGATGTAAGTATGCGTTGATGATTTGTGTTTACAACTAACTTGCGCATTTTACGTTATGCATTACATGTTACATGTTTGTCATTATTAAAATCGAAGAAACCATTTAGTTAAAATATCGTAATATTTGCACTAACAGATCTCAAAACATTTGATGAAGCAATGAAGTCCCAGGATGTTGCTTTCTGCAAAGAAGCAATAAATGATGAGATGGACTCGATCATGAGCAACAACACTTGGGTGTTGGCTGATCTACTACCTGGTTGCAAACCTTTGGGTTACAAATGGATTTTTAAAAGAAAAATGAAGGTAGATGGAACAATTGAAAAGTTCAAGGCTAGACTAGTCTAGTCATTTAGGGTTTTAAACAAAAGTCAGGGATTGACTACTTTGATACTTATGCCCCTGTGGCTCGTATCAGTACCATAAGATTGCTGATTGCTTTGGCATCAATTTACAATATGATTATTCATCAGATGGATGTGAAGACAACTTTCTTGAATGGTGAATCGGATAAGGAGGTTTATATGAACCAACCTCAGGGCTTCATCTTGCTTGACAATGAAAACAAGGTGTGTAAACTGATTAAGTCCTTATATGGACTGAAGCAGGCACCTAAGCAATGGCATCAAAAATTTGATGAAGTGGTTTTGTCTAGTGGTTATTTACTTAACCAGTCTGACAAATGTGTGTATAGCAAATTTGATGAATCTGGTAAAGGAGTCATCATTTATCTATATGTTGATGACATGCTGATCTTTGGCGCTGAACAAAATCAGGTTGACCTGGCAAAGGAATTTTTGTCATCAAGGTTCTCCATGAAAGACATGGGGGAGGCTGATGTTATCCTTGGTATAAGGATCAAACATGAAAGTAATGGTATATCAATTTCTCAATCTCATTATATTAAGAAGGTACTAAAGAAATTTAATTACTTTTATTGTACTCCAGTGAGTCCTCCTATGGATACAACTGAGAAGTTGATGCCTAATACAGGCAAAGTTGTATCTCAACTTGAGTATTCTAGGGTGATTGGCTGCCTGATGTATGCCGTGACTTGTACCAGGCCTCATATTGAATTTGCAGTGGGTAAACTGAGCAGGTATACTAGTAATCCTAGTGCTCAACACTAGTAAGCAGTTTAAAGGGTACTGAAGTATCTAAAGAAGACTATGGATTATAGTCTCTCATATACTTATTATCCTTCAGTATTAGAAGGATACACTGATACAAGTTGGACCAGTAACACTGAAGACAATTCGTCTACTAGTGGTTGGGTATTCCTACTTGGTAGAGGTGCAATTTTTTGGACATCCAAGAAGCAAACTTGCATCACTAGTTCAACAGTGGAATATGAATTTGTGGCTTTAGCAGCTGCTGGTAAAGAAGCTGAATGGTTGAAAAACTTGCTTCTTGAGATTCCAATATGGCCTAAACCTATAGCACATATTTCTATCCGTTGTGATAGTACTGCTACATTGGCAAAGGCTTATAGCCAGATGTACAATGGGAAGTCTAGACACTTAGGTGTCAGGCATAGAATGATTCGTGAGCTTATCATGAATGGGGTGGTATCTATAGTTTGTTAGATCTCAACAAAATTTAGCTGATCACTTGACGAAGGGATTGGCTAGAGACATTGTTATGAAGTTTGCTAAAGGGATGGTTTGAGGTCCAACTTAGTCACTGAATGGTAAGACACCCAACTCCCTCCTGAGGAAACTTGGGAGCTGAGTTCAATGTGGAAAGCTGAACATTCAGTGGACTAGAGTACATGTTTTACAATCATCCCAAGCTTGTGCTCGAAACCTGCTGAAAAAGAGGATGAAGTCTTTACTTCTTAATGGTTAATTTATTTGAAAAAGTGCTAAGCAGGAGCATGAATAAAGAGGAACCACCTATGTGAATGTTGAAGTTTTGCCGCTCCAGAGAACTTTGGACTTTTGGCTCTTACAACATTTGTGAATTAAATATGGACACATGGCTTATTTAGCATCATGAGCATTTAAGTGTTTGAAAACTTGTATGTATTTTATCTTCAGTTATTCAGATGGGTTGAAGGGTTCAATTCTTAGAACACCCTGATTCTCGTGTATTTGAACGTGTAATGTACTAAGATGTGAATTCAATCTTCAAGATATTTTCATTTATTTACATGTTTTGTTTTATGTTTATTTTCATGCAAAAGGAATTGTACTAAATTGGGGAGGATTGTTGGAAATTTAGTTCAATTGAGGGATATTATCATACTTGGAAATGGGTTTGGAGGTACGGAGTGTACACACATTAAGTCCCTGATTGCCCTGACTCTAATAGTGGTTAGGAGTAACTCATCAGAAGGTTCAATCCTTCAGAGAGTTAGTACTGCTAGTACTAAGTTAGTACTGCTGGAGCAAGTTACTACTATTGACATAAGTTAGTACTGCTGGAATGAGTATGTCACTACTCTGACCTATTCAAGTGACAGTTATAACTGCATTTATGACCACGGTTAATTGGTCATGTAACCACTATTTGCTATAATTGAGATAATTATGAGGTGATTAATGGGCCGATTAATCCTCGTAATAGGGATTATCTGTCACCATATCTTTCACGAGATGATGGAGATTTTAATCTACGAAATCCATGTAACAGTAAATATAGATACTTCCGCTTTAATTTGTCTTTGTTTAGTCCAGTTTAAAGTTTAGTGTGTATTAATGTTTATATCGCAATCAGTGAAATGGATACATGAGATTTATTTACTTAATTTAAGGAAAACAACGCTAAATCACCAACACAAAAGGCTACATGCATGACTTACATTTTGCAATTTCAATGTCGCACCAAAATTGTCTCACACACTTTTGAACAATACCACTCCTTGCATAATCGACTCATTTAAGGATTACTTTTTCAAAAGGCAAACTCACACGCCTTAAAACACCTATGTATATCACATGATCTGAACCACAAATCTCCTAAAGCGATACACTTTTACTTTATACCTTAATACGCCAAAGGCCATTTGGTGTCTTGTTTGACGATCTAGCCCCTAAAACCGTATAGCCCTAAAAAAGTCACTTTTTTTCCTCGGCACTCATTTTCAAATTTTATGAAATAACACTTCTATCCTAAGATCTAAACCATTTAAAATTTATTAATAACTATTGTATATCCTATTATCAATATTACAATATTATTGTAACAATACAATATATCTACGAATATCATATTGTATGGTAATCTGTATCATATTACATTACATTAACTATATCTGTTTGCTACATCCAAACAACACCGTTAGCCTAGCGGATGTGATTCACGTATCATTTGTTCATAAAATCACAATCACCAGTCTTAAAACGTTCAAGTTATACGATGAAGACGAGTCTATGACCCGTATATACCCGACCCAATAATATCCATGTAAATGTCATCCACCCTCGGCCGACCATAAATGTGAATTGCGTATCTAATGAGATTTAAAAAAAAAAAAAAAACAAAACAAAAAGACCTTTTGTAATCAATCAAATTATTGCATTCAATGTTCTAAAAGGCGTGCCATAGCCAGACATGACCTTCACGTTATGAAATAAACCAATGCATTGGCTTTAAGTGTAGCGTGGAAAGGCGCGGGGCGTGACGCCTTTTTTAAATTCAACTACGATGAATAAGGTTTCTTTTGAAAGAAATGAAGAAAATTATATGCAAAATAGTTTCTTAACTTAATTCCTTGTGTATAACGCTTTTGTAAATTCGATATATATGAAATATGATGTAATATATAAATCTATAAATATTTTCGTATTTTGACTTCGCCATAGCTTCTAAGACGTGAGACTTGACCACGCGTCCACGCCGCACCTAACGCTATTTATTATTTGATTACATTACATATTACATTACAGTATTACATTAAAAAAAAAAAAAAAAAAAAAAAAATATTACGTACATAATATGAAAATGCATATAAATAAATCTTTTTAACCAACACATGATCCATAAATAGGAATTGTTCAGTTTGGGGATCTACCCCTATTACAAGAACCCTAAAAAAGCTATTTTCATCAAATTCCACAAAATTATCCTTTGATCATCAGCAATCATGTTCAGTCCATCAACAAGGTAATCAATCGATACATAAATCTCCTCAATTTCATTTCAGTTTTTAACTTTTGCATCAGTATTACTTATTAGGGTTTCATTCACAAGCCTTGCAATTTGGGGATTTTAATGTCAATCATTACATAAGAACATCCACTTGTTTGGAACTTATTCTGGGAAATGATTGGTTACTTCTTTTGATGAACAATAATTTGTTTGGTTAAAAAAGATACCATGCAATCTTAATCGACTTTGACAGCTTTCGTAATATTTTTCTGATTGTGATGTGTTTGGTTAAAATAGATCACGTACAGAGATTGTCGCATCACTCCACGTGGATAAATACACTTCATGCATTCTTAACACTTCTTTGCTTTTATAAAACATGTTCCTTTTCATTTGACAAGATCAAAGCCATAGACATTTCATTGTTCTATGAAAGCAAGCTTTTTACCCGACCTTTAAGTAGGATGACTTATAAAGGATAACTCTAGTTTAAACACCATAGGGTTACTCTTTGTCCGACTCAACCTTGCATGGTTCTTCCTTATGTGTTACGGGACTTCAAAATCTAAAATTTACCATTTAAAGGCTTCAAATTTCTCTAAAAACATCATGTAACATGCCAAAAATGTATATAGGGTCTGTGAGATAAATCTAACAAAGTTGCAAGTTCTAGTAAGTAACAAGGTAACCTAATAAAATGATCACCAGGGTGCATGAGCTAGAAAATTTTCCTTGAGAGTAAAATGTACCCGCATTCATTAATCTGTACCATTTTAACCATACAGGTGGTAGTATTAAAGATATAATAGTGGTAGAGGTTAAAATTAGTCATAGTTCATTTTTTATTTTCCATCAAATGAAGGTCGAAAGGTCTATTCGTTCTTGCAATCAAATCTTTGACGAGGGATGCAAGCTCACTTCATTTGGTTAAATAAAATGGAGGTGTAGTGTGTGTGATTCTGTCACAAATTTCCGTTGCAAAATCTCTCTAGCTTCCAATCTTATGCCATTATTAAAACTAATTTGCAATATTGTTCTTATTTGATCAATTTCGTTTTGCTTCCTGTTTTGTTGTGATCGCTCAAGTGAATACAATATTGCAGTTGAGCTGTACTCATGGAAATGAGATTGTGCGCAACAGTATTTTGGAATGGCAAAAATTCTTTGTATAACATACACTAGTTCATGCCGCGTTAATAATTTGTAAAGTTTTTAATTCGTTTTACCCCACAGAGTTTTATGCAACTGCTTATCACATAAATGACATCTTTTGTCGATTGGAGTTCATTGTAGAAAGTTTAGCACACGGCATAGCATAATGATATAGCTTAATTTGAGCACATCTTTTGCGTTAGTGGAATATTTGGTTGGTTAGGCAATATGCAGCTAGGGTAACATGTTCAAACGGGTTGGATCAACCTACCGACCTTTGAACTTCAATAATGGTTACTATATTAAATAGTTGAAACTATTTGTACTTACTTTCTTTATCCTTAAATGATGCTTGTATATTTTTTGATTGGAATATATTCTTCTTTAAGTTATAACAACTTTCTATCAAATCTATGATTTTACCTACTTGTATCTAATTGGTATGGCATATAAACCAGGCATTTCCAGCTCCACAATTTTACACCTCAAATCACAAGTTGTATAAAGAACCTCCCACGGCTCACAAAGTTTCTAAAGAAATTGGTGAGAATTCATACAACCTCCCTCCCGTGTTTTATATAATCTGTACATAATTTCATAGACATATATTTCAATGATTGGTATTCATGTTTTTCAGGATCCTTTGGGGATTAAATGTATTACTTTCCTCAGGGGCACCTGGAACAAGTATGTTATTTATCTTTTTATGCTAGAATGCAATTTGTCTTCATATATTATGATGCATTGATTCAAGTATTTAGTTGCGTCATACACCAGATGGAGGTCGAGAACTGTGAGAACCAATCTCAACATTAAATATGTGATCAATGGCTGAAATTAGTTGTGGCATAATTGTAATTAAACTAAAATTTAGAAATTAATCTTCTAAAGATGGAGGGGTAATATAGGAATCTCACAATCCATCTTTTTGAAAAACCGTCAATAAAAATAGGTTATATTATTAAATTGATTGATTAGGTCAAAAAATTTCACAAACCTCTCTCACGATCTCATAATTGTGGCTGACTAAACCCTTCCCCTCAAATCATGAAATTCACCGCAATAATCCTATACGACCCCTTTCTTGTTCGATCCAAGGTTCGATTATTCTTAAATCTAGTATAAGAAAAAGGTAATATAATTTGATAATTTGGTTTACCTACATTAGTGTTGGCTATCTAAACTGTGTTAATCGAAGTACTTGTTAAAATCTAGTATAACAAAAAGGTTCGATTACTGTGTTAATCGAGGAATAAATTTGCAGTTTCATTGATTGGTTTCAAAAATCGTTTTTTGTTACATTAAGTAGACAATGATCTGAGTTTGAATTTTACTTTGTTTACTATCTATGGGTGTCTTGGGAAATGCAAATGTGCATTCATTCAGTAACATAAATACCAAATTCGCCAAGGAAGGTAAACATAAAATACCCAATTTTCCATTTCTCGCTCATCAAATCAAAACATAGGCTCATTATTTACCAACAGTGATTGCTTAATTATTGACAAATAAAGGAGTGAGTTATATATTTCAAAAATAAAAAGGTCGCACATTTTTTTTTTTTTTTTTTTTTTTTTTTTTTTTTAATTTGTTCAGTTTTGACCCAAATTATTTTCTTGTTATAAGTTGGATATCTAAGTCCTCTTTAGGGGTGAGAAAGTAGGGCACACTTTTGACAATTTTCCCTATTATTAACGCTGCGGATTTTGAATACATTCTTTTAGACTTCTAGTGCAGTTCAGAATGCTTAGGGGCTGTTTACCTGAAGAAAATTTTGTGTAGTTTTCAATCAATAGTTTTGTATGGAAACTGGAGTTTATCTCTATAGACTAGTTTAAAATTTAGAAAACCTGTTTGAATGGTGTTTTAGTTGGATTCCCCTTTGTCAGCAAAATGAATAATCTTAGTTGTTAGTTTCACTATCGTTCCCCATGTTTTCACCTATTTTGATCACAGGATTTCATGTTTTTCAGAATTTTCAACTAAAGCACAGTAGAAGGAATTGTGGCATCACTGTCGCAGCCCTCATGCTTATGGCCCCTCGCGAAGGGGAAGACGTTTTATACTTCCCACAGGGCCACTTGGAACAGCTTTGTTATTAAGCTTATGGGTTGCTTTATGAAATAGGCTTTATGCAGAAATGATAAAGTGATTCTGTGCTAAAAGAGGGTGTTGTGGGATTCCAGTAAACTTATCTTGATAAATACTCAAGGAGATGACACATCCATATTTATCATGCTGCTTTCCATTAACCAAGGAAGAACTTGGATTCATTATTGATAGTTTATAGTCACTAAAGCTGCTGAACACCACCAGTCTCTTTTGAGGTTAGTACACTGATTTTCGAATCAAGTCTTTGGGGCACCAAGACCAGCTTCACCACGTTGGACTTCTCATTTACATTCATAGCTGGTTGCTATGAAAGTAATCATTCACCATTCTCTAAGTTCGGAATCATCTATGGTTGTTATTGTGGTTCTTTTTAGCATGGTTCATCGATAATTTCTTCATATTTATCGTTTTGATGAAAAGTGGTATGCAAAAGCATTAATTTTCCAAATCCTGATAAATTCTGGCCGGGTCAAGAATATCTTGTCAAGTTCAGTGACAAAATTTTCGTTTCTCATGAAATGTGAGTGTGAGAGGTCGATGGATCTTCAACGGTTAGACCATATTCACAAATTAAACAATAAAATATTGTAACTTGTGAATATGGTTTAATCGCTGAATGTTGTAGGTGTTTGAGCATGAAACTGCTCTTGAAAGATCCATCATTGTTCTCCCTTGTTTCATTGGGCATGAAGATCTTGTAATTGAGTAAGTACACCATATTCCGGTATGAAGGAACGTTACATATGATAATGGAGACTACAAATCGGACTGATGATTTCTTGTTGTTGCAATTATGTAGTACCAAGTAATATTAGCAAATATAACTCTTTTATGTAAGGATAGTTTCTGTATCAGTAGATATAGTTTGGATGTAGAATGAATGAATATGTAGTCTTCTCAATTTTTTGGGTTTCTAGTTTGTAATATAATGGCTTATAATTAGCTTCATTTTTTTGTTATCGTGGCTTCTTTCTTTTCTTTTTAACATATGTGGAGTTGAATTTGCTTTGTAGACTTTTTACATTCTTATGTGACTTTCTAATATGCAATTTTTGCCAATAAGTGGAACCTCATAAATTTTCACTTTCAAAAAGAATTGAGAAATCAATTTTTTGGGAAAAAAAGAAATATAATAACTAGTTTGTAACGTTTAGGGGTACATCAATCAACTTGATACGCGATTCTTACCCGGCGCGTAGTCAAACAATTGAGAGGTTGTCGACGAAGGGGACGGCAACTACTAAAGGGCTTTGGAATAACTTGAATCCGGGGAAGCTGGTTAACTATCTCTTTCGGGGATGATGGACATTTTGATCTATGAAATTAATGGAACTCTTCATATAAATTTTTCAAGTGTGGTGATGTTTATATCGCAAACAAAAGATGGATACATCAGATTAAGTTACATATTTTAATGAAAACAAATCTTAATAATTAACGAAGAGATCACATAACTTTGGGTTTGCATTTTTAATCTCTCTTCAAACTCTATGACGTTTGAACTATACCACTCATTATGCAATTGACTCATTTATGGGTTATTTTCTGAAACGCAAACTCATAAGTATGTATGTAACACGGCTTGGACCATCAACTTCCTAGGAAGATATAATTTTCTACTTTATACCTTAATACCCTGAAACGACATAACCTTAACAAGTTCGTATATCCTTCCTCATAAATTCATTTTCAAAAGATATTAACAAGTGTATATATAATTCTCAATATTATAATATTATTGTCATTCGATATATCTAGAATATCATATTACATCAAATTATTTCTTGTTACGTGATATTACATCTCATTATAATTACTTGTTACATTTAAACAAATTCATTTTCAAAAGATATGAAATAATACTTTTATTGAAAATTTTGAATTAAATTTTTTTTTAATAACTAGTGTATACTGTATATAATTATCAATTTTACAATATTATTATAATACGACAGATCTAGAATATCATATTGCATCATATTATGTTAGCCTTAAAGTTTTTCATATTTGGGAATTGCACTTCATTCTTTGTACAAGGACTAGTTTAGACATTTAGGCTAAGTTAGTCATTGTATTCTTTGTATAAATACCCTCCTTATCCACATTTGGAGGGTTGAGGATTCACAGGTTGTTTTGAGGTGTGTGTGTTGTTTCACTTTCTCTCTCAAGAAATAACACACACACCTCCCCAATCAATAAACCAAAATTTATAATGTTTAATCTTTAGTTCGTGTTTAATGTGTTTCCTCCACCTCCATGTCGTGGATCTTGGCTTCTACAATTGGTATCATGAGCTAACCGGGTGGCGATTCGTGGTGTTTTTAAGGTGAAAATATGTGATTTATGTTGTGTTTAACTCGGTTCTTCTTCATCTTCTTCATCAGCCGAGTTTAGAGGTTTTTATGTTCGGTTTTAGTTCCAAAAATTACCTATTGTCGTGTTTCTCTTCTTCTAAAAACGTGGCTGTTTGGGTTATCTCTTGGAATCGTTCACATAAACAAATGGTAAGGGTGTGTTTTTAACGAGTTGGGTTGTGACTTTGTGATAGTTCTTCACTCAAATCTTGTTTAAAGGAAGAATAGACTTTGGTTTGTTCTTGGTTCATTGATCGAATTTCATAAACAAATCTTGTACAAGATTTGTTTTTGGATAAAATATTGATAGATTTGAGTGAATTATTGGTCAAGTGGGATAGTTGGTGAAAATTTGTCAGGATAATATCTAGCAAGATAAGGTCAAGTGGGCAAGTGACACAAAAAGTCAAAGAAGTTGGAAAAAATGCAGTTCTATCGCAGTTCACAACTTCAGACGAGTTATCGCATTTCAGCGAGTTTATCGCAATTGGCTTTGTCAGCATTTTATCGCATTTGATAAGCATTATCGCAGTTGACCTATCGCAGTTGACGTCTGATTGAGACTTATCGCAGTTCAGACATTATCGCAGTTCAGACATTTTATCGCAATTCCAACTTAGATAAACTTATCGCAGTTGGACAACCTTATCGCATTTGGGCAGAAAAAAAAAGTATTTTGGCGGGAAAACTTGAGTAAAATTTAATTTTCACAGGAGATTTAACGGTTCATTTTTATGCGAGATTCAAATTCTGGTACAAGTGTGAAAATTTTGGCCCAAAATTCAAATTTTTTGGTCAAAATTCGAATTTTTCGGGGAATTTTCGGCGTAAAAATTTCTTAAACTCAAATTTTTCTGGCATCATTAGAATTGCATTTTATGGCATTTTTCACAACAACATCACAAATGATCTTATCGGACTGCACCTACAAAATCACCACGTATAGCCAAAAAAATCCTGATCAAGATTCACAATCAAATGACAATGGTTAAATTATTAGCTGTGACTACGGGGATGATTCGTTATTATTTATTTGGGTTTGAAGTAAGGTTTTACGGACGCGTGTACTTATTTCATCTTCTTTCTTTCTACCCTACCGCGAAGATGACTTGTTTGGGCATATATTAATGGTGACGAAGACTTGGATATCTAGTTACTTTTGTGATTCTCTCTCTATTCTCACAAAGTAGCTATCACTTTAAGGAGTTACGTTGTAGTGCTCAGTGTCTCACGTAGTTGAGGATATGTCAAGAGGTTTTGTACCAATACTTCTGTTAAGGGTATAGGGTACACCGTTCTTAGTCACAAGGATAGTACAAGCTTAAGTCACAAATCTGGGCGATGTTACTTCATTCTCAAGTTCATCATATTGGGTTATCATCACATGTGGTTACTACATGAAGCCGTTGTTTTTTATTCAGGAGGTTATATTGGGTTTATCAACATCTTCTCACAGGCTGACTGGGTTTAATGATAAAGTGCTTCCAGTTAACACTTCACGTACACAACATTATGCTGATTCCGATTAATCGTAACCAGCAGGGGAGAGAAATGTGTACATCGAGGTCTCACAACAAGTTCACGTGATCGGGCTTAATGATTTATGTAATGATTTGATTTGTGTCGGAAATTGGTTGATTCTATGTCTTATCCTCTACTCATCTTATTCTACGTACTTCTACCTTTTCCACCTTCAACAATTTCGAGAAACAAAATCAAGATGATCAGTGGTTCAACTTGTTACTTTGGTGTTATCATTTCATGTGTACGTTATGGGCTGATTTTTCATATGAAAGATAACTGGGATGCATTTGGTGAGATGAAGATGTTGATACCCTGTTCCCCCAAATGGATAATCTTGAAGAAGGTTGAGTCTACAGTCTGTTCTACATTTTCCGCTATATGTTAGAAGACTAAAGACGAAATGCATTTAATTATCAAAAGACTTCTTCAGATTCAGGGCAATCATCAGAAAGGTTGTCAGTTTAGGGGAGAGCACTAATTAGGGGAGAGCACTTAGGGCACTCTGAATTAAACCCTAATTAGAATTGCTCACATGGTTCTTCTGCAAGTAAAGAAGTGAATGCTGAGAAGATTCTCCAAGCTGAACGAAGTAATGACGTTTGAAGACTATTCTCTGTGCTTATGGTTTATATTTTACTTGTAGGGAACATTGTAAGCAATTCCCATATGACTTCACTTTGGGGAGAGATTGTTAGCCTTAAAGTTTGTCATATTTGGGAATTGCACTTCATTCTTTGTACAATGACTAGTTTAGACATTTAGGCTAAGTTAGTCATTGTATTCTTTGTATAAATACCCTCCTTATCCACATTTGGAGGGTTGAGGATTCACAGGTTGTTTTGAGGTGTGTGTGTTGTTTCACTTTCTCTCTCAAGAAATAACACACACACTTCCCCAATCAATAAACCGAAATTTATAATGTTTAATCTTTAGTTCGTGTTTAATGTGTTTCCTCCACCTTCATGTCGTGGATCTTGGCTTCTACATATTATTTCCACAGCATGGGGCGGGGTGGGGTGGTTTTATAGTAAAACCAAAAACCGAACCATATATTTCGGCTTTGGAATACTACAAACCATTTGGTTTTGGTTTTTTCGGTTTCGGTTTCGGTTTTTATTCGGTTTTTTCTTATTTGAAAACAATCAAGTAAAAACAATTGAACAAATATCAATAATAGCATAATATCCGGCAATCTAAAGCTTCGAAAAAATGTACGAATCAACCAAACATGAATCTAAAATATATAATGCGTGTCTTTACGGCTTTGCACTTTTCATTCTTAAAAACATTCAAAAACACTATTGTTCGAAAACAAAAATATAGTATCTACAAACCTAACAATTTGAATGTATAGATAATAAACAACATTATTGCTTTTTTTTTTTTAATAGATAAAGTTGTATACTCAAATATTTGAAATTAAATAACAAATCTCTTATATAGATAAATTATATAAAAACATATATAAAGGTGGGGCGTGGCGGTTTTCTAGGTTTGATTTTTCTTATGAAACCAAAAACCGCCCAAAACATTCGATTTTTATAAAACTCAAAACCACCACCATCGGTTTGTCAAATGGGGCGGCTTTTTCGGTTTGGCTTTTTCGGTTTTGATTCGGTTTTTCGGTTTTGGTGCTCACCCCTATGTTTATTTGTTACATCTAAAATGCATCATTAGTTTAGCAAAATTAACATGTCAATAGTTCCATAATATTACATCAAATAACATATTAGGTTTTAAATGTTCAAATTACTCGAAGAGGACGAGCCTTAAACTCGTATATGCGGACTCAACAAAAATATCCCTATAAATATTATCCACGCTCTACCGCCATAAATGTTTATCGTGTATTGAGTGATATTTGAACTCGAACATTCCATAAACAGTTACTTTTTTTCTTTTTTTCTTTTTTTTTTTTTTTAATTGGCCCCAAAAATTAAAGTGTAACATTACATCAAATTACATATTACATATTACATAACATTTAATGAAAATATTACTAATGCCTATATATAACTCTTTCTAACCAACACCAATCCATAAAACAATTGTTCAATTTGGGGATCTACCCCCAGTTTCAAGAACCCTAAAAGAGCTATTTTCATCAAATTTCGTAAAATTATCTACCGATTATCAGCAATCATGTTCAATCCATCAACAAGGTAATGAATCAAAACACAAACTTCTTCATTTTCATTTCAGTTTTTAATATTTGCATCAGTTATTAGTATAGCATTATCTTGATTTAGCTTATTTAGGGGGTGTTTGTTGAAGCTTATTTTATGGGTTTCTTGGGTAAATAGCCGAAAAGTTTATTTCTCTGTAGTTATTGGAACTTTCTGTAGTAATAAACGCTCACGGTTCTTTGCGTGATGACGCGATCCGCTGACTACTTTTTAAAAAACTTGTTCATTCCCTTTTGATACGTCACAATAACATCTATAGAATGACCAAGTGCCTATACATTTTAAGGACTTGATCGTTCTCGTAAAACCAACTGTTTTCCCAATATTTATGCAGAATGACTAATGTTTTCTGTATCTTTACTGAGTAGCGGTAAAACCTTAAACATACTATAACCACTATATGGTTACATTAAGTAAGAAGCTAATTAACCTACTATAACAAACTTGCTGATTACAGTAAGTTACAAGCTAATTAACCTAATAAATAATTTACCCTGGTTCGTTAACTATAAATTTGAAATTTATTTAAGAGTACAGTGTAGCTGCATACATCAATATGTACCATTTTAACCAAAAAGGTGGTAGAATTTAAGATATATAAGTTGAAGAGGTTAAAGATGAGGAAATAGTCATAGTTCGTTTTATCTTTCTTCAAATGATGGGCGAAAAGATCTCTTCATTCTTGATCAGTAGCAATCATGTTCACATACTTATATATGCATGAATTATTGGGGTTTCATTTTTATTGAATCACATACTTATAATTTACTGAAGTTTTATGGAATTTTTGCGGGAAACGGTAGTAGATTAGTAATCACTTTTGATGATTTTGATCATTTTATTTTTCATATGGGGACACCAAGTCTATGGTTATGTAAGAGGAAATGATTGGTTACTTCCTTTGATGAACAATAATTTGTTTGGTTAATATGGATCCCATGCAATCTTATCGGACGTTTTCACAAGTATTATTTTTTTTTTCTTTCTTTTTCTTAAAGACGTAAACTTTTGATTGTAGTGTGTCGTATTAGTTCGATTCACGTTTATAGATTGATGTAATCTATCCATGTGGATATAGATCCGCTTCTTAGCAAACAACAAGCGGATTTTGATTATTTTAAATGTCTTCCTCACAAATTCTAAACACATTACTTGTACACGGAAAGTATTTTAGTAATTAGTAAAAAAGTAGATAGTATGAACACGTAAAATCTTTAAGAATAATCACTTAGGGTGACCTAGTGGCCAAAAGACTTGTGACTATCACTCTAAGATGTGTGAGGTCTTATGTTCAATTCTTGTTAGCATTGATAAAAAGTGAAGGTCATTTGCTTACTAACAACTTGGTATCGGGTTATAGAAAATATAATAGAATAGTCTAAGGGCTCTTGGATTGGACCAAGCTAATTGGTTAAGAGTTAAGTCATGTTAGTCCATTGTATGTAAGAATTAAACATAAGTCCAATCCATGATATGAAAAGCCCATGGAAAGCCCAAGTAGCTCGCTAGGTTTGTACAATAAGAACCACACTTCACCTCATTTGAGTGTGGACGTGTGTTTGTGTGTGTCTTTAATATATTTCTCTTCATCTCTTATTCTTCTACACATATACACGACATACATATACGATCCATATCTAGTGCTTATACGATTCATATATTGTGTGTGATAGAGTTAGATCATGTGTCCTACAAGTGGTATCATTAGCCAAACATCGATTTATGAGTGCTTGTTTTCGTTTTTTTTATCGAAGTTAAAGCAAAGAGTTTCTTTTTTTTTTGTGCATAAAAACGTTGACTTTTTGTTAAAAGCTTTGATTTTTACGTATTAGAGGTTACAAGTTTTTGTGTTTTATAGTTATCTACTTAGTATTAGTGAGTTTTGGTATTGACATCGTATCACTTTCATAAAAACTAGTCACGTATCGAGCAAAAAGGTTTTGGCTTTATATCGAAATTTGTCAAAGTTGAATATAGGCGATAAAGGTTGAAACGTTATAGTGATTTGTGAGTTTTTTTTGAAGGTATTTGATCGAGAAAATCCGCTTAGAAGTTTGTTAGTTAGTCGTTATATCGATCTATATTCGAGCAGTCCATTTGTCGAAATTGGTTTAAGGGTTTGTCAAAATTCTGTGCATTAGGGTTTGTCGAAATTCTGTGTTTTAGGGTTTATCAAAATTCAGTGCTTTTTAGGGTTTGTCGAAATTCAGAGGGTTGTCGGAATTGGATTTGTTGGTTATCGGAATTCAGCTAGAAATTGGTTTCGTTGAGATCAAACGAGAACTCAGTATTCCCGTGCTTGTATAAGTGTGTGGAATACTTCGACAAAGGAAAATGTCTTCTAATTTGTACGAATTAGATAGATTTTATCGGAATTGCAAATTCATCTAAATTGCACATTTATGTCGAAACTGGTATTTTGTCGAAATTGTATAATTTTGTCGAAATTAAAATTTCATCGAAATGTTGATTTTTTTCGAAATTGTGATTTTGTGATTCTGTCAGAATTGTGTTCTTGTGATTCTGTCGAAATTGGAATTTTGTCGGAATTCTGATCTTGTCGAAATTGTGTTTGTTGTCGAAATTGTACAATTTCCAAGTATTGCCCTAATCCATCGAAATTGCATGCTATCTATCGGAATTAGACAAAGTTCATCGAAATTTGGCACAATCCATCGGAATTGACTTCTGCTTGACTCTTAAAGACTAAACTTCAAACGATCACCAGAATCTCACTATAACAAATGAATTAAACCTTCACCAAACACAACTCCTATATCTTTGCACCGATCCAAGATCAACTTTATCATACAGCACTTCATCAATGGCAACTCAGCAAGACATTCATGCAGCCGGTGCAGAAAACCGTCTTCCCATGCTTGAAAAAGGTGGATATCTTCCATGGATAAGTCGTATGCTTCGTTACATCAAAACTAAACATGATGGTAAACTCCTGCTTCAATCTATCAAGAATGGACCCTTCAAGCCTCGACAGGTTCAAGACCCTAGAGAACCAACTGAAACACCTCCTGTTCTACCAATCTTTCGTGAACAATCAGAAGATGAATACACAGAAGAAGATAGGAAGCAAATTGCATCTGATGATATGGAAATGCACTTAATCCAACTAGGATTACCACGAGAGATCTTTGCTGTTGTCGACAGTGGTGAAACTGCCTATGATATGTGGGAATGAGTTAGAAGGCTTTGTCATGACACAGAAATTGGGCAACAAGATGTTGAAAACAAGCTTCTAACTGAATGGGAGAAGTTCACATCCACTCCAGGAGAATCCATTGAATCCTACTATACCAGGTTTTGCACTCTAATGATCGAGCTAATCAGAAACAAGTTGACACCAAGACAAATCGTAAGCAACATCAAGTTCATCAACAATCTTCAAGAAGAATGGGGATGATATGTCACTATTGTCAACCAAACCAAGGATTTACACCAGGTGAACTATGATTAGCTTTCTAATTTTCTAAAACAAAACCAGGCTGAGGCAAATGAAGTCAGGAAAGAGAGATTAGCAAAGAATCATGATCCTCTTGCATTAATTGCTCAAACACCAACACCTGTATCAGTGAATACACAACCATCATCATCTTCTACTCATAACTACATGCAACAACAGTATGTTCCACAACAATAAACTGCTGTCATATCACAACAACAATTCTACCCACAACAACAAGAAGTTATTCCACAACAACAATATCCACAATTTCAAGAACCAAAGTTCACTGACAATGATGAGTCTACTTGTTAGCATTATTAAAGTGATGGTCATTTGTATAAATAGAACTTTATGTCGTGTAACTAAGTGATAGTCTAGAATAGTGGGCTTTTGGTTAATCTAATAATGTACAAGTTATGTTAGCAAGTTGTAAGTAATAACCAAAGCCCAACCAAGCCCAATGCCAAGCCCATTGGCTCGTCAGGATTTGTGTATAAATACACACTCACCACCTCATTAGTAGGTGTGCATTAGAGTGGTATAGGTGAGAGTGTGTGTGTTATTTGTATTGTTCTTCCTCTCTTATTTACTTAATACATTCGACATATATTCTCTTCATCTCTACATCACATATATCTTCTCTAGTGCATCGAATACATATTGTTTTGTGTGTGATAAAGTATTGCTCTAGTTTCTTTCAAGTGGTATCATATAGCCAAACAACGTTGTAGGAGTTTGTTCTTTTCATTTTTTGATCAAAGAATAGCATAAAGTTTCATTTTTTCTCCATAAAACGTAAACTTTGTGTGAAAATTTTGATTTTTACGCAAGTTTTAGGTTAAAAGGTTGTTACTTTTCATAGCTTTTACGTTATTTAGTGAGTTTTGGTTACTTTTCATTCGAATCTAATCTTCAAAAACTAGTTTGTAGGGTTAAAGTTTCTTCTTTGTAACGAAATATAGTTTAAAGTGAAAAAAGGCGATAAAGGTTAGAACTTTATAAGTATTTACGGGTTTTTGAAGTTAGTTGATCGTGAAAAATTGCTTAGAAGATTGTTTGTCAATCATTTTTGGATCAACATAGCACTTTTGTCCAAATTCCTTGTATAAGGGATTTTGTCGAAATTGTTGGTGAATTTAGATAACTAAGGGTTTTTCTAAATTGTGCACGAATTTAGACAACCAAGGGTTTATCTAAATTGTGGACGAATTTAGACAAGAAAGGGTTTATCTAAATTGTGGACGAATTTAGACAACTGAGGTTTTATCTAAATTGTGGCGAATTTAGACAACAGAGGGTTTATCTAAATTGTGGCAACTGAGGGTTTATCAAAATTCCTTGTATAAGGATTTGTCCAAATTATTACTTGGGAGAATTTAGACAAGTTTGGTTTATCGAAATTGTCACTTTGGGAATTTAGATAATTTTTTGTCGAAATTTTCACTTTAGGAATTTAGATAAATTTTTGTCTAAATTGTAACTTTGGGAATTTAGATAAGTTTTTGTCTAAATTGTCACTTTGGGAATTTAGATAAGTTTTTATCGAAATTTTCACTATGGGAATTTAGATAAATTTTTGTCTAAATTTTCACTTTGGGAATTTAGATAAGTTTTTGTCTAAATTGTCACTTTGGGAATTTACGTAAGTTTTTATCGGAATTGTCAGGTTTATCTAAATTCAAAGTTCTGTCGCAATTCTGTCGGAATTCTTGGCTTTATCGAAATTGTCAGAGTTGTCGCAATTCATCATAAGGACTGTCACAATTCCACCAACTTTGTCGCAATTACAAGGACTGTCGCAAATCTCTATTTTATCGCAATTGGAAGCTTTGTCGCAATTCCCAGAAACTTGTCGTAAGTTTGTCGCGATTCAAGAGGAATTCAAACAATCATAAGTTTAACACCAGAACTTCACTACAACAACTGACCTTAACCAATCACAACTCCTATTTCGTTGCAACGATCCAAGTTCAACTTTATCATACGAAACATCATCAATGGCTACTCAGCAAGACATTCATGCAGCCGGTGCAGAAAACCATCCTCCTACGATTGAAAAAGGTGGATATCTTCCATGGACGAGCCGTATGCTTCGCTACATCAAAACTAAACTGGATGGACAAGGTAAACTCCTGCTCAACTCCATTCAACATGGACCATTCAAGCCTCGTCAAGTTCAAGACCCTGGAGATCCAAATGCAACACCTCCTGTCCTACCATTCCTTTGTGAAAAAAAAGAAGATGAATACACATCAGAGGATTGGAAGCAAATTGCAGCTGATGACTTGGAAATGCACTTAATTCAACTTGGTTTACCACGTGAGATCTTTGCTGCTGTCGATAGTTGTGAAACTGCTTATGATATGTGGGATCGAGTTAGAAGGCTTTGTCATGGCACAAAAATTGGGCAACAAGATGTTGAAAACAAGCTTCTAACTGAATGGGAGAAGTTCACATCCACTCCAGTGGAACCCATTGAATATTACTACACCAGGTTTTGCACATTAATGAATGAGCTCATCAGAAACAAGTTGACACCAAGACAAATTGTTCAAAACATAAAGTTCATCAACAATCTACCAGAAGAATGGGGACGATTTGTCACGATTGTCAATCAAACCAAGGACCTTCACCAGGTGAACTATGATCAGCTCTATGATTTCCTTAAGCAAAACCAGGCAGAGGCAAATGAAGTCAGGAAAGAAAAATTAGCAAAGCAACATGATCCTCTTGCACTCATTGCTCAGACTCCAACACCTGTAACAGCGATTACACAACCATCATCATCATCTTCCACTCAGAACTACATGCAACAACAATACGTTCCACTAACTGCTGTCATACCACAACAACAATTCTACCCACAATAACAAGTTATTCCACAACAACAATACCCACAATACCAAGAATCAGATTTCACTGACAATAATGAGTCTGCTTTGAATCAAGCATTTACTCTTCTATCAAAGGTATTCTAAGGACGCTATTCCACACCAACTAACAACAACCGAAGGATTTCATCGAACACTCGCAACAGGCAGATTGCACAGCCGAGTTTTAACGTGGGTCAACAAGGACAAATGGTTGGAGTTATGGGGAATCAACAGGGATATGCTCCTAAATATCAGATGGGTAATGTAGGGCAGTATGTCGGAAATCAGATGGGTCAGTATGCAGGGAATCAGATGGGTCAATTTGTTGGAAATCAGAGGGGTCAGAATGTTGGGAATCAGAATGTTGGTAATCAGATTGGGAATGTTGCTCCACTTGCTGGGATTTAGGGAAATGTGACTCAGGGCAATCCAGTTAAGTGTTTCAACTGTCAGGGAGTCGGTCACATGGCAAGAAACTGTCCCACCAAGCCGAAAAAGAAAGATCAAGAGTATCTGCAGAAAGAAGTGTTGTTGGCACGAAAGGAAAAGGCAGGGTTTCAGTTGAATGCAGAAGAGAATGATTTTATGGCCCTCATGGATGATATGGAAGATGTTGAAGATATTGATGCAAACTGCATTTTCATGGCAAATCTTTAGGAGGCTAAGTATGATACGGATTCTGAGACACCTCCTGTTTATGACACCAATGCAGTCTCTAAGGTACCATCATTCAATACATGTCACGATAATGAAATATTTGATATGTCACCTCATGATGAACAACATCCTGCAACTCCAGCACCCACTTATGATACATATATGGACACGCCAAGTTGTAGCAATATTAATTTGGCATCTCCAGATATGAATCCTAATGGAGGCTTCAAGTCACAGCATACTGAGAATGATGAGGAAACACGTGCGTTATTTGAATCATTATTGAACAACTCTAGTATTGAAATTGAAAAAGTCAAAAAGGTCAATCGCGATGTTAAGGCCGTGAATGTGAAATTGACTGCTGAGCTTGAGAGGTATAAGGAAAACGAAAAAGCTTTTGAATATAATAAAACACGACAGTCAGAATTAGAAGATGGTTACAAAAACTCCGTTTTAAAAGAAAAACAATTGCAAATCAAGTTTGACACTCTCGATGTTAACTTGAACATGAAAATAAAAGCCTTAAACACGGAAGTTACAGATTTAAAAAACCAACTTTCTAAATAATAATCAACTTGTTCTAATCTTGAAAAAGAAAAGAAACAGTTGAAAGCAGATTTTTCAAAACGCGAAAATGATCTTCTTGATGAAATCATTGAGAAACAAGAAACAATTAAGAAATTGGAAGATTTGCTTGTCAAAATGGGTCATTCTGCTCAAAGAATTCATATGCTAATTAAATATCTAAACCCGCTTTTGCACACAATGAAGAAAATGGCTATCGGTTATGAAAACCCTTATACATTCAAGAAAGCTCAGAAAGAACAGAATGCTTTGTATAATGGTAACGCGATACTTGCTAAACATGATCCTCCCGAGGTTCGGGATTCTGATAAAACGATTGAGCTTGCCGAAGAGAGTAGAATCAAAATGAGACAAATGAACCCAGAAATTAAACCAATTGATTATGACAAACTCAATATACTATCTGGAGTAAAATTTGTTAAACAATAACAAACACCAAAGGTTTTCAAAAACCCATATGTTTCAACAAAACAAAAAGTTGTTTCCAAAAATCTTTCAAACTTGGAACAAATGTCCTCTAGCAACCCTTTTAACACAAGTGAAGCTAGAAGATGTTTGGATGATCTTAAAGAGAGAGTGAAAACACTTAAAGGTATTGTTGAAACCAAAACGAATCTTAGCATCAACAACTGGCATTCAAGTTTTCATATTGAAATGAAAAAGGTGTTTCAAACAGAAATTACTACTCCACTCAAAAACATTAGTGCGAGAGTAATTCATGTTGAAAATGCAATTTTAAAAGAAACAGCCGACTTTGTCAAGGACCACAAATCCCTGGTAAAGGAAGCTAATGAAAACATTGAACGTATCAAAGTCTTGGAAAACCACAATGATTCTCTCTTCGAAGCAGTTCTGTCAACTGATATTATGTCAATTATTTACCAAACATATTCTGTTGAAGATGACGCAAGACTCCGAGTTAAGACTTCTGCAATTGTTTCAAAATATGAAAATGCTCTTATTAAACTTGAAAAAGAAAATGTCTCATATTTTAAACAACTTGATCGAAAAACTGAGGAATGCAAATATGACAAATTGTCGTATGAGCGTGCCTACAAGAACATGAAAGAGCAAAACGATCTTTTGAAGTCTCAACTGGAAAGTCAAAAAGGGAAGGGTGAGGAAACTAAGTTTGCAAAACTATCGACTTCGGCTAAGCCAAAAATGTCAATTTATCAAATGGTTCCAACAGTTGATGTAAAAAATGATTTGACAAAACTAGTCACTCCAACACCCTTGCCTAAGCTAAATGAAAAAATAAAAAGTGTTGATAAAGGGAAAGCAGTTGTCGAAACACCGAATGTGATAGCACCTGGCCTTTATAGGATTAGTCCTACTAATGCATCTGCCTCTACATATAAAACATATAGGGTGATAGACAAGAGCATTAAAGATAATCCAAAAGAGTCTAGGACTTCTAAAACGAATTCAAAAGACAACAAGATAAATCCTAATGTGTGTGCCTTACCTTCTACAGGAGTAGAAAGCACCTATAAGAGCAGCAGACTACAGCCTAGGAGCAATACAAGGAACAATAGAGTCTCGCCTGTCTCTGAGAGTAGATGCAAGAATAAAAATGAAGAAGTAGAAGAACACTCTAGGAATTTATCATTTTCTAATAAGAAACAAATGTCATCTGGATGTAATGTTAAAAGTACTGTTTCTAGTGCATGTAATGACTGTTTGTTTAATGTGCAAGAAATCTTTATCTAAAAATGTCTGTAATGATATTGTTTCTAAGAATGTGAATGTGAATGCTATGCTTGAACAGAAAGATGTTCCTCCAGGAACTAGTTCTAGATCTAGATATGTTAAAAGACTAATTGCAACATCTAGGTCAACCACTAGTAGCATATTGCCTAGGAACTATCTTAAGTTGTGCGAATGGAAACCAACGGGTAGAAAATTCATACTTGTGAATGGAAAATTGAAAGCGGTTTCAAAAGAACCAGTAGAAACTTTCTATGAGTGTGATTCGATCGATACCGCTAACCCCATGGAACCAAATGATAAACGGTTTCCAAATGCAAAATCTTCTGTTCTTGGCAGGTTATCGAAATATGTCTTTGGATCGTCGACTCGGGTTGCTCCAAGCACATGACCGGGAATCTAAAGCTACTGATCAACTTTGTATGGAAGTTCATGGGAACTGTATTCTTTGGAAATGATCATGTAGCAGCTATTCTGGGTTATGGAGATCTTCAGTTTGGAAATTACTTAATCACACGGGTTTACTACGTTGAAGGGCTAGGACACAATCTGTTTTTAGTCGGACAGTTTTGTGATGCAGATTTAGAGGTTGCATTTAGGAGAAACACTTGCTTCGTTAGAAATTTGGTTGGAGATGATTTCTTAACTGGGAATCGTGGCACCAATCTATATGCTATCGACATAAACCAAATGGCCTCTTCATCACCAATTTGTCTCATGACAAGAGCATGCAAAACTAAGTCCTGGTTGTGGCATAGACGATTATGCCATCAAAACTTTGACACCATCAACAAGTTAGCCAAAGACAACATCGTCAACGGTCTCCCAAAGTTCAAATACACCAAAGATAACCTATGTCTATCCTGCGACCAAGGAAAAAGCAAATGGGCAACATATAAACCTAAAACCGTACCCAGTTCGGTTGATAAGTTGCATCTGTTGCACATGGACTTATGTGGCCCAATGAGAATTGAAAGCATTAATGGGAAGAAGTATATTCTTGTTATCGTCGATGACTATTCAAGATATACATGGGTAAAGTTTCTGAGGTCAAAAGACGAAGCACCAGGCATCATTATCACCTTTCTAAAGCGAATTCAAGTCCTACTTCAAGCAAATTGGCAACATATAAACCTAAAACCGTACCTAGTTCGGTTGATAAGTTGCATCTGTTGTACATGGACTTATGTGGCCCAATGAGAGTTGAAAGCATTAATGGGAAGAAGTATATTCTTGTTATCGTCGATGACTATTCAAGATATACATGGGTAAAGTTTCTGAGCTCAAAAGACGAAGCACCAGGCATCATTATCACCTTTCTAAAGCGAATTCAAGTCCTACTTCAAGCTCCAGTAAGGATAGTAAGAACAGACAATGGCATAGAATACACTAACCAGGAGTTAAGAACATACTTTGAAGATACTGGAATCACTCACCAGGCATCAGTTGTTAGAACTCCACAGCAGAACGAGGTAGTTGAAAGAAGAAATCGAACTCTTGTGGAAGCTGCTCGCACGATGCTGATTTATTCTAGTGCACCGTTATTCTTATGGGCTGATGCTGTTGCCACTACTTGTTTCACTCAGAACCGTTCCCTAATCCATCCAAGATTCAATAAAACCCCATATGAGCTAGTGAACAACAAAAAACCCGATATTTCTTACCTTCATGTATTTGGCGCTTTGTGCTATCCAACGAATGATAGAGAAGATCTGGGGAAGCTGAAAGCTAAAGGTGATATTAAAATCTTCATTGGTTATTCAGAAAACTCGAGGGCATTCAGGGTGTATAACAGAAGAACTAAAAGGATAATGGAGACGATGAATGTGAAGTTTGACGAGATTTCACAAATGGCTTCTGAGAGACTCACTCTAGAACCCGCGCTTAACCCGATGGCTTCTAATCAAACCACTGAAAAACCTACAAATCAAGAACTGGAAAATTTCTTCGAGTATATGTTTGATGAGTACTATGGTGGAACTTCGAAAAATGCATCACAACAACATTCCGCTGCACCCGCTCAACAACATCAACCACCACACCACCACAAGATGCATCAACAACGATTGAAGCTGACGCACCAACTCCCTCCACATCATCAACATCTACTCTAGCAACTCCAGTACTTGAAATTGTTCTACCAAGAGTTGATGAACAAAACCAAACTACACCAATTCAGGAAGAACCACAACAAAACAATGCTGTGTTAGAAGAAGATGTGTTCGAAAACCCATTTGCTACGGATTATGCTGAATCCTCTTCAAGGTTGCATGAACCAGCTAACACATATTTGTCAAATTCAAGGAACCCTTCCACGTTACAATGGACAAAAGACCATCCAATAGAACAAGTAATTGGTAAACCTTCAAGGCCAGTTCAGACGAGAAAACAACTCGCCACCGACCCCGACATGTGCATCAATGTCTGCTCAGTTAGTTTAATAGAGCCAAAGAACATTCGGGAGGTGATGGCAGATAATGCATGGATTGAAGCGATGCAGGAAGAACTTCTCCAATACCAATTACATGACACTTGGGATTTAGTTCCAAGACCAATTGACAAACTTGTCATTGATCTTAAATGGTTATGGAAGAACGAAAAGGACGAAGAAATGACTGTGATTCACAACAAAGCTCGTCTAGTGGCTAAGGGATTTAGACAGGAAGAAGGGATAGATTTTGAAGAGTCGTTCGCGCCAGTGGCAAGACTTGAGGCAGTCAGGATTTTCTTAGCCTATGCAGCTCACAAAAACATCACAGTCTATCAGATGGACATCAAGACGGCTTTCTTGAATGAAACTCTGAAAGAAGAAGTATATGTGAGTCAGCCAGACGGATTCGTTGACAAAGATCATCCAGACTACGTCTACAAGCTAAAGAAAGCCATTTATGGTTTAAAACAAGCTCCAAGAGCGTGGTATGACAAACTATCATCTTTCCTGATCCAAAACAATTTCACCAAAGGAACAATTGATCCAACCTTGTTTACGCGAAAATGCAAAGATGACATTTTGATTGTTCCGATTTACGTGGACGACATTATCTTTGGGTCCATTAATCCAAAATATTCAAAACATTTTGAAAATCTCATGAAAAGCAAATTTGAAATGTCCATGATGGGGGAACTAAAATTCTTTCTTGGTTTACAAATTCACCAGTCCCCTCGTGGTAATTTTGTAAATCAAGCTAAATATACAATTGAGATTTTGAAAAAACATGGTATGGAAAACTGTGACTCTGTTGGTACTCCAATGGTCACTTCACCAAAAATTGGTGCTGATTTATTTAGGAAACCTATGGATCCGAAGAAATATCGGAGCATGATTGGTTCTCTCATGTACTTAACAGCTAGTCGACCCGATATTCATTTTGTTGTTTGTTTATTAGCACGGTTTCAGGCAAGGCCTACCGAACTTCACCTCCAAGAGGTCAAACGGATCTTTCGGTACCTACAAAGAACCATTAACATGGGACTTTGGTATCTGAAGGATTTCGATTTTAAACTAATGGCATTTTCAGATGCGGACCATGCAGGTTGCCAAGTTACCGCAAAAAGTACATCCAGTGGAGCACAATTTTTGGGTGAAAAGCTAGTAGGCCGGTCGTCAAGAAAACAAGATTGTACTGCACTATCAACCGCAAAAGCCGAGTATGTGTCTCTATTTGCGTGTTGTGCCCAAGTTCTATGGATGAGGACACAACTCACAGATTATGGTTATACTTTCGACCGCATACCTATGTATTGTGACTCAAAAAGTGCCATAGTCATCTCGTGCAATCCAGTACAACACTCGAAGACCAAGCATATTAGAGTCCGCTATCACTTCATCAAGGAACACGTAGAAGGGGGGTACTGTTGAATTATTTTTCATGAAGACTGAATACCAACTCGCCGATCTATTTACTAAAACCCTTCCAAAAGAAAGGTTTGATATTTTAGTTCGACGATTTTGCATGCGAAGCCTAACTCCCGAGGAGCTAGAAAGTCTTCTCGAATCTTCTTGAAAATGATTTCAAAATAGCTTCACTGTAAATGTTTTTGAAAAAGCAAAATACAAAATTTGAAAAACCAACAAAAACAAAATATAAAAATAGAAAATTTTCAAAAAAATACAAAAACAATATAAAATAAAAAAACCAAAAATATTCTTCTCACAACATGTCTCTCGTATAATCGATATTCTGTACGTATCTAGAAATGTCATTCAACAATGATACAGACATGTACAGATCCTTGAGGGAGAGTTCATTTAAATGTTTTCTAAAAAATGTCGTTTTTTTTTTTTTTTTTTTTTTTTCAAAAATTTCTTCACTATGGCTTTCGTATACTTCAGTACGAAACCCACACTTAAATGACGACTTATGATTATATCAGACCAGGACTCGTGTTTTCAATGTCAAAAAATAAAGAATCCTTGAGCACATGATCAAGATTTTTCAAAATCTTTCTCAAAACTCTGTGCTCAAAGACAACTCCCTCCAAACCCGATAAAACATGCTTTATTTAAGGGGGAGTATAAAAAAATTAAAAACAAAACTGTTCCAAATCATGCCTAAATCCGTCTATCTCTCCAAAAAGCTTTCTTTTAATCAGTTGATATAAAAAATATCACTACATGCTATTTTTGAGGGGGAGAAGACGTGATTAAAATGTGATCAAAAGAGAATCTCAAAAATGAAAAATCGTGGATTGAATCTCAAAAAGAGCTCTCCAAAAAGACTCAGATATGAACCCTCAAATTGATGAAAATTAAAATGTCAGTAATCGAAAAGACTTTTCCGGGACGAGAATTAATTTCAAGCTGGTTATCCAGTGATGTAAACGTGACTCACAAAGGACTTGTCTGAGTAGAATGTACCAATTTGAGAGATTCTTTTTTGATATGACCGGGATGGGTAATAATTTCAAGCTAGTCTAACTAGTGATGTAAACGTGTCTCGCGATGGTCATATTAAATGAAAATCGATCAATTCAAAAATGTGCGAACTCTACCCAACATGTGCAAATTTATCTTAAAAATGCATGAGCACATGTGAAGGGGGAGTATTTCAGAAAATGCATAACTCTTGAAGTGTTAAAAAATGTGTTTTATTCATAAACACTTTGAAAGATTTTCATAAAAAAGGTTTTGTGGCAAGTGATCAATAAATCTAGGATAATCATGGAGTAATAAGGTGATTATGATTAGGTTTATGTCCTATGATCCGCCAGAGCCAAAGGGATCTACCCAAGGACAATTCCAATAGATTAGAATTAGAAGCCCTTATGTAAGATTAAAAAAAGGAGTAAATGAGAAAGGGAAAGTAGGGGTTGAAGAATGAAAAAGAAAAGTTTAATAAAAGGGTGAAAAGAAATAGCCCTCCATGAAAACTTAGGGCATAAACTGGGTCAATACATCTACTATCGGTATTCCCAAAGTTGATATTGATATTGAAGACAAGACGTCATGGACCCAGTGACGCGCTGCACCACCCCTCCTAGCCACTCAGATATCTGTTAAAAGATATTTGTTTCATTTCTCGCGAAGAACACTGCATAATCTATCGGCCTCTCACTCCGAGATGTGTTGATAATGAAAAGGTGGCACTCTGCTCCATGCCTCCGACTACTAAAACCAAAACGCACAATCGAGTATAGAGCCATGAGATTCATTAAAAGATCTCTTAAGAACACTTCCATTATAATACACATGTGTTCGCCAAAAAGGAAACAAGGTGTACAAGAGTCTGAACGAGATCTAAGGATCTTGCCAGTTATATCATGATGGTTATTTGTTTCAAAACGGTCTACAGTCGTGAAGTAATACTTAGGTATACTTCAACGGCTCACCTGGATTATGGGTATACTTCGGTATATCTGTTGCAAGCCTTCTTGAGGGCATCCAATTCAGGAACAACCTTTGTAAGGATTAGAGAGGGTTTTCACACTATGCTATTGATTTTCTCAAAGTTTGAGCCTGTAAGTGCTGGAAATCCCGCCAAGGACATTCCTTTCATGAATTGAGTCCTTATGACGTGGGTCTCTACTTGGATTTATCCATAGTAGTGATAACTGTTCCTAACGGGATTAGGACGGCAGATTTGCCCGACCAAGATGAATGGAATCAAGACATTCATCAGTTAAACAATCGTAGTGGTCGATTCTCTAAGAAAAGTCCATCGTGATCGATTGGTGATTTTATTTAACAACTCTTATGCAGCTATTGATGAAGTCCCCATGGAGAAAGACCGTACACCATCATCTGATATATCAAACATCTTCACCTCCACATACTCATACTTATAAAGATCATCCTCAACAAGCTCAAGTGAAAAAATGTTCAAGACAAAAAGATAAAGTTAAAGACAATGTGTTACGACAAAGTCAAGAAGCTAATCAAGACGTCAAGAACAAGTCCATGTATCAAAATGAGGAAGACAAAAGTATGAAGTTCAAAATGTATGAGTATGTTGGAGGATACGACGCTGTAAACACATGAAGATGTTGATCAAGGAAAGAACAACCAAAAGATGGTTACTTTGGAAGATCACATAGCATGAAGGAACGAGGAACGAAGACTATTCTACAACGACACAAAAAGTTCAAGACAACGAAGACGAAAGACCTAATCACTGGGAGCATCATTTGAATGACCATCCCTTAGGGGGAGATTGTTAGCATTATTAAAGTGATGGTCATTTGTATAAATAGAACTTTGTGTCGTGTAACTAAGTTATAGTCTAGAATAGTGGGCTTTTGGTTAATCTAATATGTACAAGTTATGTTAGCAAGTTGTAAGTAATAACCAAAGCCCAACCAAGCCCAATGCCAAGCCCATTGGCTCGTTAGGATTTGTGTATAAATACACACTCACCACCTCATTAGTAGGTGTGCATTAGAGTGGTATAGGTGAGAGTGTATGTGTTATTTGTATTGTTCTTCCTCTCTCATTTACTTAATACATTCGACATATATTCTCTTCATCTCTAAATCACATATATCTTCTCTAGTGCATCGAATACATATTGTTTTGTGTGTGATAAAGTATTGTTCTAGTGTTTTTCACTACTACTGCTTTGACACAAGCATTTGCCTACTTGAAAAAGGCATTCCAAGGACGATATCCCACACCAACTAACAACAACCAAAGGATTTCATCGAATACTCGCAATAGGCAGATTGCACTGCCGAGTTTCAATATGGGTCAACAGGGACAAATGGTTGGGGTTATTGGGAATCAGCAAGGATATGCTACGAGATTTCAGATAGGTAATCAAGGGCAATATGCAGGAAATCAAGGGCAATATGCAGGGAATCAGTTGGGTCAAGTTGCTGGAAATCCAAGGGGTCAGAATGTTGGGAATCAGACAGTGGGTACTCAGATTGGAAATGTTGCTGCTCCAGTTGCTGGGAATTTTGGAAATATGAATCAGGGAAATCAGACAAAGTGTTTTAACTGTCAGGGTGTCGGTCACATGGCAAGAAACTGTCCCACCAAGCCGAAAAAGAAAGATCCAGCTTATCTGTAGAAAGCATTGCTGTTGGCGCAAAAGGAAACGACAGGGTTTCAGTTGAATTTAGAAGAAAATGATTTTATGGTTCTCATGGATGATATGGAAGACATTGAAGATATCGATGCAAACAGCATATTCATGGCAAATCTTTAGGAGGCTAAATATGACACGGATTCTGATGCACCTCCTGTGTATGACACCAATGCAGTCTCTGAGGTACCATCATTCACTACATGCCACAATAATGAAATATTTGATATGTCTCCTCATAAGGAACAACATTCTGAGATTCTAGCACCCACTTATGATACCTACCTGGACACGCCAAGTAGTCGCAATATTGATTTGGCAACTCCAGATATGAATCATAATGGAGGCTTAGACTCACAGCATGCTGAGAATGATGAGGAAACACATGCTCTCTTTGAATCATTATTGAATAATTGTAGTATTGAAATTGCGAAAGTCAAAAAGGTCAATCGCGATGTTAAGGACGCGAATGAAAAAATGACCGCTGAGCTTGAGAGGTATAAGGAAAATGAAAAAGCTTTTGAGTTTAATAACAAACGACAGTCAGAATTAGAAACTGGTTATCAAAATTCCGTGTTAAGAGAAAAACAATTGCAAATCAAGTTTGACACACTCGATGTTAACTTAAACATGAAAATAAAATCCTTAAACGCGGAAATTTTTGAGTTGAAAAACCAACTTTCTAAACAAAAATCAACTTGTTCTGATCTTGAAAAAGAAAAGAAACAGTTGAAAGCAGATTTTTCCAAATGAGAAAATGATCTTCTTGATGAAATCATTGAGAAACAAGAAACAATTAAAAAGTTGGAAGATTTGCTTGTGAATACGGGTCATTCTACTCAAACCATTCATATGTTAATTAAAGATCCAAACCCGCTTTTGCACACAATGAAGAAAATGGCTATCGGTTGTGAAAACCCTTATATTCTCAAGAAAGCTCAGAAAGAACATAATGTTTTGTACAATGGTAATATGATATATGCTAAACATGATTCTCCCGTTGTTCGGGATTCTGATGAAACAATTGAGCTTGCTGAAGAGAGAAGAATTAAAATGAAACAAAAGAACCCAGAAATAAAACTAATTGATTATAACAAACTTAACATACTTTCTGGAGTAAATTTTGTTCAACAAAAACAAACACCAAAGATGTCCAAAAAACCAGTTGTTTCAACAAAACAAAAAGTTGTTTCTAAAAATCTTTCAAACTTGGAACAAATGTCCTCAAGCAATCCTTTTAACACACGTGATGCTAGAAGATATTTGGATGATCTTAAAAAGAGAATTGAAACACTTCAAAGTATTGTTGCATCCAAAACAACTATTAGTATCAACAACTGGCACTCAAGTTTTCATGCTGAAATGAAAAAGTTGTTTGAAACAGAAATTACTACTCCACTAAATAACATACATGCGAGAGTAATTCATCTGGAACAAGAAATTTTGAAGGAAACAACTGACTTTTTCAAGGACCACAAATCCCTGGTTAAGGAAGCTAATGAAAACATTGAAAACATCAAAGTTTTGGAAAATCTAAATGATTCTCTCTTCGAAGCAGTTGTATCGACCGATATTATGTCCATCATTTTACAAACATATTCTGTTGAAGAAGATGAAAGACTGAGAGCTGAGACTTCTGCAATTGTTTTAAAATATGAAAATGCTCTTGTTAAACTTGAAAAAGAAAATGTATCATATTTTAAACAACTTGATCGAAAAACAGAGGAATACAAGTAAGAAAAATTGTCGTATGAGCGTGCCTACAAAGACATGAAAGAGCAAAATGATCTTTTGAGGTCTCAGCTTGAAAGTCAAAAAAGGAAGGGTGTGGAAACTAAGTTTACAAAACCATCAACCTTGGATAAACTAAAAATGTCGATTTCTCAATCAGTTCCAAAAGTCGATGTGAAAAATTACTCGTCAAAACCAGTCACTCCAACACCCTTGCCCAAGCAAAATGAAAAACTAAAAGAAAAAGCGGTGTTCGAAACATCAAAAGTGATAGCACCTGGTCTATATAGGATTAGTCCCACTATTACGTCTGCCTCAACATCTCACACATATAGGACAATAGACAAGAGCTTTAAAGATAATCCAAAAGAGACTAGGAATGCTAAAACAACTTCAAAGGACAACAATATAAATCCTAATGTGTGTGCCTTACCTTCTACAGGAATAGAAAGCACCTTTAAGAGCAGCAGACTACAACCTAGGAGCAATACAAGGAACAATAGAGTCTCACCTGTCTCTAAGAGTAGATGCCAAAATAAATTTGAAGAAGTAGAAAAACACCCTAGGAATTTATCACTTTCTAATAAGAAACATATGTCATCTGAATATAATGTTAAAAGTACTGTTTCTATTGCATGTAATGACTCTGTTTCTTTAATGTGCAAGAAATCTTTATCTAATGATGTTTATGATGATAATGTTTCTAAGAATGTGAATGTTACGTCAGAACAGAAGGAAGTTCCTCAAGAAACTAGTGCTAGATCTAGATATATAAAATGACTAATTGCAGGATGTAGGTCAACCACTAGTAGTCAATTGCTTAGGAACTATCTTAAGTTGTGTGTATGGAAACCAACGGGTAGAGAGTTCATACTCGAGAATGGAAAATTGAAAGCGGTTCCGAAAGAACCAATATAAACCTTCTATGAGTGTGATTCAGATGTTACTTCTAACCCCATGGAACCAAATGTTAAATGGTTTCCAAATACAAACTCTTCTGTTCTTCGCAGGTTATCGAGATATATCTTTGGATCGTCGACTCGGGTTGCTCCAAGCACATGACTGGGAATCTAAAGCTGCTGATCAACTTTGTATGGAAATTCATGGGAACTGTACGTTTTGGAAATGATCATGTAGCAGCTATTTTGGGTTATGGAGATCTTCAATTTGGGAACTACTTAATCACTCGAGTTTACTACGTCGAAGGGTTGGGACACAACTTATTTTCAGTCGGACAATTTTGAGACAAAGATTTAGAGGTTGCATTCGGAGAAACACTTGCTTCATTAGAAATTTGGTTGTCGAAGATCTCCTAACTGGAAATCGTGGCACCAACCTATATGCTATCGATATCAACCAAATGGCCTCTTTATCACCGATTTGTCTTATGACAAGAGCTTTTGAAACCAAGTCCTGGCTGTGGCATAGATGATTATCCCATCTCAACTTTGACACCATCAACAAGCTAGCCAAAGACAACATCGTCAACGGACTTCCTTAGTTCAAATACACCAAAGATCACCTATGTCCATCATGCGAACAAGGAAAAAGCAAAAGGGCAACATATAAACCTAAAACCGTATCCAGTTCGGTAGATAAGTTACATATACTGCACATTGACTTGTGTGGCCCAATGAGAGTTGAAATCATAAATGGGAAGAAATACATCTTTGTTATCGTCAATGATTATTCAAGATATACATGGGTAAAGTTTCTGATGTCTAAAGACGAAGCACCAGGCATCATCATCACCTTTCTGAAGCGTATTCAAGTCCTACTTCAAGCTCCAGTAAGGATTGTAAGAACAGACAAGGGCACAGAATTCCCAAATCAGGAGTTAAAAACCTAGCTTGAAGATGCTGGAATCACACATCAAACATCAGTTGTTAGAACTCCACAGTAAAATGGCGTAGTTGAAAGAAGAAATAGAACTCTTGTGGAAGCTGCTCGCACAATGCTGATTTATTCTAGTGCCTCGTTATTCTTATGGGCTGATGCTGTTGCCACTGCTTATTTCACTCAGAGCCGTTCCCTAATCCATCCAAGATTCAATAAAACTCCATATGAACTAGTGAACAACAGAAAACGCGATATCTCTTATCTTCACGTGTTTGGCGCTTTGTGCTATCCAACAAACGATAGAGAAGATCTAAGGAAGCTAAAAGCTAAGGGTGATATTGGAATCTTTAGAAAACTCGAGGGCATTCAGGGTGTATAATAGAATAACAAAGAGGATAATGAAGACGATGAATGTGAAGTTTGACGAGATTTCACAGATGGCTTCTGAGAGACTCGCTCTAGAACCCGCACATAACCCGATGGCTTCTAATAAAAACAGATTAGGACCTGCACCAAACATGCAGACTTCTGGACATATTAGTTCAGGACTCGTACCTCAAGGAGCTCAGTCAACTACCACTGAAAAACCTTTAGAACAAGATCTAGAAAATTTCTTCGAGTTAATGTATGATGAATACTATGGTGGAACTTCAACAAATGCATCACAACAACATTCCGCTGCACCCACTCAAAACCATCAACCACCACCACCAACACAAGATTCATCAACAAGAATCGAAGCTGACGCACCAACTCCCTCAAAGTCATCTACATCTATTCCAGAAACTCTAATTCTAGAAATTGTTCTACCAAGAGTTGATGAGCAAAACCAAAATACACCAATTCAAAAAGAACAAAACCAAAACGAAGCTGTGTTAGAAGAAGAAATCTTTGAAAACCCGTTTGCAACAGACTCAGCTGAATCATCTTCAAGGTTACAAGAACCATCTAACACACATACGTTAAACCTAAGGTACCCTTCTACACTTAAGTGGACTAAAGACCATCTAATAGAACTAGTTATTGGTGAACCTTCAAGGCCAATTTAGACGAGAAGACAACTCGCCACCGACCCCGACATGTGCATCTACGTTTGCTCAGTAAGCCTAAAAGAACCAAAGAACATTCGGGAGGCGATGGCAGATAATGCTTGGATAGAAGCGATGCAGGAAGAACTTCGTCAATACTAGTTACATAATACTTGGGAATTAGTTCCATGACCAATTGACAAACTTGTCATTGATCTCAAGTGGTTATGGAAGAACAAAAAGGATGAAGAAATGACTGTCATTCGTAACAAAGCTCGTCTAGTGGCTAAAGGATTCAGACATGGAGAAGGGATAGATTTCAAAGAATTATTCGCGCCAGTAGCAAGACTTGAGGCAGTCAGGATTTTCTTAGCCTATGCAGCTCACAAAAACATCACAATCTATCAGATGGACGTCAAGACATCATTCTTGAATGGAACTCTAAAAGAAGAAGTCTATGTGAGTCAGCCAGACAGATTTTTATAAATCAACCTAAATATACAATTGAGATTTTGAAAAAACATGGTATGAAAAATTGTGACTCTGTTGGTACACCAATGGTCACTTCACCAAAAATCGGTGCTGATTTATTTGGGAAACCCATCAATCCGAAGAAATATTAGAGCATGATTGGTTCTCTCATGTACCTTACTGCTAGTCGACCCGATATTCATTTTGCAGTTTGCTTATTAGCACGGTTTCAGGCAAGGCCTACCCAACTTCACCTCCAAGAGGTCAAACGAATCTTTCGGTACCTACGAAGAACTATTAACATGGGACTTTGGTATCCGAGTTTAAACTAATAGCATTTTCAGATGCCAACCATGCACGTTGCCAAGTTATAGCAAAAAGTACATCAAGTGGAGCACAATTTTTGGGTGAAAAGCTACTAGGCTGGTCGTCACAAAAGAAAGAATGTATTGCATTATCAACCGCAGAAGCCGAGTATGTGTTTCTATCTACGTGTTCTGCCCAAGTTCTTTGCATGAGGACACAACTCACAGATTATGGCTTTACTTTCGACAGAATACCTTTGTATTGTGACTCGAAGAGTGCCATAGCCATCTTGTGCAATCCAGTACAACACTTAAAGACCAAGCATATTAGAGTCTGCTATCACTTCATCAAAGAACATGTAGAAGAGGGTACTGTGGAATTATTTTTCCTGAAGACAAATTACCAACTCGCCGATCTATTTACTAAATCCCTTCCAAAAGAAAGGTTTGACAATTTAGTTCGACGAATTGGCATGCGAAGCCTAACTCCTGAGGAGCTAGAACGTCTTCTTGAATCTTATTGAAAATTATCTCAAACAGCTTCGCTATAAATATTTAAAAAAAAAAACAAAATACAAAATTTGAAAAACCAACAAAAACAATATAAAATCAAAAAAATACAATAATATTCTTCTCACGATATGTCTCTCGTATAATCGATATTCTGTATGTATCTAGAAATGTCATTCAACAATGATACAAACATGTACAGATGCTTGGGCGAGAGTTCTTGAAAATGTTTTCTAAAACATGTCGTTTCTCAAAATCTCTTCACTATGGCTTTCGTATACTTCAGTACGAAACCCGGACTAAAAAGATGATTTCTGATAATTTCCAATGAGGACTCGTAAGTTCATAGACAAAATTAAAGAATCCTTGAGCACATGATCAAGATTTTTCAAAATCTTTCAAATTATTTTGTGCTCAAGATAACTCCCTCCATACCCTTAAACTTTATTTTAAACTCTATGTTTAAAAAATATACTTTATTTAAGGGGGAGTATAAAAATCAAAAACAAAAATGTTCCAATTTCATGCAAAAACAAATCCGTCTATCACTCCAAAAAGCTTCCTCTTAATCAGTTGATATCAAAAATATCATGACATGCTATTTTTTAGGGGGAGAAGACGTGATTAAAATGTGATAAAAAATGTTTAAAGATCATAGTTGAATCTCAAAAGAGCTCGACTCAGATTTTACCCTCGAATTGACGAAAGTTAAATGTTATTTATCGAAAAGACTTGTCTTGGACGGCTAATAATTTCAAGCTGGTTTATCCAGTGATGTAAACGTATCTCGCAAAGGACTTGTCTGAATAGAATGTACCAATTCTAGAGATTCTCTTTGAATATGACCTGGACGGGTAATAATTTCAAGCTAGTCTAACTAGTGATGCAAAAGTGTCTCGCAACGGTCATGTTCACTGAAAATCAATCAGTTCAAAAATTGCGAACTCTACCCACCATGTGCAAACTTATCTTAAAATGCATAAGCACATGTGTAAGGGGAGTATTTCTGAAAAATACAAAACTCTCAAAGTGTTAACAAAATGTGTTCTATTCATAAACACTTTGAGAGATTTACACAAAAAGGTTATATGGCAAGTGATCAATAAATCTAGGATAATCATGGAGTAATAAGGTGATTATGGTTAGGTTTATGTCCTATGATCCGCTAGAGCTGGAGGGATCCACCCAAGGACAATCCCAATAGATTAGAATTAAAAGTCCTTAGGTAAGATTGAAAAAAAGGAGTAAATGAGAAAGGAGAAAGAAGGGGTTTGATGAAGCGAAAAGTGTACCGCTTTTAAGGGGTCATTTAAGCCCTAAATCGTATTTATTTGATCAAATATCGCCCTAAATCGTTCCTTTTGTCATTTTAGGTACTTTTGAGGAGAAATCTGGAAAAGGAGGCATTTTGGACGTTTTTGGAGCATAAAAGTGAAGAAAACGGCAAAGTCTCAAAAATCGGCTAAAAGTTACCTTTGACGGCGTCACAATTTACTCTGGACGGCGTCATGCCTTGGCAAGAAAAAGTGGACGTGAAATTTACTCATGATAAGCCAGTGAAAATAGCATGTGAATTCTGACGGCGTCACGCTTTAACTTGATCAAGGGCGTCACGGCTTAAATCAAAAGGGGACGGCGTCACGTTCAAGGTTCGACGGCGTCAAGCCTTGATAAGCCAGAATGGATTTTGGAAGAGCTAAAGAGGGACGGCGTCAAGAAGGTCATCCGGGAACCCTAGAAGCGGCGAGGTGACGGCGTCACACTCCATAACGTGACGCCGTCAGATCCAAAAATCTATATATAGTTTTCTAATTTTTTGTCATTAGAGGAGAGCTTAGTGTGTGGAATTTTGGGAGAAAACCCTAAGACGAATTTAGCTTCTTTTTCAAGGCTTTTTTCCTTGAGATCTTCCATGTTACATTGAAGATAAGTTATCAATTAATCATTCAATATGTCTATGTGTTGTTTGATTCTATATTGTTCTTGTCTTTTGTTTAACATGTTAGGCTAGATTTATCTTGTGTTTGCTTAGATCTAATGAAACCTAGCTATTGATTATTGGTTATTAGTGTGTTATTAGTTGTATTGGATGATTGTTTATCTATGTTAGGCTTAAGAAAACTGGCTAACTTCCTATTCGGTAACTTGCTTGAACGTCTTAAGAAACATGAACCAAATGCGTACTAAAGGTTTTTATGGTTGTATTTAATGCACAAGCGAATTCTAGTGATCCCATGTTAGTAGCTTCCTAGCCGGCTCGACATAGGAGTGAAGTAGGAGCTTGTAGAGTTGGGGAAGTACGTACGCCACCCCACAAATGGTATTAAGGAATACACCCGTCATCCACGCGACTAATACACACTAATTAACCGGTAAAAGATAGTTAGGGAGTAAGGAAATCTAAGTAAATACATTTCTCTACACATAAGTTTCTCACCACATTTTCATTTTTGTTATTTTATTTTATTTGCATCCGTAGTAAATTTGGGTTAGTTGACTAGCAACTAATTCCGCCCACTCTTTCAAACCCGAGATTTTACTTGCTTTCATAAAAAATTATAAAAACACAAAAAGAATCTTCCTCAACCCTTAGACCTATTAGAGTAGTCTTTCATACCTAACGAACACTATTCCCTGTGGAGAACGATCAATCCCCCGTACTTACCACTACACTATACTACATCGGTCAGGTACACTGCCTGGTGGGGTTGTAAGCCTCTTGAGATCCCTCGAGAGGTAAAACCTGTTGTAAGGTTACAAAACCACGCATCAGGGTTGAAGAATGAAAAAGAAAAGTTTATGAAAGGGTGAAAAGAAATAGCCCTCCATGAAAACTTAGGGCAGAATCCGGGTTAATACATCTGCTATCGGTTATCACAAAATTGATACTGATATTGAAGACAAGACGTCATGGACCTAGTGACGCGCTGCACAACCCCTCCTAGCCACTCAGATATCTCTTAAAAGATATTTGTTTCATTTCTCACGAAGAACCTTACATGATCTATCGGCCTCTCACTCTGAGATGTGTTCATATTGAAAAGGTGGCACTCTGCTCCATGCCTCCGACTACAAAAACCAAAACGCACATAATTGAGTGTAGAGCCATGAGATTCATTAAAAGATCTCTTAGGATACACTTCCAATATAATACACTTGTGTTCACCAAAAAGAACACAAGGTGTACAAGAGTCTTTATGAGATCTACGGATCTTGCCTACATATCATGATGGTTATTTACTTCTGTGTATCTGAGTTAGCTCTCTCGGGGGCATCTGGTTTAGGAACGGCCTTGGCAAGGATTAGAGAAAGTTTTCACACTATGCTATTAATAATCTCGACATCCGAACCTGTAAGTGCTGGACGCTTTATTACTAACTGTTTTATGCGGGTACTGAGGAAAGTCCATCAACCATCATCATATAGCACAACATCTACATCTCCTCATACTCATACTTATGAAGTTCATCCTCAACATGCTCAAGTGAAAAATGTTCAAGACAAAAAGATCAAGTTAAAGACAAAGTGTTACTACAAAGTCAAAGAACTAATCAAGATGTCAAGGACAAGTTCATGTATCAAGTGAGGAAGACATAAGTATGAAAATCAAAGTATTATCAAGAAGTATGAGTATGATGGAAGAGACGACAATGTAAATATGTTTAAGATGTTGATCAAAGGCAAGTAGAACCGAAAGATGATTACTTCGAAGATCACAAAAGCATGAAGGATTAAAAAATCAAGACTATTCTACAACGACACACAAAGTTCAAGACAATGAAGACAAAAGACCTAATCACACGGAGCGTCATTTGAATAACCATCCCTTAGGGGGAGATTGTTAGCATTGATAAAAAGTGATGGTCATTTGCTTACTAACAACTTTGTATCGTGTTATAGAAAATATAATAGAATAGTCTAAGGGCTCTTGGATTGGACCAAGCTAATTGGTTAAGAGTTAAGTCATGTTAGTCCATTGTATGTAAGAATTAAACATAAGGTCCAATCCATGATATGAAAAGCCCATGGAAAGCCCAAGTGGCTCGATAGGTTTGTACTATAAGAACCACACTTCACCTCATTTGAGTGTGGACGTGTGTGTGTTTGTGTGTGTCTTTAATATATTTCTCTTCATCTCTTATTCTTCTACACATATACACGACATACATATACGATCCATATCTAGTGCTTATACGATTCATATATTGTGTGTGATAGAGTTAGATCATGTGTCCTACAATTTTTGCTAGGTGCAAACAACCCTAAAGTGGCCACGTCAACGTCCTGAAAAGGGAGGGCTTTACCCGGTTTGAGTCTGTGTGGCGGTGGATTCAAACCCCGTGGATTAGTCAGCCAAAAGGTTGAAAACCATGGTTACCCAAAAAAAAAACTTTAAGAATGCCAAACATTTGTGAAACTATAGAGCTCGAAGATAAGGAAATAGTCATGGTACATTTTAATCTTCAGACACATGGAGCAAAAGGTCATTTAATACTTGCAATCAAATATGTGATGATAAAGGTGTAGTGTGTGTGTGGTTCAGTCCAGAATTTCCATCCCTTATTACTCTTATTCCAGTCTTATTCCATTACTATAATTAATTTATAATATTATTTTTGTGTGATCAATTTCATTTTGATTCCTATTTTGCTTTGAATGCTCACGCGAACACAACGTTACAGTTGAGCTGTACTAATGGAAATAAGATTGGGCGCGGGGAGTATCGGGAATTATTTTTTATTGTATGACACATGTTGCTTCATGTGCAGATTAATGATTTGTAATTTGATTGAATCATTTTACCCCACAAATTTTCATAAGATGTTTTTCACATATATAAAACTGTTGGGTGGAGTTCATGGTCGTAAAGTTAACCACTTATTAGAACTGGTATTTTTTTTTTTTTTTAAAGTTTGCGTCATGATATACCATAATTTGAACACATATTTTGCGTAAGTAACAACTTTAGTTACCTTTTTAGCCCTCAGGTATACTTTTAGTGGGGATTGGATATAATACATGGAAAAATATGTCAGCTAGATTATGGGTCAAACCGGGTCATATTGTAGCAGCTACTTCGCGATTTTTAGTGGGGATTAGATACAATACATGGAAAAATATGTCGGGTAGATTATGGGTCAAACGGGTCGCATTTTAGCAGCTGCTTTGCGATTTTTAGTTAGGATTGGATACGCTACATGGAAAAATATGCCGGTTAGATTATGTGTCAAAACGGGTTACATTTTAGGAGCTGCTTCGCGATTTTTAGTAGGCATCGGATACAATGCATGGGAAAATATGTCAGGTAGATTATGGGTCAAAACAAGTCACATTGTAGTAGCTGCTTCGCGATTTATAGTTGGGATTGGATACACTACATGGAAAAATATGCGTGTTAAAGTATGGGTCAAAACGGGTTACATTGTAGCAGCTGCTTCACAATTTTTAGGGGTGATTGGTTACAATACACGGAAAAATATGTCGGCTAGATTATGTTTCAAAACGGGTCTTCTGTTGAGTAGATCAGCAATACAAATCTCGTAAATAGTTGTGATAATTTTATATATGATGACTTCTTATTAAACAAAGATGTTCAATTGTTCTGAATAAAGTAATTTGAGAGGATGTGAACAACAATCCTCCCTTTTGACTACTTGACCAGTTTTGAAATATTTTTTTTCTTCTGTAATTTCACATATTTCGAATTATCCCTGCAATCCTCTAATATGGAGTTAAACTTTGTGGCTTTTTGTTTGTTGTCAAATGACCCATTGCTGGAGGTGTGTTCATAAACCAATTAACCATAACGCTAAACTTGATACCTTTGTGTCTAGTAAAAAGGATTTTTATTTTTATTAATATCATACGGTATAAGTGTAATTCAAGTTATAATGTATCCTATTTGTGGTGATTTAAGTCCGCGAATTCGATATTTTCATTCGGCGAATACAAATCTCGTGTCTTATTTACCATCATTTTGTCAATAATTACTTGTGTGTCCCATCAACACGATCAGATGCATAGATTGTTACAATCTCTCCATGCTGCTAAATTCGTTTGTTAGGCCAAAAATGTTAAACAAGTGATCAATCTTTAATATAGTAGTAAATCTTGTTGGCTCTGACCACAAGTTGTTGGATCTTCATCAAATAGATCATGCTCACAAGTTGTTGAAAGTCATGATACAATTTGTAAATATGGTCAAATTTGTCGAATATTATAGATGTTTGCCTGGAGCTACTTTGGAAAGTTCCATCGACCATGTCACGCTTAATTTATTGGTCAAGATAGGTCTTAACATTGAGTATTAGGATTTGATGCGAGTTTTGTTTTGCTGAGGAAGATGGAATTGCACTTGGCGACATGGCCATTTGTCGTAATTTTTTTCCGATGATGATCTTTGTTATTTAACCTTGTTTAGATTTCCTATATGTCTTTAAACTTCTTGTTTGTTTCGGCGTATCGGTATTTCTTCTCACATAATGGTTGGTGGATTTTAAGTGTTTTCTTCACTATACATGTGCAAGCTCATAGACATTAGGGACTTATATTGTAAATATTATAAATAGAAGGACAACTATTGTAAAAGCAAAAATGTTGTAACAGCTTTACAAATACCCTCTTCACTCTCATTTGTAACTAACAACTCAATAAACCGTTTTTCCCTCCATTTTTATTTCCTTTCTCCATTGTTGTTCTCATGGTATCAGAGCTCTATCAATGGAGTTCTGACTACTAAAATTGATCAACTTCTTCAAACAATTGTGCTAGGGTGTGTCTAGTGTGTGAGATCTGTTTGTTTTGACGTTTCCGCTCTGTAACTGTTTGTTTTCTCTGTTGTTGATCTATCACCATGGCTGATAACATAACTGAACCACAACTCTTTCAAAATTCTTTGTATCTACATCCTTCTGATGGTCCACATTCGCTGACTGTGCAAGAAAAGCTTAATGGAGCACAAAACTATAGGGCTTGGCACATAGCAATTGAAATTGGCTTTTCTACTAAAACGAAACTGGGTTTTATCAAAGGTACGGTTCCAAGATCCACTACTGACCCTAATCTTGCTGAACTTTGGGATACTTTCAACAATATGGTGATCTGTTGGTTAATTGGTTCTGTGAATGAGGCAATTAATTGCAAGATCAATCATGTTCATAGAGACTGTTAGAAATGAAGCCGAGCGATATTTACATGAATTGGAGTAGACAACTAGTATGCGTATAACGCAGGGACTACTAATGCAATAACTGAATAGTTGTCATATGTATAGCCTATAAATACCCCTTAAGTCTCCACTTGAGGGGCGTGGGTGTGTAACCTTATTTTTCTTATTAATAATATCTTTGTTCACCTCACTTTCTCTCTCTAAAACTAGTCATGGATCTCATCTATTTTGATCAACCTCGACCTCCCGAACCACATGAATCATGTATAATATCGGTCTAACAATTGGCATCAGAGCTAACCAGGGGCGAATCATGGTGTTTTGTGGTGAAAAAAATGTGTTTTTTGGTGTTTTTTCCTGGAAAAATACGTGTTTCTTCGAGTAAGACATGAGTTTCTTCGAGTAAGAAGAACTTTTTCTGAGTTAGGGCATAAATACGTTCGAGCAAGAAGTGTTTTTTCGAGTTAGGATTTAAATACCTTCGAGTTAGAAGGGTATTTTCCCGAGTTAGGTGTAAATTCCTTCGAGCAAGAAATGTTTTTCGAGTTAGTTCATAACTTTCTTCGAGTAAGAAGAATTGTTGTGAGTTAGTTCATAAGGTCCTTCAAGAAAGAAGGTTTTCTGAGTTAGTTTTTAAAGTACCTTCGAGCAAGACAGTTTTTCTGAGTTAAAATTTAAAATCTTCGAGTTAGAAGAAGAACTTTCGAGTAAGCTGAACTTCGAGTAAGCAGAACCTCCGAGCAAGCAAAAAATTCTAAGTGAGGAATTGTTTTCCGAGTGAGGCAGAAACTTCCGAGTAAGGATAGTTATTTTTCGAGTAAGGAACTTTTAATACTTCGAGTAAGGAGTTATGTTTCCAAATTTCTAGGGTATTTACCGAGCATCAAGGAGTGAAATTCTTCTGAGTTTCTTAAGGTTTCGTCAAATATCTAACATACAAAACCCTAGATTTTGAACCCTAATTTACCAAAAAATTCACATATGAAACTCACCCATCTCACAAAAGTCACATATGAAATTATTGGTCTACACTTTCAAAACAAACCACGTATAGCTTAAAAGATCCTGATGAAGAATCACAATCAAATGACAATGGCTAAATTTTGAATGTTTTCGAAATGTGACTACGGGGATTATTTGTTTATTAATTATTTGAGCTTGAAGTGACGTTTCACGAGTGTGTGTACTTAGTATCTCAAAGTCTAGGAGATGGTTGGATGCAAGACTTTTGGAGATCCTTGTTTGAGCATTTATAGAATAGTGATTAAGACTTGGACATCTAGCTATGTGTGAGATCTATAAACGCATAAGTTGGTTCTTAATGCTCACAATAGCTATCACTTTAAGGAGTTACGTTGTAGTGCTCAGTGTCACAAAAGGTTGTGGATTGTTCAAGAGGCGGATATACAATAAAGGAAGGATGGTTGGGTATATGCCACTACCTATAATTTAAGGAGTGACGTTGTTATACTCAACATAGGTTCTTAATCACACATTAGTACAAGCTTAAGTCACAAGTCTGGAAATTTTACTTAATTCTAAAGTTTGTCATATCGGGTTGTCTCCATACGTGGTCATTTACTATTAGCTAGTGGAAGTGAAAAGAGGTTTGATAAGAGGTTGATCTGAAGAAAATTGTAGAGAGAATAGTTATTGACATCCACTCATGGGGTATTGATTTGTATGTTGCTTCCAGTTGATATGTTTATGTACACATATGTATGATGAGTCCGAAAGATCGTCATCATCCTGGAAGGAGAAATATGTACATCGGGGCTTTTATTAAAGAACTGGAAGCATTCTAAGTGAGTTGAAGATGTCGATATAATGCTCCCCAAACAAAACTATGAAGAAGTTACAGATTATCAGTCTATGATCCATTTTCTGCTGTGCATGACAAGATAAGAGACTGAAGGCAATTTGGTCAGAATTCAGAGAAACTTCTTCTACAAGCATCAGGGTTATATCAAACGGGTTGTCAATTTGGGAGGGAGCATGTAAAAGAAAAGGGCTAACTAATTGGGAGGGAGTAATAACCCAATTAGATCATTATAGTGATTCTGCAAGTAATTCAAGCAAGCTGAGGAAGATACGAGAAGATCAAGAGCTGTGAAGACATCCTCAGAGGCAACTGCACTACTTCAGCATTGTATTCATCATTGTTATGTACTTGTTAGGAATCATTGTAACCAATTTACGTATATCTACAGCTGGAGGGAGATTGTTAGAAATGAAGCTGAGCGATATTTACGTGAATTGGAGTAGACAACTAGTATGCGTATAATGCAGGGACTGCTAATGTAATAATGGAATAGTTGTCTTATGTATGGCCTATAAATACCCCTCAAGTCTCCACTTGAGGGTTGTGGGTGTGTAACCTTATTTTTCATATTAATAATATCTTTGTACATCTCACCTTCTCTCTACTTTCTCTCTCTAAAACTAGTCATGGATCTCATCTATTTTGAACAACCTCGACCTCCCGAACCACATGAATCATGTCTAATATCGGTCTATCAGGGACTGTTATTGAGGTATGGAATCAGTTAGAAAAGAGATTTGCATTAAGTGATGGTTCTAGGAAATACAAGTTGAATAAGGATACTTATGAGATTAGGCAGTCAGGTGGTTTAATTAGTGAATATTACACAAAGATGAAGTATGTTTGGGAAGAATTGGATAACATTAATATGTTTCCTGTGATTTTTGTTGTTTATCAAGAAGTTTCTGTGTTCTTGGCTGCATTGAGTAAGCAGAAAGAATATCAGTTGTTGTTTCAGATCTTGAATGGCTTAGATGAGCACTATAGTAATCAGATGAGTCAAATTCTTATGATTGTGCCTTTGCCTAGTGTAGAAAATGCATGTTCTATGTTGCAACAAGAAGTGTCTCAATGGGCTTTGTTTGGTTCTAATATTCTTGAGTCTACTACTTTGCTGAGTAAAGGAAAGTTCCAAGATAAGTGTGGTATTTGTGTTTTTAAATGGCACCCTCCAGAGAAGTGTTGGGAGAAAGTTGGGTATCCTACATAGCATCCTAAGTACAAGCTCAGTAAACAGTTCAAACCAAGAGATAGGCAGGCAATAACTCAGGGTAATGTGATTCAGAGGTCTGCAGCCCATGTTGAAAGTAGTAATCTCAGTTTTACTCCACAACAATTTGTTTAGTTACTCAAAAGTCTATAGTTGAAGAATTCTGTAGAGGAAGAAACTAAGTTTGGTCATTATTTTGCAGCAGGTATTGCTTTTTTAATAGTCAAATTGATTTATTAGAACTGTTAGAGAATTGGATTTATGATACTGGAGCCACAGACCACATGACACCTGTTGATGATAATATTTTGGACCCTTATTTGCTAAAGATTAAACCGCAAATAAGGTTGTCAAATGGAGACACTTCAGTGATTTCACATGTTGGGAAAGTTAGACTAAACAGTGATATTTTACTCATGGGTGTATTGGTTGTCCCTTCTTTCAAGTTCAGTTTGTTGTCAGTCCCAAAATTAACTGAGGATAATTAGTGTTTTGTGTCCTTTTATCCATAATTTTGTGTGGTTCAGGACTTGGCAACCAGGAATGTAATAGGCTTGGGTAAGAAGTCAGGGTTATATCATCTTGTGAATGTGCCTTCTGACAAGCTTGATGATGTTTTCAAGGATTTGGTAAAAACTACTTTGCTTAAGTTTTCCTTTTCTGCTTCTTTGAATAAGGTATATAGTAGTTCTTATGGCCTTTGGCACCATAGACTTGGTCATGTGTCTGATTCTAAGATGAAACATATGAAAGATCTACCTGTTGTAGTGTCTAAATCTAATGCAGAGTGTTTGTCTTGTCCAATGGCAAAATTTGCTAAACTGCCATATGCTTTGAGTGAGTCACATAGTACCTCTGTCTTTGATTTGATACATATTGATATATGGGGTCCTTATAAGGTGCCAGCAAATGGGCAGTTTAGGTACTTTCTCACTATTGTGGATGATTGTAGTAGGGTCACATGGACTTATGTACTTCTTCACAAATCTGATTCATTCATGGCATTAAAGGCATTTCTTAAGTTTGTCTCAACTCAGTTTGGGAAGACAGTTAAGGTAATAAGATCAGATAATGCTTTGAAATTTGTAAAAGGGGAGTGTGGACCTTATCTGTCAAACCAGGGCATTGTGCATCAGACATATTGTGTAGACAGACCTCATCAAAATAGGAGAGTAGAGAGGAAACATAGGCATATACTTAACACTGCAAGAGCTCTAAGATTTCATTCTCACTTACCTTTGAAGTTTTAGGGTGACTGTGTGACCACTGCTACCTATTTGATCAATAGACTTCCCTCATCTGTGCTAGGGAATAACGCTCCATATGAGGTATTGTTGGGAGAGAAACCTGCATATTCTCAGGTAAGAGTGTTTGGTTGTTTTGCAATTGTCAGTAATCCCTCAAGAGTTGCTGATAAATTTGCTCCCAGAGGTGTCCCTTGTGTGTTTTTGGGATATCCTTCTAATCAAAAGGGATACAAGGTTTTACAATCTACAAAACCAAACAACCTTTGTTTCAAGAGATGCCACCTTTTATGAGCATGTGTTTCCTTATTCTTCTGGTAGCATTGATCAGTTCTTGTCTCCTATGCTAACTACTTTGCCTTGTCAGTTCTCAAATACATTTTGTGATGAAGATTTGACTCAAAATCCTGTTCTGAACCCTGCACCAAACACAAAGTCAATTGTGCCAAACACTGAGTCTGCTATACCAGATACAACTGTTCCAACTGAATCAGTTCCTTCTACTTCTCAACCTGTACCACCATCATCCCAACCACCTAGAAGATCTACTAGACAAACTGTTAGACCTTATAAACTAAAAGATTTTGTTTTGACTCATACACCTAAGGCAAACCTGGTATCCCAAACACCCCTTGTTCCTGAGTTTCAAGCATTTTTTGTTGCACTCTAAGCTCAACAAGACCTTGTGAACTTTAAAGAAGCTGTTAAGGATCCTAGTTGGTGTAAAGCCATGGATTGTGAATTGAGAGCTTTAGAGTAAAAAGGTACATGGGAACTAACAATTCTGCCAAAAGGAAAGACTCCTATTGGGTGTCATTGGCTGTTTAAAACAAAATTCAAGGCTGATGGTACGGAGGATAGAAAGAAGGCAAGATTGGTTGTGCAGGAAAATAGACAACAGTTTAGAGTTGATTATAAGGAGACTTTTGCTCCATTTGCCAAAATGGTAACTGTCTTTGTTGGCAGTTGCAACACTGAAAGGCTGGCAAACTTTTCAGATGGATGTTTCTAATGCTTTTCTACATGGTGATTTGATGGAAGAAGTTTATATGAGAGTTCCTTTGGGTTATGCTGGTGAGGGGGAATCAGTTCAGGCTTCTACTCAAGTTGATAAGCAGCTGGTGTGCAAGCTCAAAAAGTCTTTGTATGGGCTTAAACAAGCACCAAGGCAATGGTTCTCTAAATTGTCTTATGCTTTGATTTTCTTTGGTTTTATACAATCTAAAACAAACTATTCCTTGTTCACAAAGAAGGATGGTCAAAATATCACAACAATTCTTGTTTATGTTGATGACTTATTGATAACTGGCAATGATGATTCAGACATTCAAACACTCAAGACACAACTAAGTACTACTTTCCATATGAAAGATTTGGGTGATTTAAGTTACTTTTTGGGTCTTGAGGTTTCTATGTCAGATCAAGGCATCTTCATTTCTCAGCAAAATTATGCAATAGAGTAACTTTAAGAAGGTGGAGTTCTGCATAGTAAGCCTTATAAATTGCCTATGGATCCTAATTTGAACCTGCAAGCTGATGTTGGCTCACGTTTAAATGATCCTGACATCTATAGGAGGTTTATAGGCAAGCTCATATATATGACTGTAACAAGACCTGTTACACTGTCTAACCTCTAAGTCAGTTTATGCAGAGTCCAACTTCTGTATATATGCAGGCTGTAAAACACTTGTTAAGGTACTTGTTGCAAGCTCCAGGTCAGGGTATTCTTCTTCCCAAAGATTCTGCAGTGGAGCTTAAGGTATATTGTGATTCAGATTGGGACAGCTGTCCTATGACTAGGAGGTCAACCATATGTTACTGTATCTTGTTGGGTGACTCACCTATACCTTGGAAATCTAAAAAACAAGTTGTGCTGTCCAAGTAATCTACTGAAGCAGAGTACAGGGCAATGGCTCTTACTTGTTGTGAAGTTACATGGTTGGTGAATTTGTTTAAGGACTTGGGCATCAAAGATCTGCAGCCTATTGATTTGTTTTGTGATAATCAAGCAGTCTTGTGCATAGCACCAAACCCTGTCTTTCAGGCTCGAACTAAACATATAGAGGTGGATTGCCATTATGTGAGAGACGAATTGAAGGCAGGCAAGATCAATCCATCATATGTCAACACCAAATCTCAACTTGCTGATGTGTTCACCAAAGTTGTCACAGTGGACCAGCATACCAAGCTTTTGAGCAAGTTAGGAGTGTCAGTTCCTTCCCACTCTCCACTTGAGGGGGAGTGTGCAAGCTCATAGAAATTAGGGACTTATATTGTAAATATTGTAAATAGAAGGACTACTATTGTAAAAGCTGAAATATTGTAACAGCTTTACAAATACCCTCTTCACTCTCATTTGTAACTAACAACTCAATAAACCGTTTTCCCTCCATTTTTATTTCCTTTCTTCATTGTTGTTCTCAATACAAAGGTCACTCAGTTAGTTCGTTGTGACATTCCGACAACTTGCATGTTTTCCTTTTCTGGTAATAGCGGAACTGTGATGTGTGCCATGATTTTTGTAGGTCAAAGATATTCATCTTGCACATGCATGCAAAGTTACAACATTAGCTCAAATAGTACCACTACATTCATGTAAGGTTATAAATTGGTTCAAATAGTATTCTATTGTTCTTCTTAGATGTTAACATGTTTCATTACCACATTGGCAGCTCGATTTATTTTAGTTATACAACAAAGGGGCCAGATAATGTCAACGCATTTTCCTTCAAGTTTCATTATCATACTTTAAAACATGTGTTCTGACTGATCAACACGCTAAAATCACCAACCATGTTTCTTTCTGCTTAGTTGGCTCGGCTGGGAGGCTCTTTGACAGGGGAGATATATTTTGATTACCGAAAGCAGCATTTCATCTATTCAAATGAGAAAGGAATTTCTTACAAGCTTCCCTACCCCAAGGAAACTTTTGGCTACTATCTCAAAAGCATTGGATACGATACGGATGCTCAAGTTCAGATTGCTGCTAAAAAATGGGGACGCAATGAGTAAGTTAGATTGACAGCCTTTTTATTTTCTTTTGTTATTTTTCAAACTTGCGTATTTTGCTTTTAAATCTTCCACTGTTGGCATCTATGCAGAATTGAGTATCCACATACAACTTTTCGGGAGTTGGTGAATGTGCACTCCATGGAGCCCTTCTTTCTGTTTGAGGTTCAGCATCCATTACCATGTGCGTTTGCTATTTTTTTTCTTCCTTAATTACCTTTGTTATATAATAGTAAAACCTCTATAAATTAATGATGTTGGGATCAAGATATTTTATTAATTTAGCGAGATATTATTATATCAATAAATTAATAATTTATTAATTTAAAGAGGTTTTACGTATTGCCTTTAAATTTTCAAGTCCAATATACTAGTTACAATGTATACTAGTTAGAAATAAAAAATAAATTAAAAAAACAAGTTCCAATTAACATTTTATAAATCCACATTCACAAATTAACTGAATTTGTCATGTTCATTGTTTTTGAAAAAGTAAAAAGTTAGTTTCGTTGGGACAAGTTCCAATTAACTATCTCTTTTGGAGATGATGGACATTTTGATCTATGAAATTAATGGAACTCTTAATAAAGATTTTTCAAGTGTGGTGATGTATATATTGCAAAAAAAAGATGGATACATGAGATTTATTTACATATTTTAATGTAAACAACACTTAATAATTAACGAAGAGGCTACATAACTTCTGGTTTGCATTTTTAATGTCTTTTCAAACTCTGCGAAGTTTGAACTATACCACTCCTTATGTAATTTACTCATTTACGGGTTATTTTATGAAACGCATGTTGGTTGTATTGTGTTTGCGTGTTCCCAGATCAGGGTAAAGATAATCAATCAAGGTACCGGATATTCACTTGAAATCGTGTAATCACTTTCCAATAGAAACTATTCGACCCTATGCCTGGGTTACACGAATATCTCTATGGGATAAGACCAAGTGATGTTCTTGTTTTCGGCACAAATCAAGAACCGAATTGCTTTCAAGTGTTTTGGTTTTCTGTGTCTCTTTCATGCGGATGAATGATCTCTATATATATTAGAGATATACTTAAAACCCTAGTCAAAGGAGTTATGAGAAAATATTGGCCAAATACTCTCCATATACTTTCCTTAATTCTAGCTATAGTGGTTACACGACCAGAAAATCATGGTCTTAATTAAGAATTTGAAACTTCCCAAAATAGGTCAAAGTTAGTTACAAATTCTATCCAGCATACCAGCAGTAGAATCTTATGCCTAGCAGCACAATAAATTGTACTAGCAGCAGAATCTGTTGCCTAGCATCTCAGCAACAGTATTATTGTACTAGCAGCAGTATCAATAACACTAGCAGCAGAATGTTCTGCATCAGCAGCACAATGAATAATACTAGCAGCAGAATGATCTGCATCAGCAGTATTATCATTTACACTAGAAGCAGATCCACAAACCACTTAATTTGAGTCAGGGTAAACATTGACCTGATGGGTGTACACTCCGTACCTCCAAGCCCATTACCAGGTGTGAATTAATCCCTTAAGTGCACTAAATTTTCCAACAATCCTCCCCAAATTTAGTTCACTTCCTTTGCATGAAAAATAAACGTTAAACAAACATGTGTATAAATGAAAATATCTTGAAGATTGAATTCTTATCTTAGTACATTACACGTTCAAATATTCGAGAATCAGGGTGTTCTAAGAATTGAACCCTTCAACCCATTTGAATATCTGAAGATAAAATACACACAAGTTTCAAACACTTAAAAGCTCCTGACACTATACAAGCCATGTGTCCATATCCAATTCATAAATGTTGTAAAAGCTAAAAGTCCAAAGCTTCCTGAAGCGGCAAAACTTCAATATTTACATAGGTAGTTCCTCTATATTCATGCTCCTGCTAAGCACTTTTTCAAAGAAAATTAACCATTGAGAAGTAAAGAATTCATCCTCCTTTTCTGCAGGTTCTGAGCACAACCTTGGGATGTAAAATAAAACATGTGCTCCTGTACACTATATGTTCAGCTTTCCACATTGAACTCAACTCCCAAGTTTCCTCAGGAGGGAGTTGGGTGTCTTAGCATTCAGTGACTAAGTTAGACTTAAACCCATCCCTTTAGCAGACTTTAAAACCAGGTCTCTAGTCAAACCCTTCATCAAGTGATCAGCTAAGTTTTGTTGAGATCTAACAAACTCTATAGATACCACCCCATTCATGATAAGCTCATGAATCATGCAATGCCTGACACCTTAGTGTCTAGACTTCCCATTGTACATCTGGCTATAAGCCTTTGTCAATGCAGCAGCACTACCACAACGGATAGAAATAGGTGCTATAGGTTTAGGCCACAATGGAATCTCAAGAAGCAAGGTTTTCAACCATTCAGCTTCTTTACCAGCAGCAGCTAAAGCCACAAATTCAGATTCCATAGTAGAACTGGTGATGCAAGTTTTCTTATTGGATGCACAAGAAATTGCACCTCCACCAAGTAGGAATACCCAGCCACTAGTAGACGAATTGTCTTCAGTGTTACTGATCCAACTTGCATCAGTGTATCCTTCTAACACTGAAGGATAACCAGTATATGAGAGACTATAATCCATAGTTCTCTTCAAATACTTCAGTACCCTCTGAATTGCTTGCCAATGATGAGCACTAGGATTACTAGTATACTTGCTCAATTTTCCCACAGCAAATGCAATATCAGGCCTTGTACAAGTCATGGCATACATTAAGCAACCAATCACCCTAGAATACTCAAGTTGAGATACAGCCTTACCAGTATTAGGCATGAGCTTCTCACTTGTATCCATAGGAGTACTCACTGGAGTACAATCAAAATAATTAAATTTCCTCAACACTTTCTCAATGTAATGAGACTGAGATATAGAAATTTTGTTACTTTCATGTTTAATCCTTATTCCAAGGATAACATCAGCCTCCCCCATATCCTTCATGGAGAACCTTGATGACAAAAATTCCTTTGTTAGGTCAACTTGATTTTGGTCAGTGCCAAAGATCAACATGTCATCAACATATAGACAAATGATGACTCCTTTACCAGACTCATCAAATTTGCTATATACACATCTGTCAGACTGATTAAGTGAATAACCACTAGACAAAACCACTTCATCAAATTTTTGATGCCATTGCTTAGGTGCCTGCTTGAGTCCATATAAGGACTTAATTAGTTTACACACCTTATTTTCATTGCCTGGCATGATGAAGCCCTGAGGTTGGTTCATATATACCTCCTCATCCAATTCACCATTCAAGAAAGCAGTCTTCACAACCATCTGATGAATAACTAGATTATGAATTGATGCCAAAGCAATTAGCAATCTTATGGTACTGATACGAGCTACAGGGGCATAAGTATCAAAATAGTCAATCCCTGACTTTTGTTTAAAGCCTTGAATGACTAGTCTAGCCTTGAACTTTTCAACAGTTCCATCTACCTTCATTTTCTTGTTGAAAATCCATTTGCAACCCAAAGGTTTGCAACCAGGTGGTAGATCAGCCAACACCCAAGTGTTGTTGCCCATGATGGAGTCCATCTCATCATTTATTGCCTCTTTCCAGAAAGCAACATCCTGGGACTTCATTGCTTCATCAAATGTTTTGGGATCATCCTCAACATTAAAGCAATAGGAGTGTTGGTCAGAGACCTCATCCCTTGTTCCTTCAATTAAATATAATTGAAACTCAGGTCTAAATGACTTTGGAGTCCTGACCTTTTTGCTCCTTCTGAGCTCAGGTTCAGGTTGTTGAACCACAGCCTCATCACGGACCTCATCAGAGATATCTGATACACCAACATCATTAGTTCCATTAGGAATCCTCTGACTTGGTCTAGGGACTGATGAGAATCTATTCTCATCAAAGATTGCATCCTGATGAAGCGAAAAGTGTACCGCTTTTAGGGGATCATTTAAGCCCTAAATCGTATTTATTTGATCAAATATTGCCCTAAATCGTTCCTTTTGTCATTTTAGGTAATTTGGAGAAGAAATCTGGAAAATGAAGCATTTTGGACGTTTTTGGAGCATAAAAGTGAAGAAAACGACAAAGTCTCAAAATCGGCTGGAAAAGTACATGTGACGGCGTCAAGAACCATTGTGACGCCGTCAACCCCTGACGTGCCAGAGAGGATTTTGGATGATTAAAAGAGGACGGAGTCAAGAGGGCAATCAAGAAACCCTAACCGCGGCGAGGTGACGGCGTCAGCTCTATAACGTGACGCCGTCAGATCTGATTTTCTATATATATTCTCATAATTTTTAGTCATTAGTGTGCAACTTTGTGAGGAGAAACCCTAAGACGATTTTTCTGCTACTTTTAAGGGTTTTATACCCTTGGATCTCCCATGTTCAATTGGAGATAAGTAATCAATTAATCATTCAATATGTCTATGTGTTGTTTGATTATATCTTGTTCTTGTCTTTTATTTAACATGCTAGGCTAGATTTATCTTGTGTTTGCTTAGATCTAATGAAACCTAACTATTGATTATTGGTTGTTGGTGTGTAATTAATTGTATTGGATGATTGTTTATCGATGTTAGGCTTAAGAAAACTGGCTAACCTCCTATACGGTAACTTGCTTGAACGTCTTAAGAAACATGAACCAATGCGTACTAAGGTTTTTATGGTTGTATTTAATGCATGAGCGAATTCTAGTGATCTCATGTTAGGAGCTTCTTAGCCGGCTCGACATAGGAGTGAAGTAGGAGCTTATAGAGTTGGGGAAGTACGTACGCCACCCCACGATTGGTATTAAGGAATACACCCGTCATCCACGCAATTAATACACACTAATCAACCGGTAAAAGATAGTTAGGGAGTAAGGAAATCTAAGTAAACACATTTCTCTCCATATAAGTTCCACAACCTTTTTATTTTCAGTTATTTTATTTTATTTGCAATTGTAGTTATTTGGGTTAGTTGACTAGCAACTAATTCCGCCCACTCCTTCAAACTCGAGATTTTACTTGCTTTTATAAAAATAAAAAAAATACAAAAAGAATCTTCCCTCACCCTTAGATCTATTAGAGTAGTTTTTCAATCCTAACGACACTATTCCCCTAGAGAACGATCAATCCCCCGGTACTTGCCACTACACTATACTACATCGGTCAGGTACACTGCCTGGTGGGGATTGCAAGCCTTTTGAGATCCCTCGAGAGGTAAAACCTGTTGTAAGGTCGCAAAACCACGCATCAAGTTTTTGGCGCCACTGCCGGGGAATTGTTTTTGTTCAGGTTGAATTTTTATTTTATTAGGTCTACTCACTAGATTCCTTTCTAGTGAGATTTTTATTTTATTTTTCTAGGTTTTCTTTAGTCTATCTTTTTTCTTCGTTTCTTTGTTCGTAACCATTACCATCCGACATCATGGAAGGTGGTAATATCCTCGATCCCAACAACCCACCACCACAACAACACCCACCTCCTAGAGCCCGTACCTTAGGAGACTACTCCCGTCCTAGCCACCATGGCTATCGAAACACCATTGAGCTCACTCAAGGAGCCAATGTCACTCCCTTGCGATCCGACACCATCCGGTTGGTGCAAAGCGGATGCGCATTCCATGGACTTCGTTCCGAAGATCCTAATCAACATCTCAAGGACTTTCTCAAAATCGTTGATTCCATAGACCTTGATGTTGCCACTCGAGAGACGACCCGACTGCATCTCTTTCAATTCTCTCTACGGGACCAAGCTAGTCAATGGCTTGAGCGCCTACCCGCAGGATCCATCACCTCTTGGGATGATCTCACCACTCGTTTCCTCGCTCAGTTTTTCCCACCAGGAAGAACTACCAAGCTAATGAATGATATCTTGATGTTCCAACAACGTCAAGGCGAAACCCTCTACGAGGCATGGACTCGATTCAAGGACTTACTCCAAAAAGTCCCTCACCATGGCATAGAACTTTGGCTCCAAGTCCAAATCTTCTATGACCACATCAATCTCTCTACGAGGCAAACCATTGACCAATCGGCCGGTGGTAAGCTACGTGATCTAAGTGCGGAACAATCATGGGCTCTCCTGGAAGATCTTGCTCTTTATGACAACGAAAGTTGAATTGATCCCCGTGATTTGAATAAAACGGTCAAGGCAATATCTTTGCCTTCGAACAATTCAAGCACTTCCGACCGTAGGATCATAGAACTTGAAGACCAAGTCAAGTTTCTTATGAAATCCTACGAGGCTCCTAAACCTTCAAGCCAAGTGAACAAAATCACTTCTTCGTGTGAATTATGTAGTGGTCCCCACGACACTCGTGATTGCGTGGAACTCCCCGAACAAGCTTTTGCGGACTACGCATCCTCGCGTACCGACGGAGCGGGAGACAAGTGGTACACTTTTAAACCCGAGCCAAATTCCTACGGTGATTCATACAACCCCTCATGGAAAAATCACCCAAACCTTAGGTGGAAACAAAACCAAAACGCACAACAAACCAATTCTTCCAACCCACCTAATCGTTTCCAATCAAGCGGTTCATCCCCAAACCGTACTTTCAATAACAATCCTTCCAACAAGTATGGTAGTACCAATAATCTTGAAGGATTGATGTCCAAATTTATGGCATCTCAAGAAGCTCGGATAGCTAGATTCGAATCCGAATTCAATCAACAACAAACGGAGATGACCAATAAAATTGACAACTTATTGAAAGCCCTCAATAACCAAGTGCTATCACCTCTACATAAGGACGCTAGGAACACAAATAGCGGACCCCAAGTAAAAGACCCCTCTTCATCCAAACATGTCCACTTCGTCAACATTGTCACTATTAAACCAATTGATAGGAATGAGGATAATAGTGAACCTGAGGATGAGGTTTAGAAAGTCGAGGTTGATAAAGAAGTTAGGAAAAGTGAGATTAAAAAAGTAGATGATGATGAGGACTACTTCAATAGGCTACCCACTAAGGAAGAGCGCGCATATCATACAGACTTATTCGATGACCCCGAGACACCATACTTCCTAGGTAGACCAATTATAGAAATGGACGACCCTTCTAATCTCAACATACCATGCAACATCGGACATTTACATGTGTAGAAAGCTTACATCGACCTTAGATCGCCCATAAACATCATGACTAGAGCCCACTACAACTTGATAATGAAAAATCAACTTGGGTATAGGATGCTCCCTGATAAGGGTTGGATGAGTAACTTCACGGGAAGAGTTAAGGGATTACCGGTTTATGTAGGAAACTTCACCTATGCCACCGAATTTGTAATTGTAGAAGATATCTGCCCAATAGTCGATGCATGCTTAACTCAAGTAGTTTTTGGAAAACCATTTGTTAAGGTCTCTAGAATGACTTATGAACCTTTCTTAGGGATAGTTAGATTTAAGGATGAGACCGATGAGGTAAACTACCAAATGCCATATAAGATAGAGCAATTCCAACACTTGTCAAATGTTGAGAAGGAGCTTAAGCAAGCAGTCTACTATAGGAATGATAGAGATAGAAGTCAAGGAGTAGACTATGTTATGGAAAGGATATCCGGTTTCTACAAGGATTGTTTGAAATTAGGACCGGAATATAAAACCGGACATGAGAATGGCCTAGAAACCGTGACCAATGATGGAGTCAAGTAATGTACGGTGACTTTGAGTCTAGCTACAAGACTCGTTAATAAAGAAAAGCGCTTCTTGGGAGGCAACCCAAGCTTTATTTGCTTTGTGTGTTTATTTATTTGTTTTGATTTTATTTGCTTCCGTAGGTATGTTTAATTTTTATTATTATTGATTCATGTTCGAAACTAAATTGTGAAAATGCTTTATCTTGTTTTTAACTTCGTCTTAACGACATATAAAGGTATTTTGCAAAAGATAAGTGTAAGGGAAATCCAAATCGGTTTATTAGAACAGATGAACATGAATCATAACAATATTAAATTAACATACATATTAGTAATTGTTTGAGTCAAATGCTTGTATCGAGTCATAATGATATTTTGCAGGATTTCTAGGAAATAAGGATTGAGTTTTTCCAGAAATTTTCCGGAAACTTAACATGAAAAATCTGTCAGATCACTTCTGACGGCGTCAGACCCCAGTCTGACGGCGTCAGGAACAGTTTTCTGGACTTTTTTTTTTGAAAGTTTTGTTTTTCTTCCGGAATCATAAAATGCTTTATTAAATCTCTAACTTATAAACTCCAGGAATCTGCAAAATAATCATTCCACAAGCATTATATCCTTATACAGATTTATCCCGCCGATGTTATGCAGGTTTTCGTGTTTGTTTTCTCACGTTTAACAGGTTATTTTGGACAAGGAGATGTATGTGGAATCTAGCTTTTGGCGCTGCTTTAATCTTGAAGCTTCAACATTACCTTGGAAGAAGATCTAACCATGTTACCTCTTTATCCACCGAGCGAATCAGGGGAGTATTTGATTTTATTCTTTTACCTTATTTACTTTTACATCTTGTTATTTGAACATTGGGGACAATGTTCATCTTAAGTGTAAGGGGGGGGGGGGTAAAGTACGATACCTTAGAGAATGCTATTACGCTTGATTTTTCGTTTGTTTAATGGTAGATGTGTAATAAAACTGAGAGAAATACCTGTTAAGGCAATTTTAGTGCCAAATTTAAAATTTTTTACAACATATAGGAGTGAAACTTTGGTCTTAATGAGCATCTCACGGATAGGAGTTATATGACTAGCACAAAACCGTACCACTAAAAAAATTTTCCACCCCCAAATATGTGAGGTTCGCCCCTAGAATTGGTAGGAAAAGCATTTATGCTATGATGTGTGTACCGGTAGCACTTAGATTCTAGAACTTGCGTTAGGACCATTCCGAGGCCACAAGTGAGACTACATTCATGTAGTTAGATTTACTACATGATAAGAGGCATTAGGATTAACCCATTGTTTTACACCTGTGTTTTTGTTATAATTACATTGGCTACATTGGTCAAGTAATTCTCCCACACCCTTCGCGTTGTACTCATTTTTAGTACACGATACCCCTAGTACACCCCTCAGAGCCTATCTTTTCGTTTCTAACTTTAAGCATTTTACTTAAAGTAAGAATTTGTTTACACCCCACTTAAATGTACACCCAAATCGCCTTAGCCTACCTTGTATGCACTCATTTTTAGTGCATTATTGTGACAACATTTGTTTAAACCCCAAGTTAATTATCTAATTGATTACATGGTTGCTAAGTCGGGTCATATCCTTGTACATATTGTTTTGGGACGATTGGGACTCATGGGTAAAGTACTAGTGTAATGGAGTAATGGGGAAGAACAACATTATTACCCCCATATGTGCTAAATATTTTAAAAGTACTCCAAGTTTTTCGATTATCTTAATTCGAGTCATTAGAATAGTTAATTGTAAAGTTATTTAAAATTTCAAGTGTAAGGGGGATACAACCCCCCTACGATGTATTATTTTGGATGGTAGGGCAAGAGTGTATGCAAAAAAAAAAAAAAAAAAAAAAAAAAAAAAAAAATAGATAAAACATACGGACTACCATCCCGTTTCATTTTATGTTTATTTTATCTTTTTATTATTTTTTTCATTAGCTTAAGTCGAGTCTAGTCTTGGCTTAGCAACGCCATATTGTACATGTAATTAATCAAGATCTTTAACTAGCCACCAGTAAAATATCCTTTATCCAACAAAACCGTGTTTATCATATCACTACACCTAACATTATAACCCGTTTAAAAGCCCTCTTTGATAGTTTATCTTAGGTGCTTACGCCTAGTGGAGGAGGTTTTTGATCCTTTCCCAAGCCTATGGTAATCTATTTGCTATGACAGGTAGTGAGAGATATTATTCATTTTCATTTATGAGATATACTTTTATGACACCTGAGAGATGTGAGTATCTAAACACTACTTGTGAGGTGCTAGTCTGTAATCTCCGTGCTTATTATGATTAAAGTGGAACGACTATTTGTTGTAATTACTTTTATATTAGCGTTAAATGACCCCTAACTTGTATTTTGATTAGAATAAAAGCGCATTTGCTTGAGGACAAGCAAATCTCAAGTGTAAGGGTATTTGATGAAGCGAAAAGTGTACCGCTTTTAGGGGGTCATTTAAGCCCTAAATCGTATTTATTTGATCAAATATTGCCCTAAATCGTTCCTTTTGTCATTTTAGGTACTTTGGAGAAGAAATCTGGAAAAGGAAGCATTTTAGACGTTTTTGGAGCATAAAAGTGAAGAAAACGACAAAGTCTCAAAATCGGCTGAAAAAGTACCTGTGACGGCGTCAAGCACCATTGTGACGCCGTCAACCCCTGACGCGCCAGAGAGGATTTTGGATGATTAAAAGGGGACGGCGTCAAGAAGGCCATCAAGAAACCCTAACCGCGGCGAGGTGACGGCGTCAGCTCTATAACGTGACGCCGTCAGATCTGATTTTCTATATATATTCTCATAATTTTTAGTCATTAGTGTGCAACTTTGTGAGGAGAAACCCTAAGACGATTTTCTGCTACTTTTAAGTGTTTTATACCCTTGGATCTCCCATGTTCAATTGAAGATAAGTAATCAATTAATCATTCAATATGTCTATGTGTTGTTTGATTATATCTTGTTCTTGTCTTTTATTTAACATGCTAGGCTAGATTTATTTTGTGTTTGCTTAGATCTAATGAAACCTAACTATTGATTATTGGTTGTTGGTGTGTTATTAATTGTATTGGATGATTGTTTATCGATGTTAGGCTTAAGAAAACTGGCTAACCTCCTATACGGCAACTTGCTTGAACGTCTTAAGAAACATGAACCAATGCGTACTAAGGTTTTTATGGTTGTATTTAATGCATGAGCGAATTCTAGTGATCCCATGTTAGGAGCTTCTTAGCCGGCTCGACATAGGAGTGAAGTAGGAGCTTATAGAGTTGGGGAAGTACGTACGCCACCCCACGATTGGTATTAAGGAATACACCCGTCATCCACGCAATTAATACACACTAATCAACCGGTAAAAGATAGTTAGGGAGTAAGGAAATCTAAGTAAACACATTTCTCTCCATATAAGTTCCACAACCTTTTTATTTTCAGTTATTTTATTTTATTTGCAATTGTAGTTATTTGGGTTAGTTGACTAGCAACTAATTCCGCCCACTCCTTCAAACCCGAGATTTTACTTGCTTTTATAAAAATAAAAAAAATACAAAAAGAATCTTCCCTCACCCTTAGACCTATTAGAGTAGTTTTTCAATCCTAACGACACTATTCCCCTAGAGAACGATCAATCCCCCGGTACTTGCCACTACACTATACTACATCGGTCAGGTACACTGCCTGGTGGGGATTGCAAGCCTCTTGAGATCCCTCGAGAGGTAAAACCTGTTGTAAGGTTGCAAAACCACGCATCACATCCCTTGATTCAATTATTGAGTTAATTGAAACATATTCATTAGGTTCAATAACATAAAACCTATATGCCTTGGAATTCTCAACATATCCAACAAAGATGCATTCAATGCCTCTTTCACCCAAAGTTTTTAATTTTGGATCAGGGAGTTTCACAATAGCCCTACAACCCCAAACCCTGAGATAATTCAGGTTGGGTTGCTGTTTAGTCCAGAGTTCATAAGGGGCTGTCTTGTTCCTTTTGTTGGGAACCCTATTTAATAAATAGCAAGCTGTTAACATAGCTTCACCCCAAAACCCTTGACTCAGCCCAGAATAGGAAAACATAGAATTAACCATCTCCTTCAGCACCCTGTTTTTCCTTTCAGAAATACCATTTTGCTGAGGAGTATAGGGAGCAGTCGTTTCATGGATTATACCAACAGACTGAAAATACAGAGTATCCATGTACTCACCTCCCCTATCAGTCCTTAATCTCTTGATCAGGGACTCTTGTTTCAATTCAACCTCAGTTTTAAATACTTTAAATTTATCTAATGCTTCATCCTTAGTATGCAATAAATAAACATAACAATACCTAGAAGCATCATCAATAAAAGTCACAAAGTATTTCTTATTCCCCAAAGAGGGAGTAGCATGTAAATCACATAAGTCACTATGAACCAGTTCCAACACTTTAGTTTCACGTTTTACACTTTGAAATGGTTTCTTAGTTATCTTGTTCATCATACAAGTTTTACACCTTTCAGTGTCCATGTCAAATGCTGGGATTAACCCATCCTTAGACATATCTTGCATCCTTTTAAAATGTACATGGCCAAGTCTAGCATGCCAAAGGGTTGAATCATTCAACTTAGATGTCGACATAAAAGCAGAATTAATAACATCATGAACAATGTTAAGCCTAAACATCTGATTACATAAATAACCAAAACCAATAAATACAACATGTTTAGACAGAACAAACTTATCAGATTCAATAACTTGTTTATAACCACAATTATTCAAAATACTACTAGAAACCAATTTTTTCCTAATAATAGGAACATGTAAAACATTAAACAAAGAAACAATCTTTCCAGAACTAAACTTCAAATCCACACATCCTTTTCTACGCACTAGGGCAGTTGACTCATTTCCCATATAAAGAATAGAACCATCATTCATTGACTCGTAGGTCTTGAACCAGCTTCTATCTTTACACACATGAGTTGTTGCTCCAGAGTCAACCCACCACGCAACATCATCATCCTGCACAAAGTACACATCAGATATATATGTAACATAATAAATCTCAAAAGACTTATCAAATATATTCTGACCTTTCAGGGAATTACCACTCCCAGATCCACTCGTGCCTGATCCATTGGTTTTATTGCCAATTTTAACACCTTTACAATCCTTCCTGAAGTGTCTAGATTTACCACACTTCCAACAAGTAGCTTTTGACTTCTTGTTAGGATCAGTTTTGGTGTTATCCTGATGCTTACGTTTACCCTTGTTGTCATTGTTCCTGGAGGAGTTGTTATGCTCCACCAAATTGGCAACTGATGGACCAGCAGCATTGCTGCTCTTTGTCTTGTCACTTTCATGTGCTTTGAGTGATTCCTCAATGCGCAAATGACTACCCAACTCAACAAGAGTTAATTCCTCCTTCTTATGCTTTAGCATATGCTTGAAATCTTTCCTAGAAGGAATTAATTTATCGATGATAAAAGAGACTGAAATAGCCTCATCCATGTTCATCTTGTGTTGTGTGAATCGACCAAGTATACTAAGAAGTTCATTGTATTGTTTCATGACAAGTCTAGAATCGACCATTTTGTAATTGTTAAAATTACTTACAAGGAACTTCTTACTTGATGCATCCTCAGTCATGTATTTGGCTTCCAAGGAATCCCACAGTTCTTGAGAAGAATCAACATTTTGATAAAGATTAAACAAAGAGTCAGACATACCATTGAGGATTAACCCTCTGCAAACATAATCATCATTCTCCCATTTGCTCCTGTTCCTTATCTGTTCCATAGTAACATCATCCCCATGATCTTCAGGAATGGATGTGGTCATGATGTGCTGCGTGTGTCGTTGCGGTTTAGCAGTTTTAATGCCTACTCAAGTTTTAAATTTATATTTAGCCGACTTATCAATAACACACACACCTAACGAGCAGTGTACCCGGTCAGTATGAATATAATGGTAAGTAGAGTGTCGATCACTAAGAGTGGAACGTATTATCTAGTTATTCTAATCAGTATTTTAATATATTAAGTTAGCTATACAACCTATTCTAACGCAAGGGGGTTCAGCCTGAGAGACTGGCACGATTTGGTTGCAATTAAATAATAAACTAAACCAATAGGCACGAATCAGCAAGTAGCACACACGTACACAGATAAATACTCGAGACAATAAGAGGGCTGTCTTTATGATAAGTAGTTTGTCACTTGTTTTATTGCTAGTGTTATATGAAGTGTATAGTTCGATGCAACGCACCGAGATTAAGTCCTTTCTCGTTGGTTCTAATCTTATCGGCGAGTAAACCCTTAATGATTACTTATGACTATCCCGTTTATCTTTCTCCTACTTTTCTACAGACCATAGAATGCATAGGCATCTAATAAATAGGCGAGGGCAGAGGCATGGCGACCCGATCAACGCTCAGCTAGCCAGAGAGGTTATCAATGCACTAATAAAAGTCACCAATGACACTAACATATAAACTTTAATTGATGAGAAAGCAGTTTTAAGGGAGTGCAATCTTTCCGTTGTCACATTACACAAGCCACCAATCTTGATGAATTAAAGTTTACTAACACAATAAAACAAAACTACTTAATGAATTAAACACATGCAGCACCTTCTTACAGCTCTTGTATCTTTGATTTGGGTGTGTCTTGTGCTGCTGCCTTGACTGAATTCGTCCTAGGTTTCTGGTCCTCGGTCTTCTGTTAGAACTTCGAAACTAAAGCTAACTCCTTAATTCGTCTGGTCTTTGGGGTATTTATAGTTTCTGTCTGAGGGTAAGATGCGGCGTATCTAGTAAGTAGATGCGGCGCATGTACTTAACTTCGCGTGGGGTCCAAGATTATAATATTCAGGAATATTCGTACACCGCCAGAAGATGCGGCGTATCTTCATCTTTGGATGCGGCGCATGTCCTCTTGTATCTTGGATCGTATCTGGTGAGATCTTGATAGCGATGCGGCGCATGTCATAAGTGAGATGCGGCGCATCTGGAGCAGAATAAGTTGGTTATTCTTCGTTGACCAAAGTTTCATATGCGGCGCATGGGATAAATCCATGCGGCGCATTCTTCAAAGTCAGGCAGTGGTCTTCATTCTATTCATTCCAACAACCAATTCCAATCTTGATCATTTTACTCCGTTTTTAGTCCATAATCGCTAAGTTTCACCAAATGCTTGTTTTTACCTGAGAATTACAAAAGTAAACGATTAAGTATCAATCCTCATACATAATATATTAAAACAAGTCAAATTAATAGGATAAATGATAGTAATAAAATGTACTTATTTGAGTTCATCAAATATCCCCCCACTTGAACTTTACTTGTCCCCAAGTAAACCTTAGAATTAATCTTATGAAAATGTATCCTAAAAATGTTAGGATTTATTTTTATATTTAAGCATGTATTCGTCTTTTGTCATAATCACACAACTAAACACTTAACGAGTTAGAAGTAAAATAAAATAATTCGATAAAAGCAAATCTAATCGTTTAACTGTCCAGTCGCGACGAATATTCTATCATAAGCTTGGCAAGTATACACATCTCCCCCACTAAAGCCAAGGAATAACAAGTCTAAAGCGGTAAAAAGGGTTTTTAGGCTTAAGGGTTAATTATTCTTAATCTCTATCGATCTCAAATTCCAGAAAAGGCGACAAAATCACAAATACATGATCGAATCCACGAACACGATACTTGCAATTGCTCAAATCCTTAACTCGAATAGGCTAAAGATAGGTCCAAACTTCACCAATAATAATATATCAAAAAGGGCGACAAAATCATAAATACATAGCCGAATCCACGACTACGAAACTTAAGATTGCTCAAATCCCTAATCTCAATAAATCAAAGGTTTGGTTGGATAAAGAATAATAGGGTATGGATAATTTTTGGGATATAAATTGGTGTAAAAATAAAAAATAAACAAAACAAATAAATTAAAATCCTAAGTGTGGTTAATCACTATCCCAACCATCCCATGAATAAGACTCATATCATTGAATAACTCACGCTTTAACACTTGAAACACACGCTTTAGGTAGACACGAATTATACTCAACAAGATCTTAATCAAAGAATAAACCTTAGTTGACGTTCCCATAACTGCCAACTCCCATTCAATCCATAGATATAATATACAACAACTAGTGGTGATATCGACCACTTACATAACTTTACATCGTTGGTTTATCAATCTTCCAACTTTTTTTTTTCTTTTTCTTTTCTCATTTTTTCGATTTTTTTTTTTTTTTTTTTTTTTTTTTTTTTTTTTTTTTTTTTTTTTTTTAATAACATAAACATAGATGTGTAAAATTTCACCACATCACTATAACAATAAATCTGGATAATTTTTCCATACTTTTCATGACTTCAGAAATAACGGTAATAGTGAAAGTAGTAAACACACGAAAAATAAATAAACTCAAAGATATACAATATTTACTTTCACTCCAATTGCATTGTGCAATTTCCCGACCTAACCATAGATAATGAATTACGTACGCGAACACAGGTAATGTAAGGAAACACACTTTGCCTATAGCAATTAACCAACCACGGATTTTAATCTACAGGGTAGGCTAAGGTGTAAGGTGTAACGAAACATTTTAACAAAGGTGTAAGAAACGAAAGGAATGGCTCTGAGTGTTTTTCTAGGGGTATCTTACTCTAAAAACGAGAGTAACAAAAGGGTTATACGGGGGTTAACTAACCAGTGTAGTTAGCTAATAACACATAACATATAAGGCTTTTTGGGTGTAATCCTAGAAATTTACCAATTTAGACAAGTCATTCCAATTATATAAAATAATACTTATTATGGTGGTCTCGAATAGTATACAAGCCAAGTTCTAAAGTTTACAAGTCACCGGCACACTCCTAGATTTGTGAGTTTTGAAAAATCATAATTTTTAAAAATAACGTCATGTGTGCAGCTATGCAGCTTAGACTTTAAACAAAAACATGCTAAAAAATTTTAAATTTTGATATATTAAGCACATTTTAAGCATAATTTTTGAAAAGTTTAGGACAAGTAAACGTTAAGTGTTCTAATTCTCCAATCCCCCCACTTAAGTTAAACAACGTCCTCGTTGTTTGTATAAAAGGTTAAAAACTGGAAAATAAAAGAATTAGAACAGAAAAACTCCCCTGAGATTTGATCGGTATGATCCTCCATTAGTATTAGAGCAAAAATCATCTTTCTTGTGGATTAGAACGTTTAAGCTTCATAGTAGATGTATCCACAGGAAATGCAGGAATCTATAATACCACCAACACTTTAAAACACACCTAAGATAAGAAAGGTTCAACTTGCATAACACATTAGTAGTTAGGTAAAAATAAAACATAAAAATTAAAAATTAAAATCATCAGGTCAGTCGATGCGCCGTATCTTATGGAAGAAGATACGCCGTATCGAGCCTGGAATAAATACGGATCAGAATAGAAGATGCGCCGCATCCTTAACCAGGGATGCGCCGCATTAAAATAAACTGATAAAAAGTTTTAAATTCGAAAATAAAAATGCAGAAAAATAAAATAAGATATGACCATCTGCAGGAGATGCGTCGCATCTCAGGATTGAGATGCGCCGTATCCTCTGCGGCCTGACTGACTCGACACAAACAGAAAATTAAAAGATAAATCCGGGTTGTCTCCCGGTAAGCACTTGTCTTTATTCCAGAGTCTTCAAGTTAGACTCACGTTCAGCTCTTCACTTAGTTCTTGTCACGGTCCATCCTTCTTCCTTCATCCGAAAGATGTTCCCGTATAGCTCTGCGACGTTTTCCTCCGTTCGACTTAATCTAGTATAACTCTTGGTCGTCGTCGCAACATACTCTTCCTCTGGTCCCAAAGAATATTTGATGATTTTAAACTTTTCAGAAATAATCATGGGTGGCTTATTATAAGGGATTCCAAGTAGTTGACACTTTCTTTTGGTGAACTCTTCCTCGTCTTTATCAACAAACTTAAAGTAAGGATCCTTAATCAAATAGTCATCAAGTTCATTGATTAATGACTCATTGCTATCATCTTGAATTGCCTCCCATTCTCTTTCCAATTCCCATTGTAGCCGTCGACTAAGCTTCGTGTAATCATCAAATTGTTCATGCACCCATTCCCAGAAAGTAGTATTTGATGTTCCCTTAAGTCCTTTCAAGTATTCAATTCTACCCTTTTCTTGCAATGCTTCCGTTTTTCGTAGGCAGTCTTCAACATTATCGTACCACTCATAATCTTCAAAGGTTACATCTTTTCCAACCCGTTTCATCCCAATAATACTTCCCCCATTACAGGTTTCGTCACTCTTATAATCACAGGTCGGCCAAACACTACTCCCATCCTTGAAAACGAAGGGTGTACAGTGTGATTAATGTGCTCAAATTCCCATGGTTTATCCCAAACCCATGGTACTTGGTCATTCCATTCATAGTACCAGGTATTTTTGAAATCATCATAAGTCTTGAATCCTGGTAAATCTCCAGTAAGCACATCATCGTCGACTTGAAGAAGGTAGTTAAATTCCTTGAATTGCTTGCATAAGGGCGTCTCATAATCGAACACATCAATGTCTATTCTGAATAATTCTTCAATTCCCTCATTGACTGTAGAATCATGAAGTGACGACCCATAGTCGCTTTCTACTTCTTCGTCTTCTCCTCTCATCCAATATACCCATAATGCATCCTTAGTAGCTCGATCCATGCTCTTATGGTTATTAAACTTACTAGCCAACCACTCTGAAAAATCAACATCGTTAGGATCGTGGTTAACGTCAAAGCAAGTCTTTTCAATCATTTTCCTCTTTATCTCCATGAACTCGTTAAATTGCTCCCTAAAACTCCGTGTCAACCATGAAGTCATAATCTGCAGGGGCAAATTTCGGACTACCATATTTAAGTTCAAGCCAATCATTGAGGGAGAGGTCCATCAATCTCACCAACCTGCCATGAAATAGTAACTCCGCCACAGCATAAATTCTGTCATCATCCAGATAGTTCTCATTTAATCCCCAGTACTGTTCGGAATAAGGCATGTAAGAGATTTGGGTATTGCCTCCACCACAGCTGTTGTTGCTTGAGTCCATGTATGCAAGGTAGAATTTCCCATCATCTTCTTCGATAGTAGTCCAGTTCAATCCTTTGGATTCAATTATAGGCCATAAGAGCAACAGTTCATCTCCAGTGTACCTCACAAATACATCATAAGAGAATACCCCTTTGTCAATGTTGCATAAACGCATGAATTCCTTAAAAGCAGCTTCAAGAGGGGTCTCCCAAGAGAATAAATCTGTATCGATCATGAGCACATTGAATGAATCTGAAAGCAAGCATTCCTTAGCAAGATATCCGTTAACTGACATGTCTTCCATAGCAAAATCTGTCATCAAAGGTAAAATCATCAGTAGGATTTGTTCGCTAGAAGAGAAATTAATGAATATAGAAACGGATATAAGAATACAAATAGCTGATATCTGCAGACGATGCGCCGTATCCAAAAAGTTGGATACGCCGTATCTTATAATCGTTAAAATTAAATCAGACTTTATTCAGAAAATAGATACGCCGCTTATGAAATTAGAATGCGCCGTATCAATTTTAATTATCAAAAATCGATATTTATTTAAAATTAAATGCGTCGTATTAACAAAAGTTAATGCGCCGTATTTTCGTTACGTTTCAAAATACGAGATTTTTGATTCAGAAGATGCGCCGTATCGATAAAAATCGATACGCCGTATCTGTTTAATTATTCGAAAACTGTTTTTAATTAAAATAATAGATACGCCGTATCTGCTAAAGCAGATGCGTCGTATGGCGTTAAAGTTTAGAAAAAATTTTCCTTAAAAACAGATACGCCGTATCTTGGGGAAAAGATGCGTCGTATCGCTTTATCGCTTAGAAATTTTTTTTTATTAAGAACAGATACGCCGTATCTTGGGGAAAAGATGCGTCGTATCGAATTAATTAAACGCGTTGTATTATATAGAAAATTGAACGCAATACGCCGTATCTGAAAAATCAGATGCGCCGTATCGTTCGATTTAGCTCAGTACAACGATAGCAGAACACAAAAAATACGAAAAATTAAAACAAATAAAAACACACGAAAATAAAAACAAAATAAAAGCAAACAAATAACACACAAAAACAAAAAATATGCAAAATAGTAAAATGAATGCAAATTAATCTAATACACAACAAAATTAGCGGTTAGATAAAAATTAAAAACCTAATTAAAATACTAATCAAATTAACAGATAATAACAATTCACTCCCCGGCAGCGGCGCCAAAAACTTGATGTGCTGCGTGTGTCGTTGCGGTTTAGCAGTTTTAATGCCTACTCAAGTTTTAAATTTATATTTAGCCGACTTATCAATAACACACACACCTAACGAGCAGTGTACCCGGTCAGTATGAATATAATGGTAAGTAGAGTGTCGATCACTAAGAGTGGAACGTATTATCTAGTTATTCTAATCAGTATTTTAATATATTAAGTTAGCTATACAACCTATTCTAACGCAAGGGGGTTCAGCCTGAGAGACTGGCACGATTTGGTTGCAATTAAATAATAAACTAAACCAATAGGCACGAATCAGCAAGTAGCACACACGTACACAGATAAATACTCGAGACAATAAGAGGGCTGTCTTTATGATAAGTAGTTCGTCACTTGTTTTATTGCTAGTGTTATATGAAGTGTATAGTTCGATGCAACGCACCGAGATTAAGTCCTTTCTCGTTGGTTCTAATCTTATCGGCGAGTAAACCCTTAATGATTACTTATGACTATCCCGTTTATCTTTCTCCTACTTTTCTACAGACCATAGAATGCATAGGCATCTAATAAATAGGCGAGGGCAGAGGCATGGCGACCCGATCAACGCTCAGCTAGCCACAGAGGTTATCAATGCACTAATAAAAGTCACCAATGACACTAACATATAAACTTTAATTGATGAGAAAGCAGTTTTAAGGGAGTGCAATCTTTTCGTTGTCACATTACACAAGCCACCAATCTTGATGAATTAAAGTTTACTAACACAATAAAACAAAACTACTTAATGAATTAAACACATGCAGCACCTTCTTACAGCTCTTGTATCTTTGATTTGGGTGTGTCTTGTGCTGCTGCCTTGACTGAATTCGTCCTAGGTTTCTGGTCCTCGGTCTTCTGTTAGAACTTCGGAACTAAAGCTAACTCCTTAATTCGTCTGGTATTTGGGGTATTTATAGTTTCTGTCTGAGGGTAAGATGCGGCGTATCTAGTAAGTAGATGCGGCGCATGTACTTAACTTCGCGTGGGGTCCAAGATTATAATATTCAGGAATATTCGTACACCACCAGAAGATGCGGCGTATCTTCATCTTTGGATGCGGTGCATGTCCTCTTGTATCTTGGATCGTATCTGGTGAGATCTTGATAGCGATGCGGCGCATGTCATAAGTGAGATGCGGCGCATCTGGAGCAGAATAAGTTGGTTATTCTTCGTTGACCAAAGTTTCATATGCGGCGCATGGGATAAATCCATGCGGTGCATTCTTCAAATTCAGGCAGTGGTCTTCATTCTCTTCATTCCAACAACCAATTCCAATCTTGATCATTTTACTCCGTTTTTAGTCCATAATCGCTAAGTTTCACCAAATGCTTGTTTTTACCTGAGAATTACAAAAGTAAACGATTAAGTATCAATCCTCATACATAATATAGTAAAACAAGTCAAATTAATAGGATAAATTATAGTAATAAAATGTACTTATTTGAGTTCATCAGGTCAGCACATACACCACATTCATACTTGACAACAAGAAGTGCGTCTTCTTTTGCCACTTTCTGAAATCAACACCTTAAAACTTTTCCAGTTTGGAAAAGTTAGCAGCCATATGCCTCATTGCAGCAGCCATTGATTATCACTAAAAATAGTTTCTATTGATTGTTGGTTGTATTGTGTTTGCGTGTTCCCAGATCAGGGTAAAGATAATCAATCAAGGTACCGGATATTCACTTGAAATCGTGTAATCACTTTCCAATAGAAACTATTCGACCCTATGCCTGGGTTACACGAATATCCCTATGGGATAAGACCAAGTGATGTTCTTGTTTTAGGCACAAATCAAGAACCGAATTGCTTTCAAGTGTTTTGGTTTTCTGTGTCTCTTTCATGCGGATGAATGATCTCTATATATATTAAAGATATACTCAAAACCCTAGTCAAAGGAGTTATGAGAAAATATTGGCCAAATACTCTCCATATACTTTCCTTAATTCTAGCTATAGTGGTTACAAGACCAGAAAATCATGGTCTTAATTAAGAATTTGAAACTTCCCAAAATAGGTCAAAGTTAGTTACAAATTCTATCCAGCATACCAGCAGTAGAATCTTATGCCTAGCAGCACAATAAATTGTACTAGCAGCAAAATCTGTTGCCTAGCAACTCAGCAACAGTATTATTGTACTAGCAGCAGTATCAATAACACTAGCAGCAGAATGTTCTGCATCAGCAGCACAATGAATAATACTAGCAGCAGAATGATCTGCATCAGTAGTATTATCATTTACACTAGTAGCAGATCCACAAACCACATAATTTGAGTCAGGGTAAACATTGACCTGATGGGTGTACACTCCGTACCTCCAAGCCCATTACCAGGTGTGAATTAATCCCTCAAGTGCACTAAATTTTCCAACAACGCAAACTCATACGTATGTATGTACCACGATTTGAACCATCAACTTCTTAGGAGGATATAATTTTTTACTTTATACCTTAATACGCGATAGGCCATTTGGTAACTCGTTTGAGGTTCTAAGAGGTCACGGTACCATAACGCTGGGGGTGGCGTTATACCCACGTGGCACGTCGTTTCCGCTCGTTTTGGTACCGGCGAGATTGCGTTATGCCCGGCGTTATGGCAGGAGTTACTACAGCAACTTGGGACGAAACGCATGTACAAACAAAAATAATTTCAATGGGTTCTTTTTTTTTCTTCTTTTTCTTTTGTTTTTGGGAATTAAATGGGTTGTTTTTGTGTTTTTGTAGTGTATGTGTTCTTGTAGTGTGTGTTATTTTGCAAGGAAGGAGAAAAAAATGGTGGAACAGTGATACTGTAGCTCTAGGAAGAAGACAAAGTTTTATTTCCCTATAATTACATATTCAGTCCCTTTATATTTATTTATTTTTCTATAAATAACATTGGTTAAATGTGAGCTAAATGTGTAAGACTTGGACAAATTTTAAAGTTTAATAAGTTTTTTTTTTTTTTTTTTTTTTTTTTTTTTAATAAAGATATTGTATGTTTTTTATTTATGTATTTTTGTAATTTGTATTTTTATTTAATGAATGAAATATTAGTTTGTTAAAATAAATGGAAAAGAAAAAAAAATGTGGGTCCCAAAAATGTGGTGTTATTATAAGGGGTGATTTTTGGGTGTTAAATGCTGAAATTTTGAAGTGATGTGGCGCTGAGGTGGCGGCACTTTTTTGTTGTTATGGTGTTATGACACTGATGATGTACCCTCCGAACAGGTCGAAGGACACCCTTTCGGACCTGGTCGCAACCTTCATCTCGAAGGCCTATGTCAACCTCCTTAAATCTTCATTGGCGTCAAACCATTCGTTTATGGCATGGTTACCAATCGGGAATTCACCAATCGAAGGTCCAAGCCCTTCGGGGTATGGCCTCCGATGATATTAGGACGGAATATAGCCATGACTTGGTCTCACCCACGTCCTTTATTTCTCCGTGGCTTTCCCGCCAAGATAGGGAGAGTGGGACATTAAGCCCTGGCGGTTACAACAAATCATGGGACGCCCCCATGATCTCCTAAAATCGTGCAAGAGCTCTCCAAGGTTATTTCCTCCCCTATAAATAGCTTGGACAGGCTGTGAACAATAGTATGCAAACTTGACCCTCTTATTTTACTGCAAACTTACCAACTTATCATATCACATACTCATTCGCACGCCGGAGGTGGTTCGCAGGGTCCAACCCCTGCACAATCACTTAACGTAGTATCCTTGTATTTCTTATTTAAGGTTAACAACAAGCTTGGCACAACCACAACACCCCTTATACCCTTCGATCATCATCGCAAGGCCTGGTCGTGCAATTTACTGTACAATCAGTGGTGCCATTCGTGGGCCCCGCGACAATTGGTCTCGTTATTATCAAGGGAGAGTAGATACTCCTCCATCGGGTTTCTCGACCTTGATGCCAATACCAGTAGCCCCAGGAGGAGTAAAATTCTTGTTCGTAGCCATCGACTACTTTACTAAATGGGTCGAAGCCAAACCTTTGGCATCAATAACAGGAAGACACATGGAAACGTTTGTGTGGGAACACATAATATGCCGATTTGGGGTCCCCCGCATCATCATTTCTGATAATGGGAAATAGTTCGCTGAAGGGGTATTTCTAACTTTCTGCAAAGGTTTAAAGATCAAGCAGTTGTTCACATCCGTGTACCACCCTCAAGGTAACGGGTAAGTAGAAGTCACAAACAGAGATGTTGTCAAAGGAATAGAAAGAAGGTTAGGTCGAAGCCACCATGGATGGGTAGATAAATTACCCCAAGTTCTGTGGGCACATAGGACGCACCCCAAGTCAAGCCATGGGGATACTCCTTTTAGCCTAACCTATAGAAAAGAAGCCATCATACCTTCAAAAATAAGTGTTGAAACAGAACGTATCATGAACTTCGAGACATCATAGAACGAAGAAAGGCTTCATGAAAACCTTGACCTACTTGAAGAACGAAGAGAAATAGCCTCAATAAGAGAAGCTACCTACAAACAAAAGTTCGAGAAGTACTACAACAACAGAGTTAGACATTCAATGTTCAGGCTGGGTGAATATGTCCTTCGACTAAACAACGTAAGCAAAGCTGAGTATCAAGGAAAGCTAGGGCCTACATGGGAAGGACCCTACGTCATATCTGAAGCCTACGGCAACGGAGCCTACAAGCTCGAAACACTCTTCGGATATGCCATGGATAGGACTTGGAATGGTACTAACCTTCACAAGTTTTACATATAAGACTTAACGTTTTCGAAACATTTAGTTTGTTTTCAAATTCATGTATCGCATTCTTCTCATACGGGGAAAAAAGCATTAATGGTAGGCGTCCTAGTTTTCATTTCTTCAAATGATGTAATCCTCCCTACCCAATCAATGATATAACGCATTTTCCTCAAATCTATTGTTTCGTTCTATACAACAAAGATTTGTTTAGCCAAGTGGTTTACAAGTTTCAATGTCGAAGGATGATTCAGGACACATATGTCTTGGATAAAAATAACATCCATTAAAATTCACACTAACTTTCCTAAAAGTCTTAGGGTATTCCAAGCCCTTTGTACCTTAAGGACAAAGATGGAGTGGGTCGCGATCCTCTGTCAGCAATTAAATTATACGATTGCTAAAATCTTGGTTCAAAATACACACAATAAGGCTATCTATCTACTATAGTCTTAGGTTGTATATTAACGTTTATAAATAACGTAAGAGAAGAGAAGCATGATAACAAAAGCGGGTCACCACCCCTCATTAGTAGATATTAAGTATGCCAATATACGTAGCATATGGCCGCAGCAAAAAAGACATTCGAATATTGTCTAAGAAACAGGCCAAAGCCCAACAAGCACATAAGTTAAATTGTTCAAAAGTAGGACACAACCTACAAACCATTAACTAAAAATTTCTTAGGGTACACACCACCCTTGGGATTAAAAAACTGCCAACATGGCAGCCTTCATGCATTCTTGGATGACATAGGGTCCACTTGCTGGACAGGAGATTGATGCTTCATAGACTGATCGGTGTATTTTACATACACCTCATAGCATGTTAAATACGCATTATTGCATTGTTATTCGTTGTTATACATGTACTTTGAGGTGTTTTATGATTATGTAGGTTTGGCGCATAAAGGAGCTAAAGTTGTGATATTACAAGCTTAAAATAAAGATATGAGAGATTTGGACATGTTGCAATGTTCTGGTCACAACTTTTTCATTCGAGCTCCATTTTTGTTGATTCAAAAGGCCACGAAAGGAGAAAAGAGTGAGCTACATATTTAAATAATAATATGTGCAAAATTCTAAAGATAAATCCATGTTTATTTCTGTTTAGAAGTCAATTCGTGGACCAAAGTTATATTACAAGTTGGACTATTAAAATATGGACTTGTGGTGGACTTGGACCCAACTATTGAATTGTGACTTGTGGTTTTGGACGCAGCAGTAAACAAAGAAGAAAAAGGCCTTTGGCCTGTTGGGATATTGGCGTGAAGCAGAAAAAAAAGGGTTTTCATTCCCTGGTGATAGAGACATCCGGTGGAAAAAAGGGGGACCCCTTTTTATTATCACATTCGACAATTTCATATAGGAATTGAGCCGTCATATTTTTTTTTATTCGGGAGACAATCATTCGAAAAGGGAGAAAAAGTACGTGATAACAAACATGCATAGCACAACGTATATGATATCTACGATTGTGATGCGCGGCTAAAACTTTTTTGTAATCTCTCCCGGTAAAAGATATTTGGTTTGATCATGTTTACGGATTTTATTTTGTTTGTCAAACGTTAACTCATATTATTTTAATGCATATCATTTATTTGATTTTAATCTTTTAATATAATTATTTGGTGAATTATTATGAGACATATTATTGCAAGTCAACGATTGTGCCGAGCCTAATTAGTATAGGGGTTAAGACGCTCGTATGGTAAACATAATTTGTACCTATAATTGTTCATTTGAGTAATTATTAAATTAATTGAGAGGATTATTGTAAGACATGTTATTGCTAGTCAACGAGTCATGCCGAGTCCAATTAGTTTAGAGATTAAGATGATTCATGTGGTAAATATAACTTGTGCCCAAAATTGTCCTTTTCAATTAATACAAACTATGTCTATGTGGTTTGAAGACAAACATTAGTAACAATCCGTAACTTAGTCATATCAATATATCCAGAGCCGGGAGGGATTGCTTTTCACTCAATTGTTTACATCTCTTTTCTTTTATTTGCTTATTTAATTTTTCTTCGTTTATTTACCTTTTATTGTTTATTTGCTTGCTAGTTAATTAGTAGTTTTATTATTAAGTCTTAAATAAACCAAAACTTTTATTGATCAGTGATCACCCCAAAACTTAAATTAAAACCACATACTCCTCATGGATACGATACCCGCTTGCCCTATCTAGCATAAGGTAATTAGGTTTATTTTTTATAGGTACAACGACATCGGTCAAATTTTGGCGCCGCTGCCGGGGAGTGAGTGCGCTTTTGGTTTAATTTTTTGTTAATAGTTTTAAAAATCAAAAATACTAAAAGATTTTCTTTTTCTCTTGTTTTGTTTTTTTGGTTGTGAGTGTGCAGATTATTGTATGCGCATGCATAGATCGAGACATACATCACTGTTAGTTTATGATCCTGAGATTTCTAGGTAATCTTGCATGGTTAGTTTCATCATTTGTTTAACCTAGAGCTTCTATGGATTCATGCTGGACTTGTGGGAATCCATTTCTTTCTTATGAAAATTGTCCGGAGGAGAAAGCAAGTAGGAAGGAGCGAGTACTTGAGACATATGACTATCAATCTCAATATGATGATTATGAGCATAACACATATCATGCTAATTACAATATTGAGATGGAAGATTACACGAGGTATCGAGGGGAATATGGTGGTCAATATTATCATCCTTCATATGAGAGCTCTAGTTTATTCGATCAACCACAGAGACCGACTCAACAATATGACCATCTCTCGTATCTTGACCAAAAATTAGATAAGCTCATTTCAATGATAGAATCCAACAGGAGGCAAATCAAAGATACGCTAGTATTGCAACTCTTGAGACACATGTGGATCCGTTGGCAGATCAATTTAATAGGTATGAAACATATGAATCTCAAGGTGTCACCATGTTTGATTTTGATGATGAAGATGAAGAAGATGGATATAATATTGATGTTAATAAGAATTCATTTGATGACCTCATTTTGCCGGTAAAAGATCATCGTGAAGAATTGGTTCCTCCTAAAGTTGGGGAGGGAGTTGTGGAGACTAATACCACACCTTATCTCCCAACTTTAAATGAACCAACACTTTCATTAATTGATGATACAAAATCAAAAGAAGATAAGGACTTGTTCGCTCCTTCGCTATATGAAGATGAGTGTTCAAATTCATTGAAAGAACAACAATATTGCAATGAGGAAAAAGTCAGGGGCCTCGTATCGACCCAAACCCACCACATGTGCCTCAAGTATTAATCAAGAAATTTGTTATGGGTGACTCAACTTATACAAAGGGGAAAGCATAAGCAAGGTTGTTACTAATAGAAAAATCATTATGTTGTTGAGCGGTGTAATAAGAACTATAACAGGGCACTCCTTCATATTATTCTTAAGCAAGTTCATAGGAAAGCACGAGTAGGAGTTCATAAATTGAGAGAACCCCTACGCAAAGAAGAGAAGAAGTTTCATGGAGTGCCAAATTGTGGTAAGTTGATTAAGGATGCAAACAACAAGGACCGTGTGAAATAGGTTCGTAGTGCATCAAGCCGAAGAAAAAGGAAAAGATGAGTATGGGTTTCAAAGCATAAACACTTCTTCTGCATAAGGGAAACTAATATTCATAAAGTGTTTGAAAAGAGTGATATGGCATGGACCCGTAAAGTTTCATTGAGTCTAGGTAACTCGTTTGGTAAATGTTCCATCATACCACCGTGAAACTAATATTAGGTATTGTCGGGCTGACGACGGTAAACTTAGCGCTTCGCGGGAGGCAACCCGTGGGTTGTAGTGTGTGTTTATGTTCTTTCTAATTTATGTTTCTTTTTATTTTCTTATTTTTGTGTGTGTTAAAAACTTTGTGGGTGTGCTCACTACAAACCCTCACGGGACTAAACTCGTCTACTCGGGCTACCGGGTGCATATGCTAAATGCAACCATGATTCCTACAAAAGTGAGTTAGGGTTTTGTGTTGTGTGAGTCTGTCAAAGTGATTTTTAACCAAAATTTCAACTTAAAGTTTTTTATTAGGGACAACGAAATGCTTTAAGTTGGGGGGGGGGGGAGGGTGTCACATGTGTTACATGTTTTTGTGTGAAGTTGTGGTTAAAAATGGGTCAAAATGTGATTTTTGAAAAGAAAAAAAAAAGTGTAAAACAATTAAAAAAATATAAAAAAAATTGAAATCACATAATAAGAGTTTTGTGCTAATTGAATGTGGAAGTTTCTTCTACATATATTTTTTGAGTGTTTGCAGATTCTGAAGATTACCTTGTGTATGACTTATTCGAGCAAACTAGAAGATCCAACCATGAGTATAAGGTGCACTCGATTCCATTGTATAATTTGGTTATAAAATTGATTTGATGGTTTGCATGTAGTTAGGCATACGTATAATTAGTAGATGATCAAACCATACCCGATTGAATTGCCCTACTTACTTTTGCTTTGAACAGGAAGGAAGTTAAAATAAAATAATATGAAATATACTAATGTAATACTTAGGGTAGGACACTTAAATTGATCTTATCTGACTTGTCACCCGCGCACGGTGGCCATAGAAAAAAGTAGGAGAACTATCATAATTATTGGTGGTAGTCATATGCTGGGCTTGCGTCTCTGATTCGTCACCCGCGCAAGGTGATATTTTAGTTGTTAGCATGGGTCAGACACCAATTCTTATGATGGATAACATTGCACTTAGCAGAGACAATTTTATGTGAAATAACCCAATCCTTGTATTATTGTTAATGAAATTAGGAAGGTTAGTTTAAGTTAGTGCATTGATTAATTAGACTATGTGATAGATAACTCCATCATATGATATACCAGTAGGCACGAAGCATAGCTATTCCCATTTAATTAAAACGGACTAAATTAACTGGTTCCCGTGTGCCGATGTGTCTTACTATACACCTATAGGAAAAATATTCATACATCCGAATGATTGGTCTTTATATCAACCTTAAAAGGAGTGTATTAAGCATTCGGGATGACATGTATAAGAAACGGTTCCGGATGTCTAAAAAAGGGGCTTATGTATGTTATGAGCAAAAATGCTTGTGTTAGCATTGATAAAAAAAAGTGATGGTCATTTCCGATTATACAACTTTGTAGTGTGTCATATGTAATATAATAGAATAGTATAAAAGGGCTTATGGTTAGACAAAGCTAAATGATTACTAGTTAAGTTAGAATAGTCCATGTAATGTCCAATCCATACAAAGCCCAACCAAGCCCAAAGGAAAGCTTTTAGGGTGCCACTTTCTTACTATATATACACACTCCTACCCTCATTTGTATGTGTGCATTAGAGGTGTAATAGGTGGGAGTGTGTGTGTGTGTTTCTTATATGTTCTTTCTCTTCTTAATCTAATATTCTTTCATTCGGTTTATACTCATACGCCTCATCTATCTTGTTTTCTCTTTTGTGCCATTCGATCTATACTTTTTTGTGTGTGATAAAGTAGTGACCTTGTATTACAACAAGTGGTATCATATAGCCAAACAACAATTTAGGAAGTTTATTGTGTTTGCTTTTTTGATAAAAGAATAGCATAAAGTCGCGTTTTTTATCAATAAAAACGTGTGCTTTTTGTCAAAACTTTGATTTTTACGTTTTGTTTAGGTTAAAGGTTGTAGCTTTTCATTGTTCTTACGATTCATAAGTGAATATTGGTTGTTTTCTTCGATTCTTATCTTCAAAAATTTGGTATTGTTGCGTTAAAAAGGCTAGCTTTGTGTCAAAATATAGTTCTAAGTGAATATTGGCGATAAAGGTTGTTACTTTATAGTTATTTTCGGGTTTTTGAAGCTATTTGATCATGGAAAATAGCTTGGAAGATTGTTTGCTGGATCATCATTTGAATCTTGCATTTTGTCAAAATTCCTTATATAAAGGGTTTATCGAAATTGTGGTCGAATTTAGATAAAAAAGGGTTTATCGAAATTTTGGTTGAATTTAGATAAAAAAGGGTTTATCGAAATTGTGGTCGAATTTAGATAAAAAAGGGTTTATCAAAATTACGGTCGAATTTAGATAAAAAAGGTTTATCAAAATTGTGGTCGTATTTAGACAAGAAAGGGTTAATCGAAATTGTGACGAATTTCGACAAGTTTGGTTTATCGAAATTGTCACTTAGGAAATTTAGATAAATTCTTATTGAAATTGTCACTTTGGGAATTTAGATAATTTTTTATCGAAATTGTCACTTTGGGAATTTAGATAAGTTTTTATGGGAATTGTCACTTTGGGAATTTAGATAAGTTTATATGGGAATTGTCACTTTGGGAATTGATGAAGCGAAAAGTGTACCGCTTTTAGGGGGTCATTTAAGCCCTAAATCGTATTTATTTGATCAAATATTGCCCTAAATCGTTCCTTTTGTCATTTTAGGTTCTTTGGAGTGAAAATCTGGAAAAGGAAGCATTTTGGACGTTTTTGGAGCGAAAAGTGAAAAAAACGACAAAGTCTCCAAAAATTAAGCTGCGAACAGTGCTTGACGGCGTCAAGGATTGCTCCTGACGGCGTCACGGCTTGGCAAAAGAGGTGGATATGACAAAATACACGTGACGCGCCAGAGAGTTTTGCAATGGAAAGTCTGATGGCGTCACCCTTTAAGGTGATCAAGGTCGTCACGGTTGAAGTTAAAGAGAGACGGCGTCAAGCACAAATCTGACGGTGTCAACCCTTGACGCGCCAGAGCGGATTTTGGAGGATTAAAGAGGGACGGCGTCAGGAAGACCATCCGGGAACCCTAGCCGCGGCGAGGTGACGGCGTCAAGCTCTATAACATGACGCCGTCAGCCACTAAGTTCTATATATAGTTTTGCAATTTTTAGTCATTAGTGTGCAACTTTGTGAGGAGAAACCCTAAGACGAATTTTCTGCCATTTTTAAGGGTTTTATACCCTTGGATCTCCCATGTTTAATTGAAGATAAGTAATCATTTAATCATTCAATATGTCTATGTGTTGTTTGATTATATCTTGTTCTTGTCTTTTGATTAACATGCTAGGCTAGATTTATCTTGTGTTTGCTTAGATCTAATGAAACCTAACTATTGATTATTGGTTGTTGGTGTGTCATTAATTGTATTGGATGATTGTTTATCGATGTTAGGCTTAAGAAAACTGGCTAACCTCCTATACGGTAACTTGCTTGAACGTCTTAAGAAACATGAACCAATGCGTACTAGGTTTATTTGGTTGTATTTAATGCATGAGCGAATTCTAGTGATCCCATGTTAGGAGCTTCTTAGCTGGCTCGACATAGGAGTGAAGTAGGAGCTTGTAGAGTTGGGGAAGTACGTACGCCACCCCACGATTGGTATTAAGGAATACACCCGTCATCCACGCAATTAATACACACTAATCAACCGGTAAAAGATAGTTAGGGAGTAAGGAAATCTAAGTAAACACATTTCTCTCCATATAAGTTTCACAACCTTTTCATTTTCAGTTATTTTATTTTATTTGCAATTGTAGTTATTTGGGTTAGTTGACTAGCAACTAATTCCGCCCACTCCTTCAAACCCGAGATTTTACTTGCTTTCATAAAATTATAAAAATACAAAAAGAATCTTCCCTCACCCTTAGACCTATTAGAGTAGTTTTTCAATCCTAACGACACTATTCCCCTAGAGAACGATCAATCCCCCGGTACTTGCCACTTCACTATACTACATCGGTCAAGTACACTGCCTGGTGGGGATTGCAAGCCTCTTGAGATCCCTCGAGAGGTAAAACCTGTTGTAAGGTCGCAAAACCACGCATCAAGTTTTTGGCGCCGCAGCCCGGGGAATAGTTATTGTTTAGGTTGAATTTTTATTTTATTAGGTCTACTCACTAGATTCCTTTCTACTGAGATTTTTATTTTATTTTTCTAGGTTTTTCTTTAGTCTATCTTTTTTCTTCGTTTCTTTGTTCGTAACCATTACCATCCGACATCATGGAAGGTGGTAATATCCTCGATCCCAACAACCCACCACCACAACAACACCCACCTCCTAGAGCCCGTACCTTAGGAGACTACTCCCGTCCTAGCCACCATGGCTATCGAAACACCATTGAGCTCACTCAAGGAGCCAATGTCACTCCCTTGCGATCCGACACCATCCGGTTGGTGCAAAGCGGATGCGCATTCCATGGAATTCGTTCCGAAGATCCTAATCAACATCTCAAGGACTTTCTCAAAATCGTTGATTCCATAGACCTTGATGTTGCCACTCGAGAGACGACCCGACTGCGTCTCTTTCAATTCTCTCTGCGGGACCAAGCTAGTCAATGGCTAGAGCGTCTACCCGCAGGATCCATCACCTCTTGGGATGATCTCACCACTCGTTTCCTCGCTCAGTTTTTCCCACCAGGAAGAACTACCAAGCTAAGGAATGATATCTTGATGTTCCAACAACGTCAAGGCGAAACCCTCTACGAGGCATGGACTCAGTTCAAGGACTTACTCCAAAAAGTCCCTCACCATGGCATAGAACTTTGGCTCCAAGTCCAAATCTTCTATAACCATATCAATCTCTCCACGAGGCAAACCATTGACCAATCGGCCGGTGGTAAGCTACGTGATCTAAGTGCGGAACAATCATGGGCTCTCCTGGAAGATCTTGCTCTTCATGACAACGAAAGTTGGAGTGATCCCCGTGATTTGAATAAAACAGTCAAGGCAATATCTTTGCCTTCGAACAATTCAAGCACTTCCGACCGTAGGATCATAGAACTTGAAGACCAAGTCAAGTTTCTTATGAAATCCTACGAGGCTCCTAAACCTTCAAGCCAAGTGACCAAAATCACTTCTTCATGTGAATTATATAGTGGTCCCTAGGACACTCGTGATTGCGTGGAACTCCCCGAACAAGCTTTTGCGTACTACGCATCCTCGCGTACCGATAGAGCGGGAGACAAGTGGTACACTTTCAAACCCGAGCCAAACCCCTACAGTGATTCATACAACCCCTCATGGAAAAATCACCCAAACCTTAGGTGGAAAAAAAACCAAAACGGTTCCAATTCTTCCAACCCACAACAAACCAATTCATCCAACCCACCTAATCGTTTCCAATCAAGCGGTTCCAACTCGAACCGTACTTTCAACAACAATCCTTCCAGCAATGGTAGTACCAATAACTTTGAAGGATTGATGTCCCAATTTATGGCATCTCAAGAAGCTCATTTGGCCAAGTTTGAAGCCGATTTCAAACAAAAATAAAGCGAGATGACCAATAAGATTGACACTTTGTTGAAAGCCCTCAATGACTGAGAAATGGGAGCACTCCCTAGCAACACAGTCAAGAACCCGAAACTAAACGTCAACGCCATCTCGTCGGTTTCGCCTCCTAGTTCTTGTCCACAATATTTGATGACATCAAATAACGACATATTATTAGCATCATTATCCCGTTTATATTGCTCATTTTATACTATTATGTGTGAGATTTGGTACTTAATCATTTACTTTTGTAAATCTCAGTAATATCGGAGAAATTGGAGAAAGTTATGGAAAAAGATGTGTTTTGGAGCAAAAACGAAGATATTGAAGAATGCCTACTGATCAGACACTCAATACGGCGTATCAACGCTAATTAGAAACGCCGTATCCATATACTTAGAAGAGTTCAAGACCTTGCCTGACTTTGATTCATACGGCGTATCCATCTTTGGGAATACGCCGTGTATGAAACTTGGTCGATTTGAAGAATACGGCGTATCGGATTCTATGAATACGCCGTATAGAAGCCCTAGATATTTGAAGACCAAGACGGGATTACATCGAATGCGGCGCATCCTATCCTTGAGATACGTCGTATATGAGCCTTAACCGATAAATCAAGTGAAGAATCGAGGCCAAATGAAGAAATAATGTTTACGTAACAACTTTAGAAGATGCTTCACTGTTTTGGTCATAAAATCTTCATCCGGACTCCGATTTAGTTGATTCAAGCGGCCACGCGAAGAGAAAAAGAAAATCTATCTGATTCTGAAGGAGATGCGGCGCATAGGATTTCTAGATGCGCCGTATCGGGGTCGGAACAGTAGCAGACTAATTTTTGGTAAACTTGGAGGCTACTCTTCCTTACCCCTATAAATACCACAACCCTATGGACAATTGGGGGGGAGGAGAGTAGCACCAGAAGGACCATTATCAGTTGGGGACACCCCCAACTCGTCCCCAACACCTCCTCGAAGATCGATGAAGAACATCTCAATACTTAACGTCATGTATCATTCGGTTAGCATAAGTATTTTATTCATGAATTCTCTATGTTTATTCGCAATGTATACTCTATCTTTTACAGAGATTAGGGGCTAACACCCTTAGGTGTTAGTCATTTTTATGAAGTTTTATTAGTTTTTATGTTTGTGTTGATGTGTTTACTTTGTTATTGGATTGGGTGCTTATCGATAAAAACTCGTTTATTGCTTATAACTAGTAAAAGTCTATGTAACTAGATTATGAACTTATTGGTTTAATATTGTAATTTAACTATCTGTAATTGTGGTTACTTTAATTGAATCATAAGTGTAGTAATCCGAATCCTATATAGACGGCTTAGAGGGAACACACCGGAACCGTGCCTCATGCCACTATTAGGACTAGTAGCGCGTAATGCCAAACTAGGTTAGACGGTTTAAAGCAATAAGTTAGTATTGATGCTAGATAGGTCACTATGATCATGTCCTCTTTCCCACCACGATGGTAGGTTATTTAATCGTGACAGGATTGATAATTGGATTGGCGGCAAAACAATTGAATGAATTAAAACAAGTATAAAATGGATTAGACGTGGCTAACTCGTTCTTCCTTATATCGATCTATTGTTCCCTATCCTTAGTTTAGTTATTTAATTTCCCGTATTTAGTTTATATAACACACAATATCGTGGTAGCCTCTCAGGCTAAACCCCCTTATCTTTAATTGCTTTCTAGGATAGGATAGAATAGTTAGATTAATAATTAGAATACCTTTAGATCATTTTAGCTTCGCTCCTAGTGAACGACCCTTGCTTACCTAGAAACTATCTACATTGATCGGGTACACTGCTCGTGAGTGTTTAGAGTCTATAGGTTAGTTCGGCAATAAATAAATTTAAAACTTGGTAGTTTATTATAGACCTAAAAAAACACATCAAGTTTTTGGCGCCGCTGCCGGGGAGTGATTGTTTAATTCGATTTATTGGTATTTTAGTTTTTATTTATTTTCGTTAGTTTCTGTGTGTTTTTGTCATTCTGTGTTTCTATCTCAAAAAGGCAATACGGCGTATTCTTGTCTGTGAATACGGCGCATCTGTCTGATTTCAATACGGCGTATTCTTGTCTGTGAATACGGCGCATTGACGTTCTGCGACAATTTTTTTTAGTTTGTGTGATTTTTTTTAGTATTATATAATTTGAAAAATCTGTTACAGAAAGCTAATACGGCGTATCCATTGTCTGTTGGATACGGCATATTATCTTGTGTCGATAAGGCGTATCCATTGTCTGTTGGATACGGCGCATCGATTTTCTGTGACACCAAAAATATTTTTTGTTTTTTATTTTTTGTGTTTATTAAATTTTTATTAGTTTAGTTTTTATTTTTGTTTAGGTTACTTCTGTTCTTGGTTGTTTGTCTTTCAGGTAATAATGAAGATGGACGATCCGGACATCACTATCACCAGCACTTGATTTCAAGTGGGGGGAAAACACCCTATTACACAGTAAATAAGGGTGGAGTCAGGCTCGTGACTTGAACAAAAACAAGCGCTTCGTGGGAGGCAACCCATGCTTATCATTTAATTTATGTCAATTTAATTTTCTGTCGAGTCTGTCCCAGGCCTTCGATGCAGCGTATCCAACCCCTATGGATACGGCGTATCGAATCATATGGAATACTTTAGTCCGAACTGTTTTGCTGACATCAATGCGGCGTATCTGTCTTTTTAGATACGGCGTATCGACCTGCCAGAATTGAATACAGTTCTTTGTTTTTCTTTTGTTTATCGTTTTCTAACCGATGATTAATGAGATGTTTCTCGAGATTTGTTTTTCCTGTGGTCTCTATATTTTTACAGGTCCGGAATATTGAAGATGTTGATGGACTCCCGCATTTTATACGCTCGCACACTTACATTGGAAGATCATACCGAGCAAATCTCAAGGGAGTTCTCCGTTCTAATTCTTTCTATCTCTTGTTTTTAATTTCAAATACAAACAACGAGGACGTTGTTTAACTTAAGTGGGGGGATGGAAAATTAGAACGTTACTTGTCCTTAATTTTTCAAAAATATGCTTTAATCTATGCTTAATTATAAAAATTAAAATTTTTTTTAGCATGTTTTTGTTTAATCTAAGTTGCATAGCTGCACACATAACCTTATTTTCAAAAATTGTGAACTTATCAAAATTCACAAATCTATGAGTGTGCCGGTGACTTGTAAACTTTAGAACTTGGCTTGTATACTATTCGAGACCACCATAATGAGTATTATTGATATAATTGGAGTGACTTGTCTAACTTGGTAAATTTCTAGGATTACACCCAAAAAGCCTATAAATGTTATGTGTTATTAACTAACTACACTGGTTAGTTAACCCCCGTATAAACCCTTTGTTTACTCTCATTTTTAGAGTAAGATACCCCTAGAAAAACCCTCAGAGCCATTCCTTTCGTTTCTTACACCAATGTTTAAAATGTTTCGTTACACCCTTACACCTTAGCCTACCCTGTAGATTAAAGTCCGTAGTTAGTTACTTTAGGCAAAGTGTGTTTCCTTACAATTAATTGTGTTCGCGTGCGTAATTCATTATCTATGGTTAGGTCGGGAAATTGCACAATGCAATTGGAGTGAAAGTAGATATTGTATATTTTGAGTCTTGATTTTCGTGTGTTTACTACTTTCACTATTACCGTTATTTCTGAAGTCATGAAAAGTATGGAAAAATTATCTAGAGTTTTCGTGTGTTTACTACTTTCACTATTACCGTTATTATAGTTTAAATAAATAAAAAAAAAAAAAAAAATTAAAAAAAATAAAAAGGAAAAAAAAAATAAAAAAAAATAAGAAAAGAAAAAGAAAGAAGAAAGTTGGAAGATTGATAAACCAACGATGTAAAGTTATGTAAGTGGTTCATATGGCCACTATTTGTTGTACTATATATATGGATTGCAAGGGAGTTGGCCGTTATGGGAACGCCAACTAAGGTTTATTTTGTGATGATGATTAAGATTTAATTGAGTCTAATTCGTGTCTACCCAAAGCGTGAGTTTCAAGTGTCAAAGCGTGAGTTAGTCAATGATATGAGTCTTATTCATGGGATGGTTGGGAAAGTTATTTACCACACTTATGATTTTAATTTATCTGTTTTGTTTATTTTTCATTTTACACCAATTTATATCCCAAATATTATCCATACCCTATATAATTCTTCATCTAAACCTTTGATTTATTGAGATTAGGGATTTGAGCAATCTTAAGTATCGTAGTCGTGGATTCGACTATGTATTTATGATTTTGTCGCCCTTTTTGAAATAATATTATTGGTGAAGATTACTTGGTCCTATCTTTAGCCTATTCGAGTTAAGGAATTGAGCAATTGCGAGTATCGTGGTCGTGGATTCGATCATGTATTCGTAATTTTGTCGCCTTTTCTGGAATATGAGATCGATAGAGATTAAAAAGGATGATTAACCCTTAACCAACAAACCCTTTTTACCGCTTTAGATTTGTTACTCCTTAGCTTTAGTGGGGGAGATGTGTATCCTTGCCAAGCTTATGATAGAATATTCATCACGACTGGACAGTTAAACGATTAGATTTGCTTTTATCGAAATATTTTATTTTGTTTCTAATTCGTTAAGTGTTTGGTTGTGCAATTATGATAAAACGAATAAATGCTTAATTGTAAAAATACATCATATTTAGGATACATTTTCATAAGTTTAAATCTAAGGTTTACTTGAGGACAAGTAAAGTTCAAGTGGGGGGATATTTGATGACATCAAATAACGACATATTATTAGCATCATTATCCCATTTATATTGCTCATTTTATACTATTATGTGTGAGATTTGGTACTTAATCATTTACTTTTGTAAATCTCAGTAATATCGGAGCAATTGGACAAAGTTATGGAAAAAGATGTGTTTTGGAGCAAAAACGAAGATATTGAAGAATGCCTACTGATCAGACACTCAATACGGCGTATCAACGCTAATTAGATACGCCGTATCCATATACTTAGAAGAGTTCAAGACCTTGCCTGACTTTGATGCATACAGCGTATCCATCTTTGGGAATACGCCGTGTATGAAACTTGGTCGATTTGAAGAATACGGCGTATCGGATTCTATGAATACGCCGTATAGAAGCCCTAGATATTTGAAGACCAAGACAGGATTACATCGAATGCGGCGCATCCTATCCTTGAGATACGTCGTATATGAGCCTTAACCGATAAATCAAGTAAAGAATCGAAGCCAAATGAAGAAATAATGTTTACGTAACAACTTTAGAAGATGCTTCACTGTTTTGGTCATAAAATCTTCATCCGGACTCCGATTTAGTTGATTCAAGCGGCCACGCGAAGAGAAAAAGAAAATCTATCTGATTCTGAAGGAAATGCGGCGCATAGGATTTCTAGATGCGCCGTATCGGGGTCGGAACAGCAGCAGACTAATTTTTGGTAAACTTGGAGGCTACTCTTCCTTACCCCTATAAATACCACAACCCTATGGACGATTGGGGGGGAGGAGAGGAGCACCAGAAGGACCATTATCAGTTGGGGACACCCCCAACTCATCCCCAACACCTCCTCGAAGATCGATGAAGAACATCTCAATACTTAACGTCATGTATCATTCGGTTAGCATAAGTATTTTATTCATGAATTCTCTATGTTTATTCGCAATGTATACTCTATCTTTTACAGAGATTAGGGGCTAACACCCTTAGGTGTTAGTCATTTTTATGAAGTTTTATTAGTTTTTATGTTTGTGTTGATGTGTTTACTTTGTTATTGGATTGGGTGCTTATCGATAAAAACTCGTTTATTGCTTATAACTAGTAAAAGTCTATGTAACTAGATTATGAACTTATTGGTTTAATATTGTAATTTAACTATCTGTAATTGTGGTTACTTTAATTGAATCATAAGTGTAGTAATCCGAATCCTATATAGACGGCTTAGAGGGAACACACCGGAACCGTGCCTCATGCCACTATTAGGACTAGTAGCGCGTAATGCCAAACTAGGTTAGACGGTTTAAAGCAATAAGTTAGTATTGATGCTAGATAGGTCACTATGATCATGTCCTCTTTCCCACCACGATTGTAGGTTATTTAATCGTGACAGGATTGATAATCGGATTGGCGGCAAAATAATTGAATGAATTAAAACAAGTAGACATAAGCTTATATAACTATAAAATGGATTAGACGTGGCTAACCCGTTCTTCCTTATATCGATCTATTGTTCCCTATCCTTAGTTTAGTTATTTACTTTCCCGTATTTAGTTTATATAACACACAATATCGTGGTAGCCTCTCAGGCTAAACCCCCTTATCTTTAATTGCTTTCTAGGATAGGATAGAATAGTTAGATTAATAATTAGAATACCTTTAGATCATTTTAGCTTCGCTCCTAGTGAACGACCCTTGCTTACCTAGAAACTATCTACATTGATCGGGTACACTGCTCGTGAGTGTTTAGAGTCTATAGGTTAGTTCGGCAATAAATAAATTTAAAACTTGGTAGTTTATTATAGACCTAAAAAAACACATCAATATTATTCGGTCAATTCCATGAGCTCGTGTTTCAAACAAACCCAAGTCGTTCAAACTGACCAAGAAGTTATGATATCCAAATTGGTCAACAACATAGTTGAAACACCTCCCACTCAAAACCTTGACAATGAATTCAAGGAGCTCCACCTTGAAAGTCCGGTTATTGATGTGTTGGATGAGAAGAAGCTCAAGTTAGGCGAAAAAGGGACCGCCTTTATTCAAAACAAGCTACCTAAGAAGTTAGATGATTCGGGCTTATTTGTTCTACCTTGCAAGATCGGTAATTCGGAGGCTTATGACACATTAGCCGATCTTTGATCAAGCCTTAACCTACTTCCGTTACCTCTCTACACCTCTCTAAAACTAGGAAAACTTGAAGAAACCAAGGTGATAATAGGCTTAGCGGATGGGAGTGTTGCTTACCCGGTTGGAGTAGTCAAGGACGTGTTAGTACACATAGGAAAACTAACCATTTTAGCCGATTTCCACGTCCTTGATATGGTTAGCGACCCTACATGCCCCTTGTTGATAGGTAGAGGATTTTTGGCGACCGCTAGTGCTATGATTGATTGTAAGGAATCTAAGATAGTGGTAGGAGAAGGTGATACTTGGTCAGTCTATGATGTGAAGAAACATGCTTATGATACTAGTGATGAACCAACACCCCATTGGTTAGAATTAAATAGGAGACCATCTAGATATGGACCTTGGATCGATAGAGACTTCATAGGACCCCAACGCCCATTTTACCTAGAAGAGGACTTTGTGAACCGAACACATGCGGTAGAACAACTCTTGGCTAGGGACACCGAATTGGATCCATTTGAAGACCCTCTAGTTTTTAGGAAGAAGATTGATTTCCTAGGAGTTTTACCAATTAACCTAGGGATGAATAAGTGGACTTGTGAGGACGATGATCATAAGTGGGATTGGGACAAATCACCCAAAGATGGAGATGGGTCATGGCATATTAAGATGACATTGTATGACCCGGATGGAGAGAAGTTTGAAAAGATATATTGTACTAAGCGGACCAATAGGAAACTTCAATCCAAGCTTAACCCTAAAGACGTCCTCGATGACGAACTCACTTACATAGGGTAGAAGGACTTTGAGTCTAGCTACAAGACTCGTTAATAAAGAAAAGCGCTTCTTGGGAGGCAAGCCAAGCTTTATTTGCTTTCTGTGTTTATTTACTTGTTTGTTTGATTTTATTTGCTTCCGTATGTATGTTTAATTTTTATTATTATTGATTCATGTTCAAAACTAAATTGTGAAAATGCTTTATCTTGTTTTTAACTTCGTCTTAACTACATATAAAGGTATTTTGCAAAAGATAAGTGTAAGGGAAATCCAAATCGGTTTATTAGAACAAATGAACATGAATCATAACAATAATAAATTAACATACATATTAGTATTTGTTTGAGTCAAATGCTTGTATCGAGTCATAATGATATTTTGCAGGAATTCCAGGAAGTAAGGTATAGGTTTTTCCAGAAATTTTCCAGAAACTTAACATGAGAATTCTGTCAGATCATTTCTGACGGCGTCAGGCCTTACAACCTGACGGCGTCAGGTTTTTATTTTCTGAAATTTTTAAAAGTTTTGTTTTTCTACCGGAATCATAAAAAGTTTTTATTAAATCTCTAACTTATAAACTCCAGGAATCTGCAAAATAATCATTCCACAAGCATTATATCCTTATATAGATTTATCCCGCCGTTGTTATGCAGGTTTTCGTGTTTGTTTTCTCAGGTTTAACAGGTTATTTTGGACAAGGAGATGTATGTGGAATCAAGCTTTTGGCGATGCATTAGTCTTGGAGCTTCTACATTCTCTTGGAAGAAAATTTAACCATGTTACCTCTTTATCCACCAAACGAATCAGGGGAGTATTTGATTTCATTCTTTTATCTTTTTACTTTTACATCTTGTTATTTGAACATTGGGGACAATGTTCATCTTAAGTGTAAGGGGGGGTAAAGTACGATACTTTAGAGAATGCAATTACGCTTGATTTTTTGTTTGCTTGATGGTAGATGTGTAATAAAACTGAGATAAATACCTGTTAGGGAAATTTTAGTGCCAAATTTAAATTTTTTTACAACATACAGGAGTGAAACTTTGATCTTAATGAGCGTCTCACGGATAGGAGTTATATGACTAGCACAAAACCGTACAACTAAAAATTTTTTCCACCCCCAAATATGTGAGGATCGCCCCTAGAATTGGTAGGAAAAGCATTTATGCTATGATGTGTGTACCGGTAGCACTTAGATTCTAGAACTTGCGTTAGGACCATTCCGAGGCCACAAGTGAGACTACATTCGTGTAGTTAGATTTACTACATGATAAGAGGCATTAGGATTAACCCATTGTTTTACACCTGTGTTTTTTGTTATAATTACATTGGCTACATTGGTCAAGTAATTCTCCCACACCCTTTGCGTTGTACTCATTTTTAGTACACGATACCCCTAGTACACCCCTCAGAGCCTATCTTTTCGTTTCTAACTTTAAGCATTTTACTTAAAGTAAGAATTTGTTTACACCCCACTTAAATGTACACCCAAATCGCCTTAGCCTACCTTGTATGCACTCATTTTTAGTGCATTATTGTGACAACATTTGTTTAAACCCCAAGTTAATTATCTAATTGATTACATGGTTGCTAAGTCAAGTCATATCCTTGTACATATTGTCTTGGGACGATTGGGACTCATGGGTAAAGTACTAGTGTAATGGAGTAATGGGGAAGAACAACATTATTCCCCCCATATGTGCTAAATATTTTAAAAGTACTCCAAGTGTTTCGATTATCTTAATTCGAGTCATTAGAATACTTATTTGTAAAGTTATGTAAAAGTTCAAGTGTAAGGGGAATGCAACGCCCCTACGATGTATTATTTTGGATGGTAGGGCAAGAGTGTATGAAAAAAAAAATCGAAAAAATCAAGAAAAATACAAAAAAATGAGAAAAAGAAAAGTAGAAAAAACATACGGACTACCATCCCGTTTCATTTTATGTTTATTTTATGTTTTTGTTATTTTGTTTTTAGCTTAAGTCGAGTCTAGTCTTGGCTTAGCAACGCCATATTGTACATGTAATTAATCAAGATCTTTAACTCGTCACCAGTAAAATATCCTTTATCCAACAAAACCGTGTTTATCATATCCCTACACCTAACGTTATAACCCGTTTAAAAGCCCTCTTTGATAGTTTATCTTAGGTGCTTACGCCTAGTGGAGGAGGTTTTTGACCCTTTCCCAAGCCTATGGTAATCTCTTTGCTATGACAGGTAGTGAGAGATATTATCCATTTTCATTTATGAGATATACTTTTATGACACCTGAGAGATGTGAGTATCTAAACACTACTTGTGAGGTGCTAGTGTGTAATCTCCGTGCTTATTATGATTAAAGTGGAATGACTATTTGTTGTAATTACTTTTATATTAGCGTTAAATGACCCCTAACTTGTATTTTGATTAGAATAAAAGCACATTTGCTTAAGGACAAGCAAATCTCAAGTGTAAGGGTATTTGATGAAACAAAAAGTGTACCGCTTTTAGGGGGTCATTTAAGCCCTAAATCGTATTTATTTGATCAAATATTGCCCTAAATCGTTCCTTTTGTCATTTTAGGTTCTTTGGGGTGAAAATCTGGAAAAGGAAGCATTTTTGACGTTTTTGGAGCGAAAAGTGAAGAAAACGACAAAGTCTCCAAAAATCAAGCTGGGAACAGTGCTTGACGGCGTCAAGGATTGCTCCTGACGGCGTCACGGCTTGGCAAAAGAGGTGGATATGACAAAATACACGTGACGCGCCAGAGAGTTTTGCAATGGAAAGTCTGACGGCGTCACCCTTTAAGGTGATCAAGGTCGTCACGGTTGAAGTTAAAGAGAGACGGCGTCAACCCTTGACGCGCCAGAGCGGATTTTGGAGGATTAAAGAGGGACGGCGTCAGGAAGACCATCCGGGAACCCTAGCCGCGGCGAGGTGACGGCGTCAAGCTCTATAACATGACGCCGTCAGCCACTAAGTTCTATATATAGTTTTGCAATTTTTAGTCATTAGTGTGCAACTTTGTGAGGAGAAACCCTAAGACGAATTTTCTGCCATTTTTAAGGGTTTTATACCCTTGGATCTCCCATGTTTAATTGAAGATAAGTAATCATTTAATCATTCAATATGTCTATGTGTTGTTTGATTATATCTTGTTCTTGTCTTTTGATTAACATGCTAGGCTAGATTTATCTTGTGTTTGCTTAGATCTAATGAAACCTAACTATTGATTATTGGTTGTTGGTGTGTCATTAATTGTATTGGATGATTGTTTATCGATGTTAGGCTTAAGAAAACTGGCTAACCTCCTATACGGTAACTTGCTTGAACGTCTTAAGAAACATGAACAAATGCGTACTAGGTTTATTTGGTTGTATTTAATGCATGAGCGAATTCTAGTGATCCCATGTTAGGAGCTTCTTAGCCGGCTCGACATAGGAGTGAAGTAGGAGCTTGTAGAGTTGGGGAAGTACGTACGCCACCCCACGATTGGTATTAAGGAATACACCCGTCATCCACGCAATTAATACACACTAATCAACCGGTAAAAGATAGTTAGGGAGTAAGGAAATGTAAGTAAACACATTTCTCTCCATATAAGTTTCACAACCTTTTCATTTTCAGTTATTTTATTTTATTTGCAATTGTAGTTATTTGGGTTAGTTGACTAGCAACTAATTCCGCCCACTCCTTCAAACCCGAGATTTTACTTGCTTTCATAAAATTATAAAAATACAAAAAGAATCTTCCCTCACCCTTAGACCTATTAGAGTAGTTTTTCAATCCTAACGACACTATTCCCCTAGAGAACGATCAATCCCCCGATACTTGCCACTTCACTATACTACATCGGTCAGGTACACTGCCTGGTGGGGATTGCAAGCCTCTTGAGATCCCTCGAGAGGTAAAACCTATTGTAAGGTCGCAAAACCACGCATCAGGAATTTAGATAAGTTTTTATCGGAATTTGTTGTCGCAATTACTTGTCGCAATTCACAAGGGTTTATCGAAATTAGTTGTCGCAATTCATTCTAGATCCGTCGCAATTGTGAATCTGTCGCAAATTCAAAAATTATCTAAATTCAACCTATACTTGATTTCTACAATATCAAACGTGAACTCGGTATTCCCGTGCTTGTACAAGTGTGTGGAATACTTCGACAAAGGAAACATCTTCTAATTTGTACAAATTAGATAGATTTTTTTTTTTAATCTAAATTGCAAATTTCTATCTAAATTGAAATTTTGTCAAAATTGTATAATTTTGTCTAAATTGAGATTTCTATCGAAATTGTGATTTTGTCTAAATTGCAATTGTGATAACTTTGTCGAAATTGTGATCATTTGATTTTGTCTAAATTTTAGTCTTGTCCAAATTGGTAATTTTATCTAAATTGCCCTAGTTTATCTAAATTGCAAGTAACTTACTGGAATTGACTTCTGAAGACTATACCTCAAACGATCATAAGCTAAAGACCAAGACTTCACAACAACAACTGATCTTAACCTACCAAACACAACTCCTATTTCGTTGCACCGATCCAAGTTCAACTTTATCATACAAATCATCATCAATGGCTACTCAGCAAGACATCCATGCAGCCGGTGCAGAAAACCATCCTCCTATGCTTGAAAAAGGTGGATATCTTCCATGGACAAGCCGTATCCTTCGCTACATCAAAACTAAACCTGATGGTAAACTCCTGCTCAAATCCATCCATACTGGACCATTTAAGCCTAACCAAGTTCAAGACCCTGGAGATTCAAATGCAACACCTCCTGTTGTACCATCCCTTCGTGAACAAAGAGAAAATGAATACACAGCAGAGGATTGGAAGCAAATTGCAGCAGATGACATGGTAATGCACTTAATTCAACTTGGTTTACCATGAGAGATCTTTGCTGCTGTTGATAGTTGTGAAACTGCTTATGATATGTGGGAACGAGTTAGAAGGCTTTGTCATGGCAAGATGTTGAAAACAAGCTTCTAACTAAATGGGAGAAGTTCACATCCACTCCAGCGGAACCCATTGAATCTTACTACACCAGGTTTTGCACTCTAATGAACAAGCTCATCAGAAACAAGTTGACACCAAAACAAATTGTTTAAAACATCAAGTTTATCAACAATCTACCAGAAGAATGGGGACGATTTGTAACGATTGTAAACTAGACCAAGGAGCTTCACCAGGTGAACTATGATCAGCTCTACGATTTCCTTAAGCAAAACCAGGCTAAGGCAAATGAAGTCAGGAAAGAAAAATTAGCAAAGAAACATGATCCTCTTGCACTCATTTCTCAAACACCATCACCTGTACCAGTGATTACACAACCATCATCATCATCTTCCAGTCAGAACTACATGCAACAACAATACGTTCCACAAACTGCTGTCATACCACAACAACAATTCTACCCACAACAACAAGTTATTCCACAACAACAATACCCACAATACCAAGACCTAGATTTCACTGACAATGATGAGACCAATGCTGCTTTGAATCAAGCATTTGCTCTTCTATCAAAGGCATTCCAAGGACGTCATTCCACACCAACTAACAACAGCCAAAGGATTTCTTTGAACACTCGCAACAAGCAAATTGCACAGCCGAGTTTCAACATAGGTCAACAAGGACAAATGGTTGGAGTTATGGGGAATCAGCAGGGATATGCTCCTAGATTTCAGATGGGTAATGCAGGGCAGTATGCAGAGAATCAGATGGGTCAAGTTGTTGGAAATCAGAGGGGTCAGAATGTTGGGAATCAGAATGTTGGTAATTAGATTGAGAATGTTGCTGCTCTAGTTGCTGGGAATTATGGAAATGTGAATTAGGGTAATTTGGTAACGTGTTTCAATTGTCAAGGGAGTCGGTCACATGGCAAGGAACTGTCCCACCATGCCGAAAAAGAAAGATCTCGACTATCTGCTGAAAGCAGTGCTGTTGGCATAAATGGGAAAGGCTGGATTTCTATTGAATGCAGAAGAGAATGATTTTATGGCCCTTATGGATGATATGGAAGACGTTGAAGATATTGATGCAAACCGCATTTCCATGGAAAATCTCCAGGAGGCTAAGTATGATACGGATTCTGAGACACCTCCTGTTTATGACACCAATGCAGTCTCTGAGGTACCATCATTCAATACATGTCACAATAAAGAAATATTTTATATGTCTCCTTATGATGAACAACATCCTGTGACTCCAGCACCCACTTATGATACATATATGGACACACCAAGTTGTAGCAATATTAATTTGGAAACTCCAGATATGAATCCTAATGGAGGCTTTGAGTCATAGCATGCTGAGAACGATGAGGAAACTCATGCTCTATTTGAATCATTATTGAACAACTGTAGTATTGAAATTGAAAAAGTCAAAAAGATCAATCGCGATGTTAATACCACGAATGAGAAATTGACTGCTGAGCTTGAGAGGTATAAGGAAAATGAAAAAGTTTTTGATTTTCATAAAACACGACAGTCAGAATTAGAAAATGGTTACAAAAACTCCGTTTTAAGAGAAAAACAATTGAAAATTAAGTTTGACACTCTTGATGTTAACTTGAACATGAAAATAAAATCCTTAAAAGCGGAAGTTTCAGATCTAAAAAACCAACTTTCTAAACAAAAATCAACTTGTTCTGATCTTGAAAAAGAAAAGAAATAGTTGAAAGCAGATTTTTCAAAACGCAAAAATGATCTTCTTGATGTGTGACAAATGGTAATTTTCAGGTTGTTAATTAATATTAAATGTTTATTTATTATTTTTAAGCTGAGCATTTCTATGCGCGTTTGCATGTCTCTAAGCATTTTTGAGCATTTTTGGGAGCTGTCCCGCATACTGTAGTTTACAGTCACTGCAGAAAAAGGTTATTTTTGTCAGTAAGCATAGATTATTCTATTTCTGATAGTTACTGACAAGTTTCGTAATTAACTGAGAGCTTTCTCATATTTTGCTGAAAAGCAACCGCACACGCGTACCGACAGCACAGTACATATGGTAGCAGTCAAATAAATATATTTTTGAGTCAGTAATAATATTTTATTACATTTCTGACAAAAACGTGGATAAAAACTTTATTTTATGTATACGTGTACAAAAACGTCAAACCGGGACTTTACGGTAACGTTTAAGCTCAAACCGACACACGATACACCAACGAGGGTTAAAAATATTTTCCCTCCCCCTGTAATTTTTCCATAACCAGCCCCTAGTTAAAACTTCCCCACTATATGCCAAAATCCTACCACTAACTCAATTAAATCTTATAAATATTAAGTATTTGCCCTAAATGATACACAAACAAACTTGCTTATCCCTTTATATCATCCAACATTTCCTAGCTCATTTTTTTTTTATCAAAACAAACGGCTCAAACATAATTCTCAAGATCGATAAATTTTCTTTGAAGTTCAAGTAGATTGGAGTGTATATTCAAGAGTTTCGGGTTAATTAGAACGTGGTTTGGGTAAATTTGGTGAAGTTTGGGTTGTTCTTGGTTCTCCTAGCTCACGTTAATACACAACCATTGTAAGAAATCATCAAAACTTTTCTAATCTTGTTGAGTTCATGTTCATTTGATGTCTAATGATGTTATAAAGTGTTAAATGTGTATATTTTGTTAAAATGAAAAAGCTAAGGACTTGTTATTTAATATATAGTGCTCGACATATATGAAGTTTTATACAAATTAGAGTATTTCTTGCTTGTGTGGTAAATCTTGTTGAATATGGTACTAGTTTGATGATACAAATATGATTAATGTTAATTACACGAGACTAAGGCAATATATACACTTATATGGCTATATATATGGATCGGGCAAAATAAAATTACAAAATTATTGGGGTTTTGAAAAACATAAAATTTTGGCTCAAGTGGTGAAATGGTGAAACTAATGCTTAAAAGTGTATTTTGAATAGCTTATTGAATAAGCCATAACTAATTGTGTTTAGCTTATAAAAATATGAAAATGGGTCGTATGGTGTTATATGGGTCGAACCCATTTAATTTTGGTCATGTTTGACTTTTTGACTAAATGGCTTAAGTATAAGTGCTTAATTGATATAATTAAAATTCGTTACGTAACTAATAAACATTAATTAGAAATAAAGGGCTAAATATATATTTTGGGTTTAATGATGGTGCGTGGACTGTTGGGCCGAGCCCAACAAGAAAATGGCCACATTTGACTCTTTGACCAAACGGAATAACGAACGTGTTAATTTGATTTTTAGAAACGTGACGATATATATATTGTAAATTAAAAAGGGCTAAATGGTTTTGGACTAAAATTTGAACTATTGAGCTCATTTAATGATTTTCGACCCAATGAGTATGTCGGGTGACAAAAATGAGTTTTGAAATATTTTTCGACCCATTATAAATATATTACTTAACGATACGATATATATATAATTAAAACTAGTTTGGACTTGTTTTGAGACGCGTTAGTCTCATAAAGGGTAATAAATGAAATTTTGACCAAATCCTTGTAAATGTTGACTTTTGAAGGTATATTGACTAAATGTTGACTTTGTATCGAAATCTATTATTGATAATTAAAAGTGACAATAATGATATTTATAACGATAAAATACTTACGACGACTAAAATATATATTACGAACAAATTTTGCAAATATAGTTAACAACGCGAGTTATTTGAGAAAATTGCAACACATGAGGAAATGGAAACGATTGGATAAACGAATGGGTCATGCCCAAAATTTCTAAAATTCCAACACTTAGAGTATTTTTGATAAAAATACTTAACTTGTATAAATCTTCTAAATACTTAACAATTATTCCAAGTTTCTTATAATTAAAATTATATTATAAATAATAAACAATATTTATAATATAATATTCCTCCACTAACACTATTATTTTATTAATTTCTCAAAAACCTATTTAATTAATTATAATCCTAATTAATTAAATACATAATTATTAAACTTAACCTACAAAATTTAACGATGAATACTAGCACGGATGTTCCATCACACGTATTCCCACCAAGAGTTACATACGATAAATCATTTTAAAATATACTTTACCACACAACAAGCAAGAAATATACGAGCACTAGTCACACGTAAACTTTTCAAATAAAGTAAAAGACACGAATATTTCGCTAAGACTTACCATACTAATTTAGGTTGCGTGTCGGAGCGGTTGCACTGTTTTGTTGATTAATTAGCAGGTTGCTATTATTTTAAGGTGAGTTTATAGCCCCATATTTTTATACGATTTGTTTTATAAGCTTTGGGGTGAGAAAATGCAAAACTGTTTTCATGGACCAAAAATGGATTTTGTTTTATACACACTTGTATGCAAAAACCTAAGTTTAGCTGAATCCCATTGCGCCCACTATCATCAACCGTCAATTCCCTCTGGAAAACCGTGTGATATAAATAGATCTATTGGGGATGACACCCCCGTTCGGTTGGCTCGGCATAGTCAAAGCGAACGTATACCATATGAAATTAGGCCGAGTGTCTAGGGATTAACACTCGCGGGCACCCATTATTTGCTAATGCCAGTTTGGCATGCTGCTATGTCTAGTTCGGTTAGATGAGGCTTAGTGTTTGCATAGCGGGATAGTGTGTTATTGCTGAATATTGCTATGGTCCATATGTGTTATTTACTTTAAACGTATGAACTCACCAGCGTTAGCTGACTTTTAGCATGTTTTTCTCAGGAAACTGAGGTGTGTTTACTCACCAGCGTTAGCTGACTTTGAACATGTAATGTGTTTTTTAACGGATTTTCAATCCGTTCTCTATATCTTGTGTTGTGATTATCGATTTAGTAGCACCCAAAGTGTATGCTTCCGCAATATTATGATTTTGGGGGTGTTACAGATTGGTATTCAGAGCTGAGGTTATAGAGAACTAGGTTTATAAAAACCTTAAACTATAACCAATTTATGAAAAACTTTTCTGTGGGAAACTAGAAGGGGGGGTTGAATAGTTTACCGGTTTAAAGTTCTTTTTTAAAAATCTTGTTTTAAAAGTTGGCTATTGGAAACTTTGATTCGAACTCTATGTGTAATCAATCAACACCAATATGAACTACATACTAAACTAACTAATACAAAATAATGAAAGTAAAGAGTATAGTTGGAAAGATCAAACCGAGACAAAGGATTTATAGTGGTTTAGCTACGAAGCTCTTCTTCGCCCTACTCCACTCCCCGAGTACCACACTCGGGAGTTTCAAGTACTATGTCAACAACCTCCCTTCAGGCGGAGAAAACCGTACACGTCGCTTATCCTATTACCGACACTAAGCTAAATGTTGAGTGCTAATCTTAGCTAGCACAAATCTACCAAGGTCCACGTGACCAATCACACAAGCCCTAATGGCTACAAGATATCACCACGATCTCAGCACGATCACAAAGATCAACTCTCACTTCACTCTACTTAATCTAACTACTCTAGATCCTTTGATCACTCACACACAAGCCCAATGGCTTTAAGAGATCTTCACTATCTCTTAAGATCACAATGATCTTCACTCACACATTCACAAAAGAAAGATAATCTTGATGTATGCTAAGATACAACAAGGATGTAACAAGTGTTACACAAACCTAACAACTATAACTCTTGTATCTTCTTGAATACTTTGAGTTCTTCTCTTGCTAATGAAGAGGAATGATAACACCTTGTATCAACTTGGATACTTGTGTTCTTCTCTTGCTAATGAAGAGGAATGAAGATGATCACTTTGAGGATGATTGGATCACTCTTGAACAAAAGAAAAACTAACCTAAATGATCTAAGAAAGAAAGTGTGAAGAGAGTATTCAACTCAGAAAGTTTTGTGTGTGTAAGGATGCCTAAAATCTGTGAAAGGGATTGGTATTTATAGGCAAAGAAAATCTGAACATTACAGAAAAAATAGTACGGACGGCTCCACTAAACATGCCATGGCTCTACTAAATTTAGTGGAACCGTGGAGCTGTCCTAGACTAGGACGCTCCAAATTTTGTCTTTTCTGGTGAAAACTTATTTGGGGAAGGTTGGAGCTGATTTTGGGGGGAAAAATAGCTGTTGTGATTTTCAAACTTATTTTTCCATTAAAACATTTCTTAATATTTCAAAATTAATTTGTCATGTGTTATTTTTGAAATTTTTTTTCCCATTAAAATGTGAAGTCTCAAAACACAAATTCACTTCTTTGATCATTTGTCAAGTTGTAAATTTGTTCTAGAGTGATTTGCGTAGAAACGGGATCTTCCGATTAAAAACTTGTTTACGTTAATTTTAACGTAATGTGATTTCACATTTTGTCATCCTCAAAACGTGAAGTAATCGAAAGATATAAATAACGTTTTTAGAACATTATTTGCATGAACAATCTCCCTCTTTTTGATGATGACAAAATATAAACTCATTTTAAGTTAAAATTAGTTTTAACAAGTTTTTAATATGTTTACTCCCATTTCTCCCCCTTTTTGTCAAATCAAAAAGGTGACTAAAGCTCCCCCTTGATGTATACTCCCCCTCATTTGGAGAATACCATGGAATCGAGCAAGGATTCGTGCTACAAAACAAGGTTAGATGACATATATATACAATATCTAACATGTAGCACCTAAGACAAATATCCAACCACAAAATGAATGACTAAGTAGCTAAGCATCCACATAAAATGAAAGCATTCATTCATAAAAGCAAATGTCATACATAGGTATGACTACATAAGAAGCATAAAAGAGACAATAGGAAACCTAAATCCCTAATGACTAAAGGCAAGCTTCATTTCCAAGAAGGGTCCTAAAGGTTTATTGGTGAGAAACTAAACAAGGGCATGTTTAGTTGTTTGGGTTCGGAGGTGGTGGAGATTGTGGCATCATTTGGGGTGGTGGTGGTGTTAAGAGATGTTCTATAAAAGAGAACATGAAATGAATCTCGTTCTTAAGAAGAAGATGGGATTACGGTTATGGAGACAACATAGGCAATTAACCCTATGTAAATCAAAGGGATGGGGTTGGATGGGTTGTGCCATGATAGGAGAAGGTGGTGGTGGTGAGTTTGTTGGGGATGGAGTTGGCATGGCTTAGTCCAATGGAGTTATGGGGGATAGTCTGTTCTCCATAGTTGATGTTGTGTTAAAGGATGATGAAGATGTTGTGTAGGAAGAGGATGTTTTAGAGGGTGCATTAGGTGGTGATGGTGAGTAAGGAGTGGCTTGGGAAGGTGGTGTCATAGCTTCATCATCTTTTGTGAGATCCACAAAGAGTGGTTTTAAGGGTGGTTTCACGGTTATCCTAGGTTTCTTGGAGATGTGAGAGGTGGATCCTTTTGTGGAAGACATGGTGTTTGTGTGATGGGAGGTTGAAGGTGAAGTGCAAGATAAGTTTGCAAGGGTGAGGCCTTAAATAGGCAAGTTGGGTGAAATTTGAATTAAAGTTGATGGGAGTGTCCTATGGTGTAGCAAGGGAATCTTAGGGTGTGTGTGAGGTTGCAAAATTTGCAGGTTTGAGGGTAGGGTTGCAGGGATTCTAGCAGGAATAGTAAAAATCCGTCAAACAGGGACACGGTTCCTCTAAATGACCCACGGTACCGTTAAATTTAACGGTACCGTCCCCATTTAGTGGTACCGTGACACTATTGTCACAAAAATTTTTGTTGAGGCTAGTTCTGGGCAGCTAGGGGGATGTTTTCTAGGGGAGCTAGTTCCTGGAAATGATAGTGCCTCAACTCACTAGGTATTTGTTTTCCTAATATGTCCCCTACAATGCTACATCTAGCACATAAAGATTATCAAGCAATTTTCCAAGATAATCATAAGCATGGAAGCATAAAGGAAAAGATAAACTAACATCCAAATATCATATAGATCATTCATGCATGGTGATAGATTTAGTACTAAGCATGCAAGATAATTAGAGTATTAATTCCTAATATAGTCTATTAAGAATAAGCCCTAGTAGGAGATATAAATCTCTTCATAACTACTTACGACTTGAGCCTTCTCCCATTCTTGTTATACTCCCGTCTTGAGCATTTATCTCATTCTCGTGATTTGGATCATCAAATGGTGCATAGTGGGTGGAGGATTCAGAAATGAGAATGGTTGACACGTATGACTCGGTTATGGGTTTCATGACTGGTGTGAAAAGTGAGTATTGAGGACCATGAAGGTAAGGATGTAGGTTCATGAAGTGGTGATAGAGGCGGGTTAGGAACATCCCATAGGGTATCAATTTATTCTTGTTACCCTTGAGATGTACAATTCGCTTAGCGAAGAAGTAAGCGAGATTGTATGGTTGTTGGGTAAGGAGACAATAGATCATATGAGCACAACACGCCGGGAGTTGCTCACGATTTCCTGTTAGACTTAGAACATTTTCTCACAGGATGACTGCCCCAGAAAGTAGTTCATGACGCACCTCTTCCAAACGAATTTTCATTGGATTAGGATAAGAGGAGTACTTATGAGTACGGATGATTTTGGTTAGTTCGGTGGGAGAGGGTATGTAGGAACAATATGGACTATCCTCTTCACGATAGTTGAAGAGGGACTCAAGACACCAATCCTCAGTATAGGCACATTGCCCATGATTGGGGATTTGAAGGATTTGAGCAAATTGCTCAAGGGTTAGGACAAATTTGAAATTTCTGACCCAAAACCAAAGAGACAAGGATTGATCCTCGTTACGTACGAGTTCAACTTGTCGGAAGAATTCCAACATAAAGCGAGGACAAATGTGCTCGTTTATGTGGAGTAAGCAATCGAATCCTATAGCTCTAAAAGAAGTGTTGATGTCCCGATGGTAGACAAGGGATGGATCAACGACACGGCCTTCATGAAACCAACGGGTTTCAAGATTGACATAGGCACGAATGTGGTTACCGGGAGTTGTGGGTTCTTGTGATATTTGGGGTGTGTAGGGGTCGGTTAGGAGATGATCAAAATCATATTCATGAGACATTTTTGTTTCCTATAAAAGTGTTTTTAGGAAAAATTAGTATGAAGAATAGTTGCATTATATGCACATGCCTAGTGTGTGTCTATATGCAAACTATGTGGAGGTGCGGCAATCTCGACTCAAAAGAAAATAATGAGATTACCCAAACACTCCTAATTTTACTTTTGCTCAAGAAAATAAGTCGAAGAATACATATTGATTATGTAGTTCGATCATGATTTGTGAGATCTTGTATGCATGAGAAAGTGTTTTTAGTTTGCATCAACAATGCTTGAAAAGAACAATATCATGGTCCTAGTTTCGTGAGATTTTGAAAATTATGGAATTGGGGTTTTTTGGTAACCTCAATGTTTTGGTACCAAAGATTTTGAAATGTTTTGGTGTTGATGACTTCTAATTGAAAATTTCCTAGAAAAAATTGAAAAACCCCAATTCAATATTCATCAATGCATAAACCTGTTAGGATCTCTGGGAAATAAGAGTTTCATTGTTGCTGCCGATAGTGTTAAGCTGGTTCCTGCCAATAGCTTTGGTTCCTGCTGAAATCTCATTGCTGCTGACAGTGTTATCTCGTTCCTACCGATAGTGTTGTTGCTGCGGATAGTATTGTTAGTTATCCGTATATTTAGAATGTTTGTTAAGATTTATTTTTAGAAGAGATCTCGTTTATCTCTTTACACGTTTTCTTGTAGAACGGGTTAGGGTTAAGTCATCTTGTTAGTATAAAAGATAAACCCGTCTATGAGTTTATGTACACCTTTAACGTTTTCAATATTCAATAAACAATTCTTAGTTCATAGTTTGATCCATAGAGGATCATTGTCGCTTAGAGTTTTCTTCTTTATTATACTTGCTGTTTAGTTTCCGCATAAACGCTTGTATAGCATACAGAGGTTCTCGTTTAACCAAGCTCAATCAAGCTCGAAGTACTCGATCCTACAAGTGGTATCAGAGCCTGGTGAGGATCTCTGATAAAGAAGGAAACATTGTTAAAACTTCTCTCTTGAACCTTGTCACAATGTCACTATCAGGAGATGGTTTTGAAATGTGCGCAAGGAAGATTAGGAGCTTGTTCCACAATAAGTCCTATGAAGAAAAAGAAAATATGGAAGAATATGCTCTGTTAGGATTCCCATCTCAGGTACAAAGATGTAATTCAGCATGTCAAGAATTATACTCATCTCTTAATAATGAATATGATGACATGAAATCCAAGTATAATGAATACATTATTAAGGTACAAGCTTATGACAAAGCAGTTAAAACATTAGAAAATCAAAAAACTTGGTACTAAAGTAATCAGTTAGCTTATGAAGAAAAGATAAGAGTTTTAGAAAGGAACTTGAAAAACACCACTAATGAACTTAAATATTCCGAGTCTCAAAAAGCTAAGGTGATGTTAGAGAAACAGGAATTGCAGACTCAGCTTGACAATACCTTGGCTAGGTTTGATAAATGGAAAGATTCATCTAAAAACCTAAACAAGTTAGTTGATAGCTCTATGTCTACAAAAACTAAAAGAGGTTTAGGATATGGTAATCTGATAGGGGAAAATCAATTCTATGACCCTAATGAGTATAGTGTCTTTAACCCTGAACCTGTAGACTACCAAATGCCTGTTAAATATGTGCAAGAAGGAGGAATGAATGTTGTTCCTCCACCTATCAGAGGAGTCTTTAAGCCTGTCCCTATTCATTCAGACCTTGACCTTGACTCAGATAAGTCACACATGACCTATGGCAAAAAGTCAAAAGACTTGCCTAAACCTGATGACTTTGTCTCCTGTTCCTCATGTGACAAGTCATCAGAAGCAGAGTCTAAAGACTTTGTTTCATGTGACTCAAGTGAAAAGTCAACCACACCCAAATACAAGAAGCCCTCAAGTTCAACTAATGATAAATCTACTTCTAAATCAGTCTTTACAGACAACAGCTCAATTAATTCATTTAAAAACAAATGTGTCTCTAGTTCCACTAGTGATAATGGTGTCTATATTAAGAAAAGTTGTTGTAAAAATAAGGCTGTTAGGAAGAAGACATGTTTTGTGTGTGGTAGTCAATATCATCTAATTAAAGATTATGATTATCATGAGAAAACGATGAATGGTGGGAAACAACAGACCAGATCATTGTGGAAAAATGTTAAATAAATACCACCATATGTTCCACAAGCAGTAGGAATGAACTTTTATAGGGGTCCCTTTCCTGCTGATAGACCTGTTCCTACTGGTACCTCTGTTCCTGCTGATATTCAGGGAACCATTTCTGCTGGTTCCTCTTCATATATTCAAAGGGATTTCAGACCTATCTATAATAATCACATCTTTGGGGGGGGGGGGGGAATGGCTTATTCTCCATGGTATCCTTGGTAATTGTTCTGTTTGGTTTATTATGTTGTTATAATTGTATTTGCTGATTTAAGTGGTGGCATTAGCCTAAGGGGAGGCTAATGCTTGTATGCTTCTTGTTTTCTTTCGTTTATGACTATGGTTTGTGTTTCTCTAATTTTGTTTTGCAGGTTTTTCAGTGTCTTTTGTCTGTTAACTTTGTTTTGCAGCTTCTTAATGCTTGGACTTAAAGCTAAACACAGTAACTTTCATTCATCAAAAGAAAGATTAGCACTTTCAGTTGCTGGTTACAAAAGATTAAGGGTTACAAAAGCTTCTTTTCAACATCATTCAGACATCATTCCTACCTTCTTACATCAAGCTACCTAAACCCTACCAACTATTCCATCTTTCCTTTACCCTTACCCATATTGTCTGGCATGAACCTCCTTCCTCTCTGTCGACTGATTTCTTCATAAACATGGGGGACTGGAAGTGCCAATATCACTGGAAGAGGCTGTCTTGGTTTAGGGGATAGAATTGAAGAGCTTGAGGTAGTTGGCCTTTGATGTGTTCTGGTGCGTGTCCTTGCAGTTGAATGACTTGGTTGTGGAGTAGGGTTGCTTGATTGTGGAGCTGACTGAGTTGGCTTGGGAGTTAGTCTGATGGGATTCTTCCTTTGTCTTGAATCTTGGCCTTCTCGTTGTCGATTGTCTCGACTTCGAGGGATTGGTTTTTCTCGGCTAGAGCCTTCTTGATGTTTAGCCTTGCCTTTAGGTACCGGTACTTTATAGAAGGCTGCAGTTGTTCTCTCCATCTCTTTAGTAAGTAGAGCAACTGTCCTCTTCATCTGTTCTCTGTGCTCATCTGTTAAGGGAAAGTTGGGAGGGAAAGTCTCCCATTCACCCTGACAATAAACCAAGGACTTCAACTCTGATGAATCTTCATCATCAGAGCTAAAGTACACAAATGAAGAAGGGGTAGATGGAAGAGGATCAGATGAATCCTCCTCAACCTTGGCCTTACCTTTGGTTTTAGAGGATGATGCTGTTTTGGGAAAGTAGTTGTTCCATCCTGAGTCACTCAAGGAGGAAGAATCTGATGAGATTTCGATGATTGGATGTTTGGATGAACTCATGTTTTTGCTTGATTTTGAAGATTTTTGGTTTGGTTATGTGATTTGAGGGTTATATAATGATATGGAGATTAGTGCAAATTTATTGGTGGTTGGTATTAAGAGTTAATTCGGGTAAGTTATTCTTAATGACTAAGTTCGGAAGGTTGACTTTGGTCAAACCACCTCATTCCTGCCGATTGGTCAAACCTCTTATTGCTGCCGATTGACCAAGTGTTTCTGCCGATTGGTCAAACCTTCTTAATTTAATTGGTCAATGTTACGTGCAAAGAATTGCAGCAATTTAAAGTGATATTTTTGGCAACTCAACATATAATTGCACATCTCTCATCTCAATTTCTCAAAAACCTATCGAACCCTAATCTTCCCATTTCAAACCCTAAATCATTCCTTCAACACAATGACAACTCTTCGTTACAAGGATGATCATAACAAGGTTGCTTATTTGGAGTCTTCTTCAAGAAGTGTTGGTTATGATGAAGTTCTGGCATTTCTTCGTGGGTCATCTATTTGTTATGCCCTCACTTATTGTCCAGTGACGGTGTATGATTCATTGGTCAAACAGTTTTGGAGGACAGCTAAGGTAAGACACATCGTGGGAAGGGAAGTTGATATTGTTGCTACCATTGATAACCAAGAAGTGATTATTACTGAGGAGTTGATTCGGGTACAGCAGCAATTTCCTGAGGAGCAAGGAGAATATGATCTTTCAAGGCAAGATATTACTGATGGTATGGCAGCTATAGGTTATCCTGTTACTGGGAGTTGTACTTTCTTGAAAAGTAAGTTGTCTCCTCAATGGAGATTTCTAATTCATACTTTACTCCAGTGTCTGAGTGTTAAGACAGGTGGTTGGGATCAATGTCCAAGTCCTATTGCATCTGGTCTAGTTTGTTTATCTCAGGGTAGGATCTTTAATTGGGCAAAATATATTTTTGAGGGAATGATTGAGAATCTCAGTAATGGTAAAAATAGCTTTTTGATGTACCCTAGATTTCTTTAAATCATCTTAGGTGTACAGACCATTAATACATCCCCTAAGATTATCAATCGGTTGACTGCCAAAATGTTTGCCCTGATGAAGATGAACTTTACTGGCCAACATTTGCCTTTGTTGCCCCCTATGTTGCACAACCCTGATCCTGCTGACAACCCTGATCCTGCTGATAATGCCAATATCCCACCATCACCTAATGCAGCTGATGAAGGGAATTCGGTTGCTGCTGATGCATCTGCATCTGTTGCTGCTGATGACTCATCATCACCATCATCTAGACCAGTGACACCTACACCTGAGACTAATGACCATGTTGAACCCAATGATCAGACCATCTATGCTGATACACCTATTATCCAGCCAACTCCTTCTGTGGATTTACCTTCTTCCTCAAGGCTATCATCTCCTAGTCCTACTAGGCAGATATTCAGTGAAGACACACATATATGGGAAGAATTTCATATATCTCCTCCTAAATCCAATAAAGCTCCTAACACCTCAGATATTCCTACTAGTGGAGCTGAGGATGCTACTGATCTCACCCAATTGCTTGACAGATCTGTGAAGAGAATTGAGGAATTGGAGTCAGAACTTCAAGAGACAAAAAGGGTTTTTAGTGAGAAAGTTGAAAATTTGGAAAAGGAGCTCAAGGACACTAAAGATTCTTTTAGTGAAATTATTCAAAAGCTTGATGATAGGATCAGTTCTTTGGAAGCTCAACATCCTCAAAAGAAAAGAAGGGTAGTAATTTCTGAGTCTGAGGAAGATCATGATGATATGTCATTTGATGGGCTTAATGTTCTGGCATCTGTTTCTCTTGATGTTGCAAACACTGAAGTGCATACCTCCTCTGAGCATACTATCACTAATCCACCTCAGGCCTCCACTATAACAAGGACCATTGCTGCTGATGTCTCTGGTGTTCCTGCTGATCTTGATAATATTTCTGAGAGTCCACTCATTCCTGCTGAAAGTGACACTATTCCTTCTGAAGCTACTCCTAATGATGATAAGATAGCTAGACAGATCCACGAACATGACATTGCTGCTGAACAAGCTAGACTAGCTCAGGTTGCTCAAGATGAAGAGCTTGCAAAACAATTGTCTGTTGATGAGCAGAATGTTGCTGGGATTATGAATAACCCAAGCTCAGAAGATCCTACTCCAGAAGAGTTCAGTGAGCAAGTTGAATACTTATTGAATACTGACATGATTATTAGAGCTCATGGATTTATGGTTCTTCAAGATTCACAGTTGGATTTAGATGAACAGTCAGATAAGCTTAAGGCATTTATCTTAAAAGAAACAAAGAGCATCAACTTGGAATGAATTGATGCACAGGATCAGGGAAAGACAAAGGTTAGGATATAAGATGCCCACAAACAGAGATAATATCAATTTTATGAAGGTGTATCTGAAGAATGAAGCTAACTACAAAATCAGTTACTTCAAAGGTTGGACTGATGCTGCAATTCAAAAGTTGTTCCTTGATACCTATGCAAAGCTCAACTCTTTGGTACAGACTGATATTCCACAAAGCAGGAAAAGAGCATCTTCATCTTTGGAGTCTGATGTTGCAAAAAGAATGAAGTCTGGGAGGGTTCTCAGGATCAATTCTTCAATCCTGATGTAGATGCATCTGAGGTACCACAAGAAGATCTTGTTACTGCTGATCTTTCTGCTACTCCTGTCTCTGTTCCTGCTGAGTCATCTGTATCTGTTCCTATCCTCCAATATGGTCTAAGAACAAGGAAGAAGAGTCACTCTTTCCACTCTTCTTCTGTGGATATTTTTGAAGTGGATGATCATGATTTGATTAGGGTTGATTCTGAAAGTGATTCAGAGGGTGATTCCATTCAGTCTTGGGGTCATATTGCTCATTGGGAGATTAGGTCTACTTCAGAAGGTGATGTCAATGTTTGGTTTTCTCTTGATGGGACAGTCAAATTCTTTACATTTCTGAGGGAGATCTTGAATAAGGTTGAAAGAAAAGATTTAGAGCATCTTTATGAGATTGTGGACAATCATTATCAATCTCATACTCCTACTGGGATTGGCCTATTGCTATGGGGAGATTTACAGGTCTTGATGAATGCATTGGATGGAGACAAGGCTAAATTGATATGGGGAAATCAATCTACCTGGAGAGTATTTTCTTGGAAGTTATATCCATCATCCAATGTTCATGTTGTAGAACTCATCTCTGGGAAGTTCTTGACTATGTTTGTGGATGTCATTTATCCATTATCTGAAGGAGTTTTGAAGAGAATGCTGTCTCAGAAGATTAGAGTGCCCAAGCATACAATTGGCAATGATCTCACTACAGCTGAACAATTGGTTAAATTCATCAAAGATCAACTAGCACCTAAAGGTTTATCAGCTTAAGGGGAGGATTGAAGCTTAAGGGGAGGATGATTCTTGTTGTTGTTGTATATTTTCTATCTTTCTTTCTTTCTTTTGTTTTCTTTTCTTATTTTTCTTTCTTTTATTTTGGTGTGTTTCTTAGTTTAAAATATATATATATATATATATATATATATATATATATATATATATTTTATATATATATATATATATATATATATATTCTTTGTATATTTTGTGTGCTAATAAGTGGTTTTGAGCAACACCTTGCAGGTACAGTGTTGGTGTTTACACCTGCACAATAAATGGTGCTCAACTCACCATGTCTTGCAGACAAGAAAGAGTTGGCTCACCATGAGGGTACGGCTCTGGTGTGATAATCAAATCCGTTTATAGCTGTAATAGCTTGCTCAAAGCTATAGGGTATTTCAACTCATCCATGATTTATTTCTGAGAGTTGAAAATGGTTCTCAATTCACCATGGATGTAACCCTTTATGGGATCCAAAGGATTGACTAGTCTACAAAAGTATGGTTTGTGGTAAAGACACTTGGTATCCATATTTGGTATTCAATTCACCAAGGTTTGCTGTAACCTAAGAATTGACTAGTCCTGATGATTGCGTGGTTTTGTAACCTTACAACAGGTTTTACCTCTCGAGGGATCTCAAGAGGCTTACAACCCCACCAGGCAGTGTACCTGACCGATGTAGTATAGTGTAGTGGTAAGTACGGGGGATTGATCGTTCTCCACAGGGAATAGTGTTCGTTAGGTATGAAAGGCTACTCTAATTAGGCCTAAGGGTTGAGGAAGATTCTTTTTTATGTTTTTATAATTTTATGAAAGCAAGTAAAATCTCGGGTTTGAAGGAGTGGGCGGAATTAGTTGCTAGTCAACTAACCCAAATTACTACGAATGCAAATAAAATAAATAACTGAAAATAAAATGTGGTGAGAAACTTATGTGTAGAGAAATGTGTTTACTTAGATTTCCTTACTCCCTAACTATCTTTTACCGGTTAATTAGTGTGTATTAGTCACGTGGATGACGGGTGTATTCCTTAATACCATTCGTGGGGTGGCGTACTTACTTCCCCAACTCTACAAGCTCCTACTTCACTCCTATGTCGAGCCGGCTAGGAAGCTCCTAACATGGGATCACTAGAATTCGCTTGTGCATTAAATACAACCATAAAAACCTTTAGTACGCGTTTGGTTCATGTTTCTTAAGACGTTCAAGCAAGTTACCGAATAGGAAGTTAGCCAGTTTTCTTAAGCCTAACATAGATAAACAATCATCCAATACAACTAACAACACACTAACAACCAATAATCAATAGCTAGGTTTCATTAGATCTAAGCAAACACAAGATAAATTTAGCCTAACATGTTAAACAAAAGACAAGAATAAGATAGAATCAAACAACACATAGACATATTGAATGATTAATTGATAACTTATCTTTCAATGAAACATGGAAGATCTCAAGGCAAAAAGCCCTGAAAAAGTAGCTAAAATCGTCTTAGGGTTTTCTCCCAAAACTCCACACACTAAGCTCTCTCTAATGACAAAAAATTAGAAAACTATATATAGATTTTTGGATCTGACGGCGTCACCTTATGGAGTGTGACGCCGTCACCTCGCCGCTTTTAGGGTTCTCGGATGACCATCTTGACGCCGTCCCTCTTTAGCTCTTCAAAAATCCATTCTGGCTTATCAAGGCTTGACGCCGTCTAACAATGAACGTGACGCCGTCCCCTTATGATTTAAGCCATGACGCCCTCGATCAAGTTAAAGCGTGACGCCGTCAGAGTTCACATGCTATTTTCACTGGCTTATCATGAGTAAATTTCACGTCCAACTTTTCTTGCCAAAGCATGACGCCGTCCCATGTTAATTGTGACGCCGTCAAGAGTAACTTTTAGCCGATTTTTGAGACTTTGTCGTTTTCTTCACTTTAATGCTCCAAAAACGTCCAAAATGCCTCCTTTTCCAGATTTCTCCTCAAAAGTACCTAAAATGACAAAAGGAACGATTTAGGGCAATATTTGATCAAATAAATACGATTTAGGGCTTAAATGACCCCTTAAAAGCGGTACACTTTTCGCCTCATCAAATACCCTTACACTTGAGATTTGCTTGTCCTCAAGCAAATGCGCTTTTATTCTAATCAAAATACAAGTTAGGGGTCATTTAATGCTAACATAAAAGTAATTACAACAAATAATCGTTCCACTTCAATCATAATAAGCACGGAGATTACAAACTAGCACCTCACAAGTAGTGTTTAGATACTCACATCTCTCAAGTGTCATCAAAATAAATCTCATAAATGAAAACGGATAATATCTCTCACTACCTGTCATAGCAAATAGATTACCATAGGCTTGGGAAAGGATCGAAAACCTCCTCCACTAGGCGTAAGCACCTAAGATAAACTATCAAAGAGGGCTTTTAAATGGGTTATAACGTTAGGTGTAGGGAAAAGGAAAACACGGTTTTGTTGGATACGGGATATTTTACTGGTGGCGAGTTAAAAATCTTGATCAATTACATGTACTATACAATGTTGCTAAGCCAAGACTCGACTCAATCTTAAGCTAGAAACAAAATAACAAAATAACAAAAACATAAAAATAAACATAAAATGAAACGGGATGGTAGTCCGTATGTTTTTTCTACTTTTCTTTTTCTCATTTTTTTGTATTTTTCTTGATTTTTTCGATTTTTTTTTTTTTTTTTTTTTTCATACACTCTTGCCCTACCATCCAAAATAATACATCATAGGGGCATTGCATTCCCCTTACACTTGAATTTTTACATAACTTTACAAAAAACTATTCTAATGACTCGAATTAAGATAATTGAAAAACTTGGAGTACTTTTAAAATATTTAGCACATATGGGGGTAATAAATGATGTTCTTCCCCATTACTCCATTACACTAGTACTTTACCCATGAGTCCCAATCGTCCCAAAACAATATGTACAAGGATATGACTCGACTTAGCAACCATGTAATCAACTAGATAATTAACTTGGGTTTAAACAAATGTTGTAACAATAATGCACTAAAGATGAGTGCATGCAAGGTAGGCTAAGGCGATTTGGGTGTACATTTTAGTGGGGTGTAACAAATTCTTCCTTTAAGTAAAATGCTTAAAGGTCGAAACGAAAAGATAGGCTCTGAGGGGTGTACTAGGGGTATCGTGTACTAAAAATGAGTACAACGCAAAGGGTGTGGGAGAATTACTTGACCAATGTAGCCAATGTAATTATAACAAAAACACAGGTGTAAAACAATGGGTTAATCCTAATGCCTCTTATCATGTAGTAAATCTAACTACACGAATGTAGTCTCACTTGTGGCCTTGGAATGGTCCTAACGCAAGTTCTAGAATCTAAGTGCTACCGGTACACACATCATAGCATAAATGCTTTTCCTACCAATTCTAGGGGTGAACCTCACATATTTGGGGGTGGAAAATTTTTTTAGTGGTACGGTTTTTGTGCTAGTCATATAACTCCTATCCGTGAGACGCTCATTAAGATCAAAGTTTCACTCCTATATGTTGTAAAAAAATTTAAATTTGGCACTAAAATTGCCTTAACAAGTATTTCTCTCAGTTTTATTACACATCTACCATCAAACAAACAAAAATCAAGCGCAATAGCATTCTCTAATCGTACTTTTACCCCCCCTTACACTTAAGATGAACATTGTCCCCAATGTTCAAATAACAAGATGTAAAAGTAAATAAGGTAAAAGAATGAAATCAAATACTCCCCTGATTCGTTCGGTGGATAAAGAGGTAACATGGTTAGATCTTCTTCCAAGAGAATGTAGAAGCTCCAAGACTAATGCATCGTCAAAAGCTTGATTCCACAAACATCTCCTTGTCCAAAATAACCTGTTAATCCTGAGAAAACAAACAAGAAAAACCAAAGCATCAAACCGAACAAAGACAACTCACAACTAGGTGTAATTCCAGACTTAGAAATAAAACAATTAAAGATATAATGCTTGCGGAATGAATATTTGCAGATTTCCTGGAGTTTATAAAACTAAAGATTTAACAAAAACTTTATGACTCCGGTAGAAAAACAAAACTTGCAAAATTTCCAGAATTTTACACTTGACGCCGTCAGGTGTTAACCTTGACGCCGTCAGAAGTGACCTGCAGAAATTTTATGGTTAGTTTCCGGAAAATTTCTGGAAACACTTATGCCTCACTTCCTGGAAATCCTGCAAAATATTCATTATGACTCGATACAAGCATTTGACTCTAACAATTACTAGTATGCATGCTCATTTAATATTGTTGTGATTCATGTTCAATCTTGTTCTTGTAAACAAATTTGGATTCCCTTACACTTATCTTTTGCAAAAATACCTTTATATGTAGTTAAGACGAAGTTAAAAACAAAATAAAGCATTTTCACAATTTACTTTGAAACATGAGCACAAACAATAACAATTAAACTTGCATACGGAAACAAATAAAATCAAACAAACAAACAAATAAACACACAAAGCAAATAAAGCTTGGGTTGCCTCCCAAGAAGCGCTTGTTTTTGTTCGAGTCACGAGCCTGACTCTACCCTTATTTAACGGAAATAGGGGAGGTTTTCCCTACACTTAGGATTAAGTGCGGGTGAAAGTAGCGATACACACCCTTAGGGTGGAAATATGCCACGTGAGGTGAAGGGGGTGAGTGAATGGCTTCCTTCATCCTAAAACTACCCGGATAATAAGGGTTGATGGGTGGGTCGATTCCTCTTTTGTCTCCTAGATGTAAATCTAAGGATGGAAAGTTGTGTAAAGGTTGAGGTTCCGTTTCATCAACACTAGGAAATTCCCTAGAACTAAGAGTAAGGTTATCACTATAAGTATTCAAACCTATATCCTCTAGTGGTGCTTGGTCCAAGGATTCTACCTCCATCGGAATTCCTAAAGTTTCTTCTACATCTTCCGGGTAAGTCACGGGCGGTGTGTGTGCCTCAAATGATGGTTGAGTATTTTGTGGGCTTATGTTATTGACCTCATCATTCCACGTGTCAAGATCACCTATATCCTCATCATGTGTTTTGGTAGAATCTATCCTAAGCATTCTCCTAAGTATCTCACGTGCTTCTCTAGGCATCTCAACTTCAATGTCCGAATCATAAGGATCTTCCTCAATAATCTTATGTTCAATTTGCCTAAAGGATTCATCATGTGTTCCTTGAGATTCAAAGTCATTGGTCATAAAACCTAGGTCTTTTTGATCAATGTGATCATGCTCGGCTAAATCCTCCTCAATTGTTTTCTTAGGTAGTGATAACAGCAAACCTAGTGCTTCATCCAACTTATGGTTTGTTGCAACGGCTCTCTCCATAATTCCTTGGCAAACTAGGTCGCATTTCCTATTGGCCTCACTAAAACGAGATCTTAAACATGGAGGTTGTTCATAAGAATCTATCCTAGGTGAAGGCTCATATGATTCATAGGTGTCTCTAAATGAGGTATTTTGAACTTCTTGGTGTTCTAGCCACTCAACCATATCGTGCAATCTTAGAAGTCTAAGTGAAAAGTCCATTTGAAGCAAATTACAAACAAAATCACAAAGAAAAGATAGACTACAAGAAAACTACAAAATAAAAAGAAAAAATCTCACTTGATAGGAATCTTGTGAGTAGACCTAATAAAAATAAAATTTCAACCTAAGCAATAACTACTCCCCGGCAGCGGCGCCAAAAACTTGATTGCGTGGTTTTGTAACCTTACAACAGGTTTTACCTCTCGAGGGATCTCAAGAGGCTTACAACCCCACCAGGCAGTGTACCTGACCGATGTAGTATAGTGTAGTGGTAAGTACGGGGGATTGATCGTTCTCCACAGGGAATAGTGTTCGTTAGGTATGAAAGGCTACTCTAATTAGGTCTAAGGGTTGAGGAAGATTCTTTTTTATGTTTTTATAATTTTATGAAAGCAAGTAAAATCTCGGGTTTGAAGGAGTGGGCGGAATTAGTTGCTAGTCAACTAACCCAAATTACTACGAATGCAAATAAAATAAATAACTGAAAATAAAATGTGGTGAGAAACTTATGTGTAGAGAAATGTGTTTACTTAGATTTCCTTACTCCCTAACTATCTTTTACCGGTTAATTAGTGTGTATTAGTCACGTGGATGACGGGTGTATTCCTTAATACCATTCGTGGGGTGGCGTACTTACTTCCCCAACTCTACAAGCTCCTACTTCACTCCTATGTCGAGCCGGCTAGGAAGCTCCTAACATGGGATCACTAGAATTCGCTTGTGCATTAAATACAACCATAAAAACCTTTAGTACGCGTTTGGTTCATGTTTCTTAAGACGTTCAAGCAAGTTACCGAATAGGAAGTTAGCCAGTTTTCTTAAGCCTAACATAGATAAACAATCATCCAATACAACTAACAACACACTAACAACCAATAATCAATAGCTAGGTTTCATTAGATCTAAGCAAACACAAGATAAATTTAGCCTAACATGTTAAACAAAAGACAAGAATAAGATAGAATCAAACAACACATAGACATATTGAATGATTAATTGATAACTTATCTTTCAATGAAACATGGAAGATCTCAAGGCAAAAAGCCCTGAAAAAGTAGCTAAAATCGTCTTAGGGTTTTCTCCCAAAACTCCACACACTAAGCTCTCTCTAATGACAAAAAATTAGAAAACTATATATAGATTTTTGGATCTGACGGCGTCACCTTATGGAGTGTGACGCCGTCACCTCGCCGCTTTTAGGGTTCCCGGATGACCATCTTGACGCCGTCCCTCTTTAGCTCTTCAAAAATCCATTCTGGCTTATCAAGGCTTGACGCCGTCTAACAATGAACGTGACGCCGTCCCCTTATGATTTAAGCCATGACGCCCTCGATCAAGTTAAAGCGTGACGCCGTCAGAATTCACATGCTATTTTCACTGGCTTATCATGAGTAAATTTCACGTCCAACTTTTCTTGCCAAACCATGACGCCGTCCCATGTTAATTGTGACGCCGTCAAGAGTAACTTTTAGCCGATTTTTGAGACTTTGTCGTTTTCTTCACTTTAATGCTCCAAAAACGTCCAAAATGCCTCCTTTTCCAGATTTCTCCTCAAAAGTACCTAAAATGACAAAAGGAACGATTTAGGGCAATATTTGATCAAATAAATACGATTTAGGGCTTAAATGACCCCTTAAAAGCGGTACACTTTTCGCCTCATCACCTGAGCAAACGGCTACAGGTAAAGACAAGTCAAATCCGTTTATAGTTGCTGATTTGCTAATAAATCAGATGGTTATCAATGTACCATGGTCTAATACACCTAAACATTGGCTACTCCAGTAGTGATGGCTATTGGTAAAGAGACATCAAATCCATTAATTTTCAATGATTCACCTCTCACAGGAGTTAACACACCTGGATGTGATGAGAATAGTATGAAACTTAAGTGATTTGATGTACATCTTGTCATAAGTAGCAGTCAAGTTCAAGTGAATGTTGTGGTGACCAGTCAATATGTTTTGAAGAAGATTTCCTATTCTTGCTGAACTATTGAAGTTGCTGCTGGATGCTATAGAAGTTGGAATCTTGCAAGTTATGGATGTTGCTGCTGGTTACTAATTATTGCTGCTGCTAAGTCGCAGTCCTCAAGCCTGAGAAGTTCAAAGCTCTATCACGTTGGAATCTTGCAGGTTAACCTAGTCAACCTCAAGATTAGGGGAGGATTGTTAGGATCTCTGGGAAATAAGAGTTTCATTGTTGCTGCCGATAGTGTTAAGCTGGTTCCTGCCAATAGCTTTGGTTCCTGCTGAAATCTCATTGCTGCCGACAGTGTTATCTCGTTCCTACCGATAGTGTTGTTGCTGCGGATAGTATTGTTAGTTATCCGTATATTTAGAATGTTTGTTAAGATTTATTTTTAGAAGAGATCTCGTTTATCTCTTTACACATTTTCTTGTAGAACGGGTTAGGGTTAAGTCATCTTGTTAGTATAAAAGATAAACCCGTCTATGAGTTTATGTACACCTTTAACGTTTTCAATATTCAATAAACAATTCTTAGTTCATAGTTTGATCCATAGAGGATCATTGTCGTTTAAAGTTTTCTTCTTTATTATACTTGCTGTTTAGTTTCCGCATAAATGCTTGTATAGCATACAGAGGTTCTCGTTTAACCAAGCTCAATCAAGCTCGAAGTACTCGATCCTACAAAACCCTAGACCCAATATTAAGAAAAATTGGAGTAAGATGACTTACAATTTTTGTTGAAAAGGGTGAGAACGATTGAGGATATTGAAACTCAATGTCTTGAATATGATCTTGAAGGGGTGTAATTAAGTTTTGGGTGTGAGGTTAAGTTATGACAGCAGTTGTTGAGGTTATGAGGGTTTGGAATGAGTGGTGTGGAAAAAGGGAACAGAAATACGGAATGTTCCAGATGCACGGTTTCACGGTACCGTTAAATTTAACTGTGCCGTGCCACATTTAGTGGAGCCGTGTATATGCAATAATGGTTTTCTGTCCCATTTTGATATTTGACGAATAAGTCTCGCTGTTTTAGTGAGACTTTATGACACGAGGAAAGAATTTATACCTAATAAATTCCTTTGACTAGGGAACCTAAACTAGACTTAACGAGACATACGAGATGACTTCAAGAGTCATGAGGTTTATGGAACATGTTTCATCATTCCTAGACCTAGACGAAGGTAGTTGAAGGATTCTCGTTTGAGAGGTTTGGTAAGGATGTCTGCGATATTGTCCTGAGAAGGAACTTTCTCAATAGAAATATTTCCTTTCTGAACATTATCACGAAGGAAGTGGTGGCGAATTTTGATATGTTTAGTACGGGAGTGTTGAATGGGGTTTTTGCTCAAGTCAATAGCACCTTTATTATCACACATAATGGGGACGTCATCTAAATGGATGTCATAGTCTATAAGAGCTTGTTTCATCCATAGTGCTTGTTGACATGCCTTTCCGGCGCTTACATACTCGGCTTCGGTTGTGGAAATAGCAAGAGCCGTTTGTTTCTTGGAGAACCAAGAAGTTAAGCAACAACCCATGAAGGTACAAACGCCACTCGTACTCTTTCGATCCACATAATCTCCCGCATGATCAGAGTCGGCATAGACAATAGTTTCTACACCGGTCCCCTTGGGATAGAATAATCCCAAGTGTATAGTGCCTTTAATGTATCGGAAGATACGCTTAACCGCTTCGAGGTGAGAGGTTTTGGGATCCTCTTGGAAGCGAGCACAAAGGAAGACACTAAACATGATGTCGGACCTACTTGCCATGAGGTATAGTAAACTTCCTATCGTACCTCTATACTTAGTGCTATCAACGGACTTACCTTCTTCATCTTTCGTGAGTTTTATTTCCGTGGACATGGGAGTTTTCATAGGCTTAGACTCTTCTAAAATAAACTTCTTAAGCATCTCTTTACTATACTTAGCTTGATTAAAGAAGATACCATCTTCCATTTGTTTAATTTGTAGACCAAGGAAGAAATTTAATTCACCCATCATGCTCATCTCAAACTCGTCATGCATGATCTTAGAGAAATCATTACACATCTCTGGACAAGTTGATCTGAATATAATGTCGTCGACATATATTTGAACATTGATGAGATGTGAATCTCTTTTCTTTGTGAAGAGTGTGTTATCAACCTTTCCCATGGTATATTCATGTTCAATCAAGAAAGCTTTCAGTCTATCATACCAAGCTTTAGGAGCTTGTTTAAGACCATAGAGTGCTTTCTTGAACTTGTAAACATGATTCGGATATTCGAAATCAACAAATCCCGGAGGTTGTGCAACATACACCTCCTTGTTGATATAACCATTAAGGAACGCACTCTTCACGTCCATTTGGTATAGTTTAAAGTCTAAGGCACAAGCATAGGCAAGGAGTATTCTAATTGATTCTAATCTAGCTACGGGTGCATAGGTTTCATCATAATCTATTTCCTCTTGTTGGTTATAGCCTTGTGCTACCAACCTTGCCTTATTCCTAACTACGACGCCATTTTCGTCGAGTTATTCCTAAACACCCACTTAGTTCCTATGATTGTTTGATTCTTAGGAAGAGGTACTAAATCCCAAACTTGGTTTGCGGTGAATTGATTAAGTTCTTCTTGCATGGCAAGTATCCAACTTTCATCCTTAATCGCTTCACCTACATTCTTAGGTTCTACGGTTGATATGAAACAAAAGAAATTACTTTTGTTTTGTGCTTGTGACCTAAGGGTTCTTTGGTTTAGATTACCTATGACATTTTCAATAGGATGGTTTTTGGATTCCTTAATGTTGACAATTTCGTCAACTTCAACTATTTCATCCTCAATGTCATCTTCTAGGGTTTTCTTGCCATTAACCTTAATGACTTCGTCCTCATCTAAGTCATCATTCTCCAAGGGTGATGTCTTAGTTTGTGGAGGACTTTCATCGAATGTCACGTTGAGTGATTCTTCGACTTTCATGGTTTCTCTATTGAGGACAACATAAGCTTTACTATTTTGGGAGTAACCTAGGAAGATACCTTCGTAAGACTTTGGGTCAAACTTGGTGAGGTAATCTTTAGTGTTTAGTATGAAGCACTTGCTTCCAAACACTCTAAAGTAATCAAGAGTAGGTTTTCTACCTTTCATGATTTCATATGGGGTTTTTCCTAGGATAGGTCTAATTAGAATCCTATTAAGAATATAAGTTGAGGTGTCCACCGCATTACACCAAAAAATTTGCGGAATTGATTGTTCATTCAACATCGTTCTACTCATCTCTTGTAGAGTACGATTTTTCTGCTCTACTACCCCATTTGATTGTGGAGTGCGTGGAGCCGAGAAATTGTGAGTAATACCATTAGCATCACAATATACTCCAAATTTCACTTCATTATCAAATTCCCGACCATAATCCGTCCTAATAGAAACTATTGTACATCCTAGCTGGTTTTGGACTTTCTTACTAAAGATTTCAAATTCCTCAAAAGCTTGTGTCTTATTCTTAAGAAATCTATTCCAAGTATACCTAGAATAGTCATCAACTATTACTAAGGTGTAGTGATTTCCTCCGTAGCTCCGTACGGCGGATGGACCGAATAAGTCCATGTGAAGGAGTTCTAGGCATCTAGAGGTCGAGACCATATTCTTAGCTTTGTGACTTGAATGAGCTTGTTTTCCAACTTTACAAGCGTCACAAAAGTGTTTGTCGAACTTAATCTTAGGTAGGTTTCTAACTAATTCCTTAGATGCCAATGATTGTATCAAACACATATTGGCGTGACCTAACCTCCTATGCCATAGAGTTGAATTATCATCTATGGTTGCTAAGTATATCCTATCCTGAGGCTTATTTCCTATTTTCATAACAAATAAGCCATTTCTCCTAACTCCTTTGCCTATGGTTTTACCATCCTTAATGATCTCACTGCCCTCTTCAGAGAATATAACTCTACACTTATTATCTACCATTTGACTAATACTAAGCAAATTAAATCCTAAGTTATCTACATGCTCAACATTTCTAATAGTGAGGGAGTTTTGAGTGATCGTACCTTTGCCTATAATGTTGCCCTTAAGTTTGCTACCGAAAGTGACATTATCTCCGTTGTATGCCTTGTATGATGAGAATAAACTTTGGTTACCCATCATATGGTTAGTGCATCCACTATCCTTGACCCATTCATCAGGCTCCAAGTCAATTCCCAAGCATATCTATTGCAAAAGACAAACATTCAAACATTTGGTCCCCAATATCTCATGGGTCCAAAGTGGTTAGCATTAAACATCCCATGCATTACTTGCATGTGGTTAGGATGTTGGAACGGAGGGCAAATTTCCCATGGCAAGTAACTTTGTAGTTGACAGTCATTCCAAGTTACGGGATAGTTACTTGGAAAACTTTGTCTTCTAGAGTTACGTCTCGGTAGAGGAGTTCTTGACCGAGGTTTGGGTGTGTTTGTTTTCTAGGTGGAGGAGTCTTAGACCTAGTGGGTTTTACAAATCTAGGTCTGGGGTTTGACATAGGTTTGTAAAATTTTTTGACTTCCTCTATACTAGCAATAGAGACCTTTGTACCATTTACAATTATGTGAGTTGGTTTAGGACCTGATTTGTTTTTGAAATTTGACTCAGTTCTGTCTCCAGTGCTAGACGGTACCACGGTTCCGTTAAATTTAATGGTACCGTTGGTACCTTTAGTGGTGCCGTCTGGGGATTTGACAGAATTCGTGGGTTTGACAGATTTTACTTGATTTGTTTTATCTGTCGAAGCATTTTCTGTTTCCTTTTTAAACCTAATGATCCTAATTGCATTTTCCATGAGTTTTTCATTTTCTACTCGAAGATTTATGCATGACTCACAACCTACGTCTATTTCTTTATTTCTTTCAAGTCCTTTGACTTTATCCTTTAGTTCTAACAATTTTGCATAGATTATTATGTTCGTCATTTAGTATGTTATCATCTATTGATGAGTTGTCATCTATAAAATTAGGGTAGTCGTAACATACCTCATTAGAAGCGTGAGCCATCAGGCATGTTTAGTCCTTGGGCTTCTTTTCTTCATCATCACCGCTATCACTCCAGGAGCCTCCTATGAGAGCTCGTTGGTTGTTGAATTTCGGTGGTTTGGGACACTCTCCTATGAGGTGATTAGGATCTCCGCATCTAAAGCATTTCCTATCACTTGTCCCTTTCTTTTCAACATGGTTCTTTTGTGATGTCTTCTTCTCATCACGAGGTTGCCTAACGAACCTACCTCTTCTCCTAAAGAACTTTTTTAAGTCCCTAACCGCTAATGCATATTCCTCATCTTCACTATCGGAACTCGAGCATTCCTCATCACTAGACTCCTTCTTAGCTTTCAATGCTAGAGATCTAACTCTCTCGCTTTTGCCTTTGACTATGTCGGAGTCCTTCTTGATTATCATCTCATGAACTTTCAAGTTTCCTATAAGTTCATCGAGTGACAAGGTCGCCAAGTCCTTTGACTCTTCTATGGCGGTGACCTTTGCTCTCCATTTAGGATGCAGAGCCCTAAGAAACTTCCTAACATAATTCTTGCTAGAGTAACCTTCATCAAGAGCTTTAAGACTAGTGATAATAGTATTAAATCTAGCCAAAGCATTATCTATTGACTCATCTTCCGAAATGGAAAATTATTCATATTGTTGAACAAGAAGATCTATCTTGTTCTCTTTGACTTGGTTATTACCTTGGTGAGTGACTAGCAACGTTTTCCAAATCTATTTTGCCTTATTACACATAAAAATTCTTTTAAATTCCTTTTTAGGCAAAGCATTATAAATCATCATTTTAGCCTCATTATTTTTGGCTAATTTCCTTTTAAGTTCATCAATTTGTTTATCATGATAAGAAACTATCTCATCCATTTTAGTTTCCAGATTCATTTGAATAGGTTGAAAGTCACCCTCGGTAATAACATGCCAAAGATCAATGTCTTTTGATTTTACATATGTTTCGAATCTTGTTTTCCAATAAATAAAACAATCGGTTTCGAAAAGTGGTGGTCTTCGCATAGATTGCCTTTCTAGATATTTGTCAGAATCCATTGATCGATTCAAGTTTTAAAATACAATATACTTTAAAATCTTGACTGACGTGGCTTCTGATACCAATTTTGGGAAACTAGAAGGGGGGGTTGAATAGTTTACCGGTTTAAAGTTCTTTTTTAAAAATCTTGTTTTAAAAGTTGGCTATTGGAAACTTTGATTCGAACTCTATGTGTAACCAATCAACACCAATATGAATTACACACTAAATTAACTAATACAAAATAATGAAAGTAAAGAGTAGAGTTGGAAAGATCAAACCGAGACAAAGGATTTACAGTGGTTTGGCTACGAAGCACTTCTTCGCCCTACTCCACTCCCCGAGTACCACACTCGAGAGTTTCAAGCACTATGTCAACAACCTCCCTTCAGGTGGAGAAAACCGTACACGTCGCTTATCCTATTAACGACACTAAGCTAAATGTCGAGTGCTAATCTTAGCTAGCACCAATCTACCAAGGTCCACGTAACCAATCACACAAGCCCTAATGGCTACAAGAGATCACCACGATCTCAACACGATCACAAAGATCAACTCTCACTTCACTCTACTTAATCTAACTACTCTAGATCCTTTGATCACTCACACACAAGCCCAATGGCTTTAAGAGATCTTCACTATCTCTTAAGATCACAATGATCTTCACTCACACTCTTACAAAAGAAAGATAATCTTGATGTATGCTAAGATACAACAAGGATGTAACAAGTGTTACACAAACCTAACAACTATAACTCTTGTATCTTCTTGAATAATTTGAGTTCTTCTCTTGCTAATGAAGAGGAATGATAACACCTTGTATCAACTTGGATACTTGTGTTCTTCTCTTGCTAATGAAGAGGAATGAAGAGGATCACTTGGAGGATGATTGGATCACTCTTGAACAAAAGAAAAACTAACCTAAATGATCTAAGAAAGAAAGTGTGAAGAGAGTATTCAACTCAGAAAGTTTTGTGTGTGTAAGGATGCCTAAAATCTGTGAAAGGGGTTGGTATTTATAGGCAAAGAAAATCTGAACATTACAGAAAAAATAGTACGGACGGCTCCACTAAACATGCCACGGCTCCACTAAATTTAGTGGAACCGTGGAGCCGTCCTAGACTAAGACGCTCCAAATTTCGTCTTTTCTGGTGAAAACTTATTTGGGGAAGGTTGGAGCTGATTTTGGGGGGGAAAATAGCTGTTGTGATTTTCAAACTTATTTTTCCATTAAAACATTTCTTAATATTTCAAAAATAATTTGTCATTTGTTATATTTGAAAAAATGTTTTGTCCCATTAAAATGTGAAGTCTCAAAACACAAATTCACTTCTTTGATCATTTTTCGAGTTATAAATTTGTTCTAGAGTGATTTGCGTAGAAACGGGATCTTCCGATTAAAAACTTATTTACGTTAATTTTAACGTAACGTGATTTCACATTTTGTCATCCATAAAACGTGAAGTAATCGAAAGATATAAATAAAGTTTTTAGAACATTATTTGCATCAACATTTTCCTTATGACTGCCGGATGCCTGCCAGTTTAGCTTGCTATGATTTGAGCGTTATTTGTCTTATTTGATTAAGTGTTATGATATACTATTTGAGTATTTTATTAAGCATATATGATATAAGTATTTTCTATATACTTACACGTGTCGCACCATATTTGTCACAGACTATGTCTCTCCCTTTCGGTACACATGATGAGGTAGCTGCTACTGGACACACTTCTCCGTTGCGACAGCCAGTTCCATTTGCAGATGACCCGTTGATGGAGGTTATCAGAGCCGCTGCTCAGCCACCTATTCCAGCTCAGCATACTCACACCACACCAGTGTCTACCTCACCATATTTACCCCGATACACCACAACTCACCGCTCATCCCCAGCCCAGCTATACACTTTCACCCATCATGTTCAGGATACCCCACCTATCAGACGTCGGGCTTCGTATAGGCGAGTCCGTGGACGTCGCCTCCAGCTTTCATCTGTGTTTCTATCACCTAGGAGGAGGACCAGATCAAATTATGAGGGTACCCCTTGACGTGCGTGTGTATTGCTCTAATTTTTATAACCACGGCAGCGGCTCCAAAGACTTGGTGCGCGCGTGTTGTGTCGTTGTGGTTTTAGCAGTATTCAAGTTTTAAATTTATATTTAGCTGACTTATCAATAACACACACTTTAACGAGCAGTGTACCCGGTCAGTATGAATATAATGGTAAGTAGAGTGTCGATCACTAAGAGTGGAACGTATTATCTAGTTATTCTAATCAGTATTTTAATATCTTAAGTTAGCTATACAACCTAATCTAACCCAAGGGGGTTCAGCCTGAGAGACTGGCACGGTTTGGTTATGATTAAATAATAAACTAAACTAATAGGCACGAATCAGCTATTAGCACACACGTACACAGATAAATACTTGAGACAATAAGAAGACCTGTCCTGATAGTTAAGTAGCTTGTCACTTGTTTTATTGCTAGTTTTATATGAAGTGTATAGTTCGATGCAACGCACCGAGATTAATCCCTTTCTCGTTGGCTCTAATCTTATCGGCGAGTAAACCCTTAATGATTACTTATGTCTATCCTATTTACCTTTCTTCCTACTTTTCTACAGACGATAGAATGCATAGGCGATAGAATAAATAGGCGAGGAAGGGGCATGGCGACCCAAGCAATGCTCAGCTAGACACAGAGGTTATCAATGCACTAATAAAAGTCACCAAAGACATCAACATATAAACTTTAATTAATGGGAAAGCAATTTTAAGGGGAGTTGAAGTGCATGAATAAATCAATGACACAAGCCCATCAATCCTGATGAATTAAAGTGTACTAATACAATAAAACAAAACTACTTAATGAATTGAATACATGCAGGACCTTCTTATAGCTCTTGTATCTTCGTTCAAGGTGTGTCTTGTGATGCTACTTCGTCTGAATTCGTCCTAGGGTTTCTTCGGTCTTTGTGTTTTTGCTAAATGTCGAACTCCGAAATTCGTCTGACTTTGGGGTATTTATAGTTTCTGTCTGAGGGCTAGATGCGGCGCATAGGATAAGTAGATGCGGCGCATTGACTTAACTTCGCGTGGGGTCCAAGATTAATATATTCAGGAATATTCGTACACCGCCAGAAGATGCGGCGTAACTCCATTTCTAGATGCGGCGCATGTCCTTGCTGTCTTGGATCGTAGCTTGTGAAATCTTGATAGTGATGCGTCGTATATAATAAGTAGGATGCGGCGTATCTAGAGCATAATAATCTTGATCTTGTACATTTCAGTAGACTCTTAACTTCTTGCTTGTTTTGCTCCATAATTAGTCCAAAATCGCCAAGTTTCACATAATACTTGTTTTTACCTGAGAATTAAAAAAGTAAACATTAACGTATCGATTCTCACAGATAATATAATAAAACAAGTCAAATAAATAGGATAAATGATGGTAATAAAATGTACTTATTTGAGTTCATCAAATATCCCCCCACTTGAACTTTACTTGTCCCCAAGTAAACCTTAGAATAAATCTTATGAAAATGTATCCTAAAAAATATTTGGATTTATTTTTATATTTAAGCATGTATTCATTTTGTCATAATCACACAACCAAACACTTAACAAATTAGAAATAAAATAAAATATATTTTGATAAAAGCAAATCTAATCAGTTAACTGTCCAGTCGTGACGAATATTCTATCATAAGTTTGGCAAGTATACGCATCTCCTCCACTAAAGCCAAGGAATAACAAGTCTAAAACGGTAAAAAGGGTTTGTTGGTTAAGGGTTAATCATTCTTCTTAATCTCTATCGATCTCAAATTCCAGAAAAGGCGACAAAATCACGAATACATGATCGAATCCACGAACACGATACTTGCAATTGCTCAAATCCTTAACTCGAATAGGCTAAAGATAGGACCAAGTAATCTTCACCAATAATATTATATCAAAAAGGGCGAAAAAATCATAAATACATAGCCGAATCCATGACTACGATACTTAAGATTGCTCAAATCCCTAATCTCAATAAATCAAAGGTTTGGATAAAGAATAATATAGGGTATGGATAATATTTGGGATACAAATTGGTGTAAAATGAAAAATAAACAAAACAGATAAATTAAAATCCTAAGTGTGGTTAATGACTATCCCAACCATCCCATGAATAAGACTCATATCACTGAATAACTCACGCTTTAACACTTGAAACACACGCTTTAGTTAGACACGAATTATACTCAACAAGGTCTCAATCAAAGAATAACCTTAGTTGGCGTTCCCATAACGTCCAACTCCCATTCAATCCAGAAATATAATATACAACAAATAGTGGTGATATCGACCACTTAATACAAAACTTTGCATAAGTTGGTTAAAACAAACATCCAACTTTTCCTTTTTCTATTTCTTTTCTTTTTTTTTCCATTTTTTTTTTAATTTTTTTTTAACTTGAAACATAAACATAGATGTGTAAAATTTCACTACATCACTATAGCGATAACTCTGGATAATTTTTCCATACTTTTCATGATTTCAGAAATAACGATAATGGTGAAAGTAGTAAACACACGAAAAACAAACTCAAAGATATAGAATATTTACTTTCACTCCAATTGCATTGTGCAATTTCCCGACCTAACCATAGATAATGAATTACGCACGCGAACACAGGTAATGTAAGGAAACACACTTTGCCTAAAACAATTAACCAACCAGGGATTTTAATCTACAGGGTAGGCTAAGGTGTAAGGGTGTAACGAAACATTATAACAAAGGTGTAAGAAACGAAAGGAATGGCTCTGAGTGTTTTTCTAGGGGTATCTTACTCTAAAAGTGAGAGTAACAAAAGGGTTTATTCGGGGGTTAACTAACCAGTGTAGTTAGTTAATATCACATAACATATAAAGGCTATTTGGGTGAAATCCTAGAAATTTACCAATTTAGACAAGTCATTCCAATTATGTAGATAATACTTATTATGGTGGTCTCGAATAGTATACAAGCCAAGTTCTAAAGTTTACAAGTCACCGGCACACTCATAGATTTGTGACTTTTTGAAAAGTTCACAATTTTTGAAAATAACGTCATGTGTGCAGCAATGTAATTTAGACTTAAACAAAAATATGCTAAAAATTTTAAATTTTGATATATTAAGCACATTTTAAGCATATTTTGTAAAAGTTTAGGACAAGTAAGTGTTCTAATTCTCCAATCCCCCCACTTAAGTTAAACAACATCCTCGTTGTTTGTATAAAAGATTAAAAATTGGAAAATAAAAGAATTAGAACAGAAAAACTCCCCTGAGATTTGCTCGGTATGATCCTCCATTTGTATAAGAGCAAAAATCATCTTTCTTGTGGATGAGAACGTTTAAGCTTCATAATTGATGTATCTACAGGAAATGCAGGAATCTATAATACCATCAAGACTTTAACACACCTAAGTTAAGAAGGTTCAAACTTGCATAATACATTAGTAGTTAGTGAAAATAAAACTGAAAAATTAAAATGAAAATCATCAGGTCAGTCGATACGCCGTATCTTATGGAAAAAGATACGCCGTATCGAGCCTGGAATAAGTACGAATCAGAATAGAAGATGCGTCGCATCCTTAGCCAGGTATGCGCCACATTAAAATAAACTGACAGAAAGTTTTAAAGTTAAAAATAAAAATGTAGAAAATTAAGTAAGATATGACCAGTGCAGGAGATGCGTTGCATCTTAATATTGAGATGCGCCGTATCTTCCGCGGGCCTGACAGACTCGACATAGAACAGAATAGTAAAATTTTTCTCTCCGGTTTGTCTCCCGGTCAGCACTTGTCTTTATTCCAGAGTCTTCAAGTTAGACTCACGTTCAGCTCCTGTTCCAGTAGTTCTGGTTCAAACTCGACAACTTCGTTATCAGTGTTGTCGATGTAATTATCAAGGTATTTCCCTTTAGGTCGTGCCTTTGGAACAAAACTCCTTTAATCACCCTTGACAATTGGTGCACTTCAATCGTCACTTCTCTAATCATATTGTTTTGTTCTTTCAGCAATAGTTCCTTTCCGCTTTCTTGGGCAAACTTTGATATAACCTCGTCGATTGTAAGTTTGATCCTTGATCCTCCGAACCAGCTTGGAAAAAGATCAATCATCATTCCTGAAACATAGAACAAATAGGCTTCGAAGTAAAAAATTTCTAAGAGACAGGAAAGATGATTAGAATTTTCTCCGTTCGGGATAAATAAAAGTTACTGATATCTGAAGACGATGTGCCGTATCCTATAAATAGGATGCGCCGTATCTTATAATCGTTAAAAATAAATCAGACTTTTATTCAGAAAACAGATACGCCGCTTATGAATTAGAATGCGCCGTATTTAGTTTAGATTATCAAAAATCGATTATATTTACTAAAATTAAATGCGTCGTATTAACAAAAGCTAATGCGCCGTATTTACGTTACGTTTCAAAATACAAGATTTTTGATTTAGTAGATGCGCCGTATCGATAAAAATCGATGCGTCGTATCTATTTAATAATTCGAAAACTGTTTTTAATTTAAATAATAGATACGCCGTATCTGCTAAAGCAGATGCGTCGTATAGCGTTATTGTTTAGAAATTTTTTTATCAAAAACAGAATACGCCGTATCTTGGGGAAAGATGCGACGTATCGAATTTTTTTAAACGCGTTGTATTCTATAAAAATTAAACGCAATACGCCGTATCTAAGAAAATAGATGCGCCGTATCGTTTATATTAGCACAGTACAACGATAGCAGTATGCAGAAAAACAGAAAAAATAAAAACAAAAATTAAAACAAGCAAAAAGAAACAAAATTAAAGAAAATAAAAACACACAAAACAAAAAATATGCAAATAATACAATGAATGCAAATTAACTAATATACAACAGAGTTAGCGGTTAGAATTAAAATTAAAAGGAAAAACCTAATTAAAATACAAATCAAATTAACAGATAATAACAATTCACACCCCGGCAACGGCGCCAAAAACTTGATGTGCGTGTGTATTGCTCTAATTTTTATAACCACGGCAGCGGCTCCAAAGACTTGGTGCGCGCGTGTTGTGTCGTTGTGGTTTTAGCAGTATTCAAGTTTTAAATTTATATTTAGCCGACTTATCAATAACACACACATTAACGAGCAGTGTACCCGGTCAGTATGAATATAATGGTAAGTAGAGTGTCGATCACTAAGAGTGGAACGTATTATCTAGTTATTCTAATCAGTATTTTAATATATTAAGTTAGCTATACAACCTAATCTAACGCAAGGGGGTTCAGCCTGAGAGACTGGCATGGTTTGGTTATGATTAAATAATAAACTAAACTAATAGGCACGAATCAGCGATTAGCACACACGTACACAGATAAATACTTGAGACAATAAGAAGACCTGTCCTGATAGTTAAGTAGCTTGTCACTTGTTTTGTTGCTAGTTTTATATGAAGTGTATAGTTCGATGCAACGCATCGAGATTAACCCCTTTCTCGTTGGCTCTAATCTTATCGGCGAGTAAACCCTTAATGATTACTTATGTCTATCCTATTTACCTTTCTTCCTACTTTTCTATAGACGATAGAATGCATAGGCGATAGAATAAATAGGCGAGGAAGGGGCATGGCGACCCAAGCAATGCTCAGCTAGACACAGAGGTTATCAATGCACTAATAAAAGTCACCAAAGACATCAACATATAAACTTTAATTAATGGGAAAGCAATTTTAAGGGGAGTTGAAGTGCATGAATAAATCAATGACACAAGCCCATCAATCCTGATGAATTAAAGTGTACTAATACAATAAAACAAAACTACTTAACGAATTGAATACATGCAGGACCTTCTTATAGCTCTTGTATCTTCGTTCAAGGTGTGTCTTGTGATGCTACTTCGTCTGAATTCGTCCTAGGGTTTCTTCGGTCTTTGTGTTTTTGCTAAATGTCGAACTCCGAAATTCGTCTGACTTTGGGGTATTTATAGTTTCTGTCTGAGGGCTAGATGCGGCGCATAGGATAAGTAGATGCGGTGCATTGACTTAACTTCGCGTGGGGTCCAAGATTAATATATTCAGGAATATTCGTACACCGCCAGAAGATGCGGTGTAACTCCATTTCTAGATGCGGCGCATGTCCTTGCTGTCTTGGATCGTAGCTTGTGAAATCTTGATAGTGATGCGCCGTATATAATAAGTAGGATGCGGCGTATCTGGAGTAGAATAATCTTGGTCTTGTACATTTCAGTAGACTCTTAACTTCTTGCTTGTTTTGCTCCATAATTAGTCTAAAATCGCCAAGTTTCACATAATACTTGTTTTTACCTGAGAATTAAAAAAGTAAACATTAACTTATCGATTCTCACAGATAATATAATAAAACAAGTCAAATAAATAGGATAAATGATGGTAATAATATGTACTTATTTGAGTTCTTCAAATATCCCCCCACTTGAACTTTACTTGTCCCCAAGTAAACCTTAGAATAAATCTTATGAAAATGTATCCTAAAAAATATTTGGATTTATTTTTATATTTAAGCATGTATTCATTTTGTCATAATCACACAACCAAACACTTAACGAATTAGAAATAAAATAAAATATATTTTGATAAAAGCAAATCTAATCGTTTAACTGTCCAGTCGTGATGAATATTCTATCATAAGCTTGGCAAGTATACGCATCTCCTCCACTAAAGCCAAGGAATAACAAGTCTAAAATGGTAAAAAGGGTTTGTTGGTTAAGGGTTAATCATTCTTCTTAATCTCTATCGATCTCAAATTCCAGAAAAGACGACAAAATCACAAATACATGATCGAATCCACGAACACGATACTTGCAATTGCTCAAATCCTTAACTCGAATAGGCTAAAGATAGGACTAAGTAATCTTCACCAATAATATTATATCAAAAAGGGCGACAAAATCATAAATACATAGCCGAATCCACGACTACGATACTTAAGATTGCTCAAATCCCTAATCTCAATAAATCAAAGGTTTGGATAAAGAATAATATAGGGTATGGATAATATTTGGGATACAAATTGGTGTAAAATGAAAAATAAACAAAACAGATAAATTAAAATCCTAAGTGTGGTTAATGACTATCCCAACCATCCCATGAATAAGACTCATATCACTTAATAACTCACGCTTTAACACTTGAAACACACGCTTTAGGTAGACACGAATTATACTCAACAAGGTCTCAATCAAAGAATAACCTTAGTTGGCGTTCCCATAACGTCCAACTCCCATTCAATCCATAAATATAATATACAACAAATAGTGGTGATATCGACCACTTAATACAAAACTTTACATAAGTTGGTTAAAACAAACATCCAACTTTTCCTTTTTCTATTTCTTTTATTTTTTTTTTCCATTGGTTTTTTATTTATTTTTTTTTTAACTTGAAACATAAACATAGATGTGTAAAATTTCACCACATCACTATAACGATAACTCTGGATAATTTTTCCATACTTTTCATGATTTCAGAAATAACGGTAATAGTGAAAGTAGTAAACACACGAAAAACAAACTCAAAGATATACAATATTTACTTTCACTCCAATTGCATTGTGCAATTTCCCGACCTAACCATAGATAATGAATTACGCATGCGAACACAGGTAATGTAAGGAAACACACTTTGCCTAAAACAATTAACCAACGACGGATTTTAATCTACAGGGTAGGCTAAGGTGTAAGGGTGTAACGAAATATTATAACAAAGGTGTAAGAAACGAAAGGAATGGCTCTGAGTGTTTTTCTAGGGGTATCTTACTCTAAAAGTGAGAGTAACAAAAGGGTTTATACGGTGGTTAACTAACCAGTGTAGTTTGTTAATATCACATAACATATAAAGGCTATTTGGGTGAAATCCTAGAAATTTACCAATTTAGACAAGTCATTCCAATTATGTAGATAATACTTATTATGGTGGTCTCGAATAGTATACAAGCCAAGTTCTAAAGTTTACAAGTCACCGGCACACTCATAGATTTGTGACTTTTTGAAAAGTTCACAATTTTTGAAAATAACGTCATGTGTGCAGCAATGTAATTTAGACTTAAACAAAAATATGCTAAAAATTTTAAATTTTGATATATTAAGCACATTTTAAGCATATTTTGTAAAAGTTTAGGACAAGTAAGTGTTCTAATTCTCCAATCCCCCCACTTAAGTTAAACAACATTCTCGTTGTTTGTATAAAAGATTAAAAATTGGAAAATAAAAGAATTAGAACAGAAAAACTCCCCTGAGATTTGCTCGGTATGATCCTCCATTTGTGTAAGAGCAAAAATCATCTTTCTTGTGGATGAGAACGTTTAAGCTTCATAATTGATGTATCCACAGGAAATGCAGGAATCTATAATACCATCAAGACTTTAACACACCTAAGTTAAGAAGGTTCAAACTTGCATAATACATTAGTAGTTAGTGAAAATAAAACTGAAAAATTAAAATGAAAATCATCAGGTCAGTCGATACGCCGTATCTTATGGAAGAAGATACGCCGTATCGAGCCTGGAATAAGTACGAATCAGAATAGTAGATGCGTCGCATCCTTAACCAGGGATGCGCCACATTAAAATAAACTGACAGAAAGTTTTAAAGTTAAAAATAAAAATGCAAAAAATTAAGTAAGATATGACCAGTGCAGGAGATGCGTCGCATCTTAATATTGAGATGCGCCGTATCTTCCGCCGGCCTGACAGACTCGACATAGAACAGAATAGTAAAAATTTTCTCTCCGGGTTGTCTCCCGGTCAGCACTTGTCTTTATTCCAGAGTCTTCAAGTTAGACTCACGTTCAGCTCCTGTTCCAGTAGTTCTGGTTCAAACTCGACAACTTCGTTATCAGCGTTGTCGATGTAATTATCATGGTATTTCCCTTTAGGTCGTGCCTTTGGAACAAAACTCCTTTAATCACCCTTGACAATTGGTGCACTTCAATCGTCACTTCTCTAATCATATTGTTTTGTTCTTTCAGCAATAGTTCCTTTCCGCTTTCTTGGGCAAACTTTGATATAACCTCGTCGGTTGTAAGTTTGATCCTTGATCCTCCGAACCAGCTTGGAAAAAGATCAATCATCATTCCTGAAACATAGAACAAATAGGCTTCGAAGTAAAAAATTTCTAAGAGACAGGAAAGATGATTAGAATTTTCTCCGTTCGGGATAAATAAAAGTTACTGATATCTGAAGACGATGTGCCGTATCCTATAAATAGGATGCGCCGTATCTTATAATCGTTAAAAATAAATCAGACTTTTATTCAGAAAACAGATACGCCGCTTATGAATTAGAATGCGCCGTATTTAGTTTAGATTATAAAAAATCGATTATATTTATTAAAATTAAATGCGTCGTATTAACAAAAGCTAATGCGCCGTATTTACGTTACGTTTCAAAATACAAGATTTTTGATTTAGTAGATGCGCCGTATCGATAAAAATCGATGCGTCGTATCTATTTAATAATTCGAAAACTGTTTTTAATTTAAATAATAGATACGCCGTATCTGCTAAAGCAGATGTGTCGTATATCGTTATTGTTTAGAAATTTTTTTATCAAAAACAGAATACGCCGTATCTTGGGGAAAGATGCGTCGTATCGAATTTTTTTAAACGCGTTGTATTCTATAAAAATTAAACGCAATACGCCGTATCTAAGAAAATAGATGCGCCGTATCGTTTATATTAGCACAGTACAATGATAGCAGTATGCAGAAAAACAGAAAAAATAAAAACAAAAATAAAAACAAGCAAAAAGAAACAAAATTAAAGAAAATAAAAACACACAAAACAAAAAATATGCAAATAATACAATGAATGCAAATTAACTAATATACAACAGAGTTAGCGGTTAGAATTAAAATTAAAAAGAAAAACCTAATTAAAATACTAATCAAATTAACAGATAATAACAATTCACTCCCCGGCAACGGCGCCAAAAACTTGATGTGCGTGTGTATTGCTCTATTTTTTATAACCACGGCAGCGGCTCCAAAGACTTGGTGCGCGCGTGTTTTGTCGTTGTGGTTTTAGCAGTATTCAAGTTTTAAATTTATATTTAGCCGACTTATCAATAACACACACTTTAACGAGTAGTGTACCCGGTCAGTATGAATATAATGGTAAGTAGAGTGTCGATCACTAAGAGTGGAACGTATTATCTAGTTATTCTAATCAGTATTTTAATATCTTAAGTTAGCTATACAACCTAATCAAACGCAAGGGGGTTCAGCCTGAGAGACTGGCATGGTTTGGTTATGATTAAATAATAAACTAAACTAATAGGCACGAATCAGCGATTAGCACACACGTACACAGATAAATACTTGAGACAATAAGAAGACCTGTCCTGATAGTTAAGTAGCTTGTCACTTGTTTTATTGCTAGTTTTATATGAAGTGTATAGTTCGATGCAACGCATCGAGATTAATCCCTTTCTCGTTGGCTCTAATCTTATCGGCGAGTAAACCCTTAATGATTACTTATGTCTATCCTATTTACCTTTCTTCCTACTTTTCTATAGATGAAAGAATGCATAGGCGATAAAATAAATAGGCGAGGAAGAGGCATGGCGACCCAAGCAATGCTCAGCTAGACACAGAGGTTATCAATGCACTAATAAAAGTCACCAAAGACATCAACATATAAACTTTAATTAATGGGAAAGCAATTTTAAGGGGAGTTGAAGTGCATGAATAAATCAATGACACAAGCCCATCAATCCTGATGAATTAAAGTGTACTAATACAATAAAACAAAACTACTTAATGAATTGAATACATGCAGGACCTTCTTATAGCTCTTGTATCTTCGTTCAAGGTGTGTCTTGTGATGCTACTTCGTCTGAATTCGTCCTAGGGTTTCTTCGGTCTTTGTGTTTTTGCTAAATGTCGAACTCCGAAATTCGTCTGACTTTGGGGTATTTATAATTTCTGTCTGAGGGCTAGATGCGGCGCATAGGATAAGTAGATGTGGCGCATTGACTTAACTTCGCGTGGGGTCCAAGATTAATATATTCAGGAATATTCGTACACCGCCAGAAGATGCAGCGTAACTCCATTTCTAGATGCGGCGCATGTCCTTGCTGTCTTGGATCGTAGCTTGTGAAATCTTGATAGTGATGCGCCGTATATAATAAGTAGGATGCGGCGTATCTGGAGCAGAATAATCTTGATCTTGTACATTTCAGTAGACTCTTAACTTCTTGCTTGTTTTGCTCCATAATTAGTCCAAAATCGCCAAGTTTCACATAATACTTGTTTTTACCTGAGAATTACAAAAGTAAACATTAACGTATCGATTCTCACAGATAATATGATAAAACAAGTCAAATAAATAGGATAAATGATGGTAATAAAATGTACTTATTTGAGTTCATCAAATATCCCCCCACTTGAACTTTACTTGTCCCCAAGTAAACCTTAGAATAAATCTTATGAAAATGTATCCTACAAAATATTTGGATTTATTTTTATATTGAAGCATGTATTCATTTTGTCATAATCACACAACCAAACACTTAACGAATTAGAAATAAAATAAAATATTTTTTGATAAAAGCAAATCTAATCGTTTAACTGTCCAGTCGTGACGAATATTCTATCATAAGCTTGGCAAGTATACGCATCTCCTCCACTAAAGCCAAGGAATAACAAGTCTAAAACGGTAAAAAGGGTTTGTTGGTTAAGGGTTAATCATTCTTCTTAATCTCTATCGATCTCAAATTCCAGAAAAGGCGACAAAATCACAAATACATGATCGAATCCACGAACACGATACTTGCAATTACTCAAATCCTTAACTCGAATAGGCTAAAGATAGGACCAAGTAATCTTCACCAATAATATTATATCAAAAAGGGCGACAAAATCATAAATACATAGCCGAATCCACGACTACGATACTTAAGATTGCTCAAATCCCTAATCTCAATAAATCAAATGTTTGGATAAAGAATAATATAGGGTATGGATAATATTTGGGATACAAATTGGTGTAAAATGAAAAATAAACAAAACAGATAAATTAAAATCCTAAGTGTGGTTAATGACTATCCCAACCATCCCATGAATAAGACTCATATCACTAAATAACTCACGCTTTAACACTTGAAACACACGCTTTAGGTAGACACGAATTATACTCAACAAGGTCTCAATCAAAGAATAACCTTAGTTGGCGTTCCCATAACGTCCAACTCCCATTCAATCCATAAATATAATATACAACAAATAGTGGTGATATCGACCACTTAATACAAAACTTTACATAAGTTGGTTAAAACAAACATCCAACTTTTCCTTTTTCTATTTCTTTTCTTCTTTTTTTTCCATTTTTTTTTTATTTTTATTTTTTTAACTTGAAACATAAACATAGATTTGTAAAATTTCAGCACATCACTATAACGATAACTCTGGATAATTTTTCCATACTTTTCATGATTTCAGAAATAACGGTAATAGTGAAAGTAGTAAACATACGAAAAACAAACTCAAAGATATACAATATTTACTTTCACTCCAATTGCATTGTGCAATTTCCCGACCTAACCATAGATATTGAATTACGCATGCGAACACAGGTAATGTAAGGAAACACACTTTGCCTAAAACAATTAACCAACGACGGATTTTAATCTACAGGGTAGGCTAAGGTGTAAGGGTGTAACGAAACATTATAATAAAGGTGTAAGAAATGAAAGGAATTGCTCTGAGTGTTTTTCTAGGGGTATCTTACTCTAAAAGTGAGAGTAACAAAAAGGTTTATACGGGGGTTAACTAACCAGTGTAGTTAGTTAATATCACATAACATATAAAGGCTATTTGGGTGAAATCCTAGAAATTTACCAATTTAGACAACTCATTCCAATTATGTAGATAATACTTATTATGGTGGTCTCGAATAGTATACAAGCCAAGTTCTAAAGTTTACAAGTCACCGGCACACTCATAGATTTGTGAATTTTTGAAAAGTTCACAATTTTTGAAAATAACGTCATGTGTGCAGCAATGTAATTTAGACTTAAACAAAACCATGCTAAAAATTTTAAATTTTGATATATTAAGCACATTTTAAGCATATTTTGAAAAAGTTTAGGACAAGTAAGTGTTCTAATTCTCCAAACCCCCCACTTAAGTTAAACAACGTCCTCGTTGTTTGTATAAAAGATTAAAAACTGGAAAATAAAAAAATTAGAACAGAAAAACTCCCCTGAGATTTGCTCGGTATGATCCTCCATTTGTATAAGAGCAAAAATCATCTTTCTTGTGGATGAGAACGTTTAAGCTTCATAATTGATGTATCCACAGGAAATGCAGGAATCTATAATACCATCAAGACTTTAACACACCTTAGTTAAGAAGGTTCAAACTTGCATAATACATTAGTAGTTAGTGAAAATAAAACTGAAAAATTAAAATGAAAATCATCAGGTCAGTCGATACGCCGTATCTTATGGAAGAAGATACGCCGTATCGAGCCTGGAATAAGTACGAATCAGAATAGAAGATGCGTCGCATCCTTAACCAGGGATGTGCCGCATTAAAATAAACTGACAGAAAGTTTTAAAGTTAAAATTAAAAATGCAGAAAATTAAGTAAGATATGACCAGTGCAGGAGATGCGTCGCATCTTAAGATTGAGATGCGCCGTATCTTCCGCGGGCCTGACAGACTCGACATAGAACAGAATAGTAAAAATTTTCTCTCCGGGTTGTCTCCCGGTCAGCACTTGTCTTTATTCCAGAGTCTTCAAGTTAGACTCACGTTAAGCTCCTGTTCCAGTAGTTCTGGTTCAAACTCGACAACTTCGTTATCAGCGTTGTCGATGTAATTATCAAGGTATTTCCCTTTAGGTCGTGCCTTTAGAACAAAACTCCTTTAATCACCCTTGACAATTGGCGCACTTCAATCGTCACTTCTCTAATCATATTGTTTTGTTCTTTCAGCAATAGTTCCTTTCCGCTTTCTTGGGCAAACTTTGATATAACCTCGTCGATTGTAAGTTTGATCCTTGATCCTCCGAACCAGCTTGGAAAAAGATCAATCATCATTCCTGAAACATAGAACAAATAGGCTTCGAAGTAAAAAATTTCTAAGAGACAGGAAAGATGATTAGAATTTTCTCCGTTCGGGATAAATAAAACCTACTGATATCTGAAGACGATGCGCCGTATCTTATAATCGTTAAAAATAAATCAGACTTTTATTCAGAAAACAGATACGCCGCTTATGAATTAGAATGCGCCGTATTTAGTTTAGATTATCAAAAATCCATTATATTTATTAAAATTAAATGCGTCGTATTAACAAAAGCTAATGCGCCGTATTTACGTTACGTTTCAAAATACAAGATTTTTGATTTAGTAGATGCGCCGTATCGATAAAAATCGATGCGTCGTATCTATTTAATAATTCGAAAACTGTTTTTAATTTAAATAATAGATACGCCGTATCTGCTAAAGCAGATGCGTCGTATAGCGTTATTGTTTAGAAATTTTTTTTATCAAAAACAGAATACGCCGTATCTTGGGGAAAGATGCGTCGTATCGAATTTTTTTAAACGCGTTGTATTTTATAAAAATTAAACGCAATACGCCGTATCTAAGAAAATAGATACGCCGTATCGTTTATATTAGCACAGCACAACGATAGCAGTATGCAGAAAAACAGAAAAAATAAAAACAAAAATAAAAACAAGCAAAAAGAAACAAAATTAAAGAAAATAAAAACACACAAAACAAAAAATATTCAAATAATACAATGAATGCAAATAAACTAATATACAACAGAGTTAGCGGTTAGAATTAAAATTAAAAAGAAAAACCTAATTAAAATACTAATCAAATTAACAGATAATAACAATTCACTCCCCGGCAACGGCGCCAAAAACTTGATGTGCGTGTGTATTGCTCTAATTTTTATAACCATGGCAGCGGCTCCAAAGACTTGGTGCGCGCGTGTTGTGTTGTTGTGGTTTAGCAGTATTCAAGTTTTAAATTTATATTTAGCTGACTTATCAATAACACACACTTTAACGAGCAGTGTACCCGGTCAGTATGAATATAATGGTAAGTAGAGTGTCGATCACTAAGAGTGGAACGCATTATCTAGTTATTCTAATCAGTATTTTAATATCTTAAGTTAGCTATACAACCTAATCTAACGCAATAGGGTTCAGCCTGAGAGACTGGCATGGTTTGGTTATGATTAAATAATAAAGTAAACTAATAGGCACGAATCAGCGATTAACACACACGTACACAGATAAATACTTGAGACAATAAGAAGACCTGTCCTGATAGTTAAGTAGCTTGTCACTTGTTTTATTGCTAGTTTTATATGAAGTGTATAGTTCGATGCAACGCACCGAGATTAATCCCTTTCTCATTGGCTCTAATCTTATCGGCGAGTAAACCCTTAATGATTACTTATGTCTATCCCATTTACCTTTCTTCCTACTTTTCTATAGACGATAGAATGCATAGGCGATAGAATAAATAGGCGAGGAAGGGGCATGGCGACCCAAGCAATGCTCAGCTAGACACAGAGGTTATCAATGCACTAATAAAAGTCACCAAAGACATCAACATATAAACTTTAATTAATGGAAAAGCAATTTTAAGGGGAGTTGAAGTGCATGAATAAATCAATGACACAAGCCCATCAATCCTGATGAATTAAAGTGTACTAATACAATAAAACAAAACTACTTAATGAATTGAATACATGCAGGACCTTCTTACCGCTCTTGTATCTTCGTTCAAGGTGTGTCTTGTGCTGCTACTTCGTCTGAATTCGTCCTAGGGTTGCTTCGGTCTTTGTGTTTTTGCTAAATGTCGAACTCCGAAATTCGTCTGACTTTGGGGTATTTACAGTTTCTGTCTGAGGGCTAGATGCGGCGCATAGGATAAGTAGATGCGACGCATTGACTTAACTTCGCGTGGGGTCCAAGATTAATATATTCAGGAATATTCGTACACCGCCAGAAGATGCGGCGTAACTCCATTTCTAGATGCGGCGCATGTCCTTGCTGTCTTGGATCGTAGCTTGTGAAATCTTGATAGTGATGCGCCGTATATAATAAATAGGATGCGGCGTATCTGGAGCAGAATAATCTTGATCTTGTACATTTCAGTAGACTCTTAACTTCTTGCTTGTTTTGCTCCATAATTAGTACAAAATCGCCAAGTTTCACATAATACTTGTTTTTACCTGAGAATTACAAAAGTAAACATTAACGTATCGATTCTCACAGATAATATAATAAAAAAAGTCAAATAAATAGGAAAAATGATGGTAATAAAATGTACTTATTTGAGTTCGTCACCCCTACTGCATCACCATCTTAGTCACCCATATCATCTCTAGACCATTCCCCACTTAGCCAGAGACCTACGAGATCTGTTGAGACTTATTCAAATGAGGATGAGGATCCAGTGGAGGATCCAGAGCAAGTTCTGGATGAGCCTACTCCAGCTGTGACAGCACCTACTGATCACACTCCTATTTGTGCAGATGATGACAGGGACAGAGATGCACCTATGGATTTGGATCAGGTGATGATGCTGCGGGATGGTAAGAGCATCATGGAGGATGTTCATGGTATATTTGAGTTTGGGCAGAGTTCCAGGGATGCCCAGATTCAGGATGTGAGTGACAGTCAGTGGATGGATATTGCTTATGATGTCAGCATAGGTGTGCGTGCAGCTTGCCCAGAGCACACACCGTCATCTCCTTCATTCATACCGCCTTCGTCTCAGATGCCTACTCCACTTCCATCCCCAGTGGTTTCTCCACTTGCAGAGCTCAAGGAACCCACTGAGATGGAGCAGATATGGATTCAGCTGGCGAATCAAGTCAGTTTACTTGATGTGCACTCAAACCAGATCGAGAGGTTGGAGTAGTCTGACCGTATCCAGAGTGTAGAGAGGAGGATTGGGACCATCGACAGGGCTGCTTGTGTGTTATTTGAGGAGATGTACTCTGATCGGAGGGTGATGAATGGATTGAGAGCTAGATTGGATGCTTTGGAGAGATTGCATGGTAGGGAGCTTAGGAACTTGGATTTTAGGGCTATTGGTTTAGGTAATGGCCAGAGCAGGATACAGGGAATGTTGAAAAGAGCAAGAGGTGTTGATCATACTCAGTGGCAGAGGATTATGACTGCAGACACTACAAGAAAAATGGCTTTTTAGGACCCCCATAAGCGTCATAAAATGGTACTTTTTAGGACCTTTCATTTAATAGGACCAAGGATGAAAGCGTTTCATCTCGAGCGGTTGTAATAGGTCCAAAGCGTCCTAACCCTTATGAAACCAATTTTATGGTCGTAATATATGTCTATGAACAACACAAATAGCGTCCTAATAAAACCATATTAGGACACTTTTACATTGTTTTAACATGTGATTACCTACTTTTAATCTTTTGAAACACATAAAAACGTCCTAAAAGTATTGTTAGGACGCTTACGATGTAACATCATAGCTATTTTAGCAACCAAGAAAAGGGTCCTAATAACTCAAATAAGATTATGATACCAATTTTATGGTCGCATTTTACGTCTATAAACAACACAAATAACGTCCTAATAAAAACATATTAGGACACTTTTCCAATGTTCTAACATGTGGTAACCTACTTTTAATCTTTTGATACACATACAAGCGTCCTTTAATGTTAATTCTTAGGACGGTTATCATATACCATTATAGTTACTTTAACACCAAGAAAAGGGTTCTAATATCTCAAAGAAGATTATGAAACCAATTTTTTGGTCGTATAAAATGTCTATTAACAACCTAAATAACGTCCTAATAACAACATATTAGGACACTTTTACAATGTTAAGCGTTCTTAAAAGTTTATTGTTAGGACGATTAATAAGTTTAATAGGACAATTTCAAAGTCCTGACAAATCATATGATAGGACGCTATTTTCAGCATGCACACTCTATTATTACGATATGAATAAAAGATCAACTAATTATTAAATGAATAAAACGAAATTGTATTTCAAATAAGCAATTGTCATAACAAAAGCACTAAACATAAATAAGGTATAGACATTATCCAACATAAAGTCTTGTAACATTAAACTAGAATTAAAGCAACAAGAAGCTTAGTCCAGGGTCATCATGCATCCTTTCTCGATCGTCACGGACCACCTACAAATATACATCCATGTATAAGCATTAAGTTCCATGTTATTAAAATTATTGGTATCACAAGTTTAACAAAGACATACCGAGATAAAGGGACAAGGCCATGCTATGGTTGCACCAACACAGTCTTCAATTGTGGCAAATAACCCATATGGTCTCACCAACATTTCATCTCTTTTTGTTGGTACTTGAACGTTTACCTCACACCATCCTCGTCTATACCACCATGACTGCTTCACAATTTCGATCTTTAACCATTACTTCAGAAAAAATATCATCTTGTGGTGTCTCGTAATGTCGAGACCAAGACAAAGTAACGACACCTAACATATCCATACAACAAGCAAAGTAATCGAAGACAAAAAAAAAATCAATGAATTCAAATGATCAAGACCCCATTAGGAAGCAATTACAAACCTGACTTGCTAATGTGATAATACCACTACACTCTAAAAAAAATAATAAATGACAAAGATGGTGGCGTGTGGCTTACCAATCGAGGGAGAAAGAAGGAGAGGGGGGGCGGAGAGTGGTGGTGATGGTGGTTGTCGGCTGTGGTGGCTTCAAAACACGATCAAACGAGCTCCCTTTAACTCCAAATGCTCCAGAAACACTTCTGTGGTCTCGATCTATGCGGCGGCACAGTAAAACTAGGAATATAATTTTTTTTTTAAATTAAGCAACAAAACCTTTCAATGGATTTTAAGCTCAAACAAACAGCCCGCTAAATATTGTAACATACCTTCTTCTGTAGTAGCTTTTTCCAATCAAAATCAACATTCTCACTCACTTGCCATCCATACTCCCTTGCGCCCTACACATGTTGAAACAAGGATCAGTAAGCACCAAGAGAACTTGAACAGCACCAAAAAAAGGGGGGTCTATTAATCACATCAAGAAAAATTTGAATTTCCATTCCATTACGAATTTATCTTAGCAGCACCTAGAGAACTTAAATAAAGAACCCAGTATATTAAAGATCATCTAATTCATTAGTTTTGCTTAGAAGCTCAATATCACCTGAATTTCAGGCCCGAAGGTTGCTCCATAGACCAAAATCTTTTTAGGAACACACCCACGAATAACACACCTGCACCACATGTAAACATTATAGCACGCACGATCACATTGAGTTATGACTATTAATTAAAGAAACATGAGTACCACGATTGCTGCTTCACACATCATCCTAAAATAAAATCCAAATGAGTAAAACTGAAACAAAGATTTGACAACTTACGTTCCTCCAACACCTCCTACGACTTCTGAGCTGATTGGATGAAATGGTAACTCGCAGATCCCAACCTTGAAAATAACAATAAGAGATGAGAGATTGTACCAAGAGCCTGGTTAAAATTATACATTATACATTATATTATACATTATATTTAAAGATGGGAATGGTCAACGAAAGTCAAAGGGGGGAAAAAATCTGGAAAAGTCATTAATAGGGTGATTAAGAGGCGAATGTGTGGCTGATAGTTAAGTTTTAGAGTGATTAGTACTGTTCATTGTACTGTTTTTCACTATTCACACACTGTTTGTGTCATTAAGAAGTGGATTAATATGTTTACATTACATTGTTTCTTCTACTGTACACACTAATTATCTATTTGTCTATACATACAAAAACATATAATATATTATACACTATCCAGAAAGATACATACATTTTCCAGAAAGATACACTATCCAGAAATTTCATATATATTTATATAACACAGGTCTTGCATCAGCATATATCTTGGCTCGGATAGCAACTTCAGATGCTTCTCCACTGTCTCCAAATACTATCCTGCACATTGAAAAAATTCAAGAAACTTCCATCACCATCTTTGTGTGTTCTCAGCTAGCACATCAAAAAGAAACAAAACAATAGAATCTTTAAACAATTGAAACTGGCAACATGAAATATAATGTTCCAACGCAAACCCAAATTCAACACAACAACACTAACCCTAAATACTCTCATCTCGCCATGACTCGCCATGAGTCACGGTTCGGCTATATGCCGACTGCCGGAACAGAAACAACCCAAACGGACCTCAAATCAATATCAATCTCACCAAAATATAATACCACATCAAAAGAATTAACACAAGAACAATAAAACATAAAAAATAATCAAACTTTTTTTTTTTTTTTTTCCGAATATTTTCAGAAAACTTTATTTGAAAAGAAAATAATAATAAATTTAGGAAGCATTCAAAAATAGTATTTCCAACATATAGCACATATTTATTCACATATGGACCCATAAACTAAGAATCAAAAACGAATTACACATAAAGTTCATAGGCCTCAAATGTTTAACCAACCTTTTTACTGAGTCATGGTTATATACGATTTAACCGGAGTCAACACGAGTTGACTCGGTGAGTTACCTGACTCGGACTAGCCATGGTTTGTACGGTGTTAACAGCTTAGATCCACACGTTTTATGTTTGATTCGAATAGTTTTTATTATGTTTAAATGACAATAAAAGTTATACGAAACTAGGGTTTCGTTTAAATTAAAAATAAGAGAAGACTGAGGCGCGTGACGTACCTTATAAGAGAGAGGAGAAGTATAAGAAGCTTTGTGAAAGAACGGCGTGGATAGCGGTGGTGGTGGTGGCGTTTGGCGGTGCTAGGCTCTTCGGATGGAGGTGAAACTTTCCAGAAAGGAGGAGGGTTCGTTGATCTATCGATTGGTGTGAAAATCTGATTTTGCCGGAAAATTTCCTGGCGGCGGTGTTGCCGGAAAAGATGGTGCGCCGGAGAAGAAAGGGAGAGACAGTGAGAGAATTTGGGGTGAGTGTGTGTTTTTAAATAAAATAATAAAAATTCAGCCCTTAAATAATAAACTTTCTGAAAGGGACTAAACTTGGGCAAAACCAAACGTGAGGGGGGCGAGGGTAAACTTTCTGAGCGGGGTGTGTATTGCCAATTGGGTTAAATTTTGCTAAAATTACTGTGGGACCCATTAGGTGTATCAAATGGATTCGAAAAATTATGAAACTTGCGTCATTGTTTCAGAAATAATATTTATGATAAAAACGAGTATAAATATGCATATCTTTTCAAAAATCAATTTATTTGGCAAATTCGATTCGTTTTGCGTTTTCTAGGTAGTGACAAACGAGTCGCGACCGAATGAGGGTCAAAAAACGAGTTCCACATGGTTTTTATCAAAAACAATAGATTTTTATTAGAAAAACAAAAGGGATAGGGGCGCGTGAAAAAGTTTACCGAGAAGAAAATAAAGTGAGAACGGCGTGTGGTGAGTGTTACCGTCAAGAAAATGAAGGGTGAAAGGGCGGTAGCTCGCAATGTTGGTGGCAGCAATCGTGGGTGGCGCGTGGTGGAGTTACAAGGCGCGTCGAGAGTTAATAATCTCCAGAAAGGCTTAGAATAGTCCGATGTATTGATTGGGATAATAAAAATCCTAATCCATTTATTCATTCTCTGCTTAATCTCATCTCTTGAACCTTCTCCTATTTCTAATAAGTCCTCCCTCAAAGCTATTACTATTGGGATTAACTTTCTGGATGCTTACATGCGTAAAAGTCTGAGAACAACCATCTTTACAAATTTTTTGCTACATGATAGTCATTTGTAAATGTTTTCCGCAGCAACGAACACCCGTCGGGAACTAACGATGCAAAAAATGCCTGCAAGAAACTAATGGCAATTCACCCCGCTGCAACGCGCGGGCTGCCCAGCTCGTTCCTAGTTATACCTGTGACCATATATAAATCTCCTGACTATTGACTATAAGTATTAGCATTAGCTTTTTTATTAAGATCAGTAAGATATACCATCGTCCATGAAAATTGCAACCATTCCATCATGGGATGTCACAATAATAATTTTCAACCTTTGACCACTATATAGTATGATTAAGTATTTAACTATCAACAAATGTCTAATATAGTCTTAAGGAATTACCAAATGGATACACCAACACCCTTTTGAGAATTACCAAATGTCTAATATAGTCTTAAGGAATTACCAAAAGAATGGTTCAAGTGTTTTACCAACGAGGGAGGAGGGAAAAAAAGGGTGGTGGCGAGTGGTGGTGATGGTGGTGTGCGGATGTGGTGGCTTCAAAACATGATCAAACGAGCTCCTCTTGGTCTCATACTCTCCAGAAAGGGTCTCCGTTGCTTGATCTATCGAATGGTATAGGTTTGGGTTTCGCCGGAAAATTTTCCATCGACGGTGGCTGCCAGAATTGTGGCCGGACGGAGGTGGGGGAGGGGTGAGAGAGATGTGTGTGAGAGTGTGTAAAAATGAATAAAATATAAAAAAATTTCGCCTTTTATACCCTGTGAGGGACTAAACCTGGCCAAATCATAGTATGGGGGCGGGGGGTAAATTTTCAACAAGATATCCATTGTTATTCAATCCAAAACAAGTTCAAAGAGTTTTAAAAGCTAAGGAATATCAAAATAGTTATTTTGGCTCGTAGAACAAATTTTGGAAACTTGTCGGTTGTTACACTAGCTTTCTTGGTACGTTCCAGCTTTGCGGACTTTTTCACCCTTTCAGACGCTTAGGAGATTAGATCATCCCTTTTGAGCCTAGTTATCTTCTTTGTTTTCTTGCTTGTTGAGACACTAGAGGTGATTCATGGACAATTGGTGGAGAATGTGGAGGAGTGGTTGGTGGTGTTTGAATATGACGGTCGTCTTCCTTTTCCTCAGCCAGCCTTTCTTCTTCCTCCCTCTCCTTTTCCAATTCCAGCTCTACAGCAGCTTTATTGATCTCTTCCTCATCAATAAACATCTTTTTTGTCTCATCATCCTTATCCATGTCAAAGTCCTTCGTCTGTTCATCCTCATTCTTTTCCTCGTCATTACCAGGTTGATTAACCGGATCAGGACGAGGTGGAGTAACCCCAGATCCACCAGGTTGATTAACCGGATCAGGACGACGTGGAATTACTTCTTTTACTACCCCAGACCCACCGGATTGATTAACCGGATCGACATATGGTCTTAACCAAATTATTTCGTCCGTTTTTACACGATTTCGTCCGTATTTACACGTTTTCGTCCGTTTTTACACGTTTTCGTCCGTTTTAACACGTTTTCGTTCGTATTTACACGTTTTCGTCCATATTTACAGGTTTTCGTCCGATTTACACGTTTTCGTCAGTATTTACACGTTTTCGTCCGTATTTACACGTTTTCGTCCGTTTTTTACCACGTTTTCATACGTATTTACAAGTTTTCGTCCGTTTTTACACGTTTTTGTCAGTATTTACACGTTTTCGTCCGTATTTACACGTTTTCGTTCGTATTTACACGTTTTCGTCCGTTTTTACACATTTTCGTCCGTACTTACACGTTTTCGTCCGTTTTTTATACACGTTTTCGTCCGTTTTTTTTACCATTTTTTGTCAGTATTTACACGTTTTCGTCCGTTTTTACTTTCGTTTTTTGTCAGTATTTACACGTTTTCGTCCGTATTTACACGTTTTCGTCCGTTTTTACACGTTTTCGTCCGTATTTACACGTTTTCGTCTGTTTTTACATGTTTTCGTCCGTATTTACACGTTTTCGTCCGTTTTTTACACGTTTTCGTCCGTATTTACACGTTTTTGTCAGTATTTACAGTTCCCGTTTTTTTCGTCCGTTTTTTCACCGAACCTTTTCATCCGTATTTACACGTTTTCTCCGTACCGTTTTCATCATTACACGTTTTCAGTCCGTTTTTACATTTCGTATTTCACATTCTCGTATTTACACGTTTTCATCCGTATTTACACGTTTTCGTCCGTATTACGTTTTTCCTTTTACACGTTTTCTGTATTTACACGTTTCCGTATTTACACGTTTTCGTCCGTATTTACACGTTTTATCCGTTTTTACTTTTCATCGTTTTCCGTCGTCGTATTTACACGTTTTCGTCCTTTTTACACGTTTTCGTCCGTATTTACACGTTTTCGTCCGTATTTACACGTTTCGTCCGTATTTACACGTTTTCATCCGTTTTTACACGTTTTCTCGTATTTACACGTTTTCGTCCGTATTTACACGTTTTCGTCCAGTTTTACACGTTTTCGTCCGTTTTTACAGTTTTCGTCCGTATTTACACGTTATCGTCCGTATTTACACGTTTTCATCCGTTTTTTACACGTTTTCGTATGTATTTTACACGTTTTCGTCCGTTTTACACGTTTTCGTCCGTATTTACACGTTTTCGTCCGTTTTTACAAGTTTTCATCCGTATTTACACGTTATCGTCCGTTTTTACACGTTTTCATCCGTATTTACACGTTTTCGTCCGTATTTACACGTTTTTCATCCGTTTTTACACGTTTTCGTAGTATTTACACGTTTCGTCGTTTTACACGTTTTCATCCGTTTTACACGTTTTCGTCGTATTTACACGTTTTCGTCCGTATTTACACGTTTTCGTCCGATTTTTACACGTTTTTCTCGTATTTACACGTTTTCGTCCGTATTTACACGTTATCGTCCGTATTTACACGTTTTCATCCGTTTTTACACGTTTTTCGTATATTTACACGTTTTCGTCCGTATTTACACGTTTTCGTCCGTTTTTACAAGTTTTCATCCGTATTTACACGTTATCGTCCGTATTTACACGTTTTCATCCGTTTTTACACGTTTTCGTATGTATTTACACGTTTTCGTCGGTTTTTACACGTTTTCATCCGTATTTACACGTTTTCGTCCGTTTTACACGTTTTCATCCGTATTTACACGTTTCGTCCGTATTTACACGTTTCATCCGTTTTTACACGTTTTGTTGTATTTACACGTTTTCGTCGTTTTTACACGTTTTCGTCCGTATTTACACGTTTTCATCCGTATTTACACGTTTTCATCCGTATTTACACGTTATCGTCAGTATTTACACTTTTGTCCGTTTTCAGTTTTCTCAGTATTTACAGTTTTCGTCCGTATTTACACGTTTTCGTCCGTTTTTACACGTTTCGTCCAACACGTTTTCGTCATTAACGCTCATATTTACAGGTTTTCGTCCGATTTACACGTTTCGTCAGTATTTACATGTTTCGTCTGTATTTACACGTTTTCTCCGTATTTACACGTTTTCATCCGTATTTACACGTTTTCGTCCGTATTACATGTTTCACCGTTTTTACCTTTCATGACGTTTATCGTATTTACACGTTTTCGTCCGTTTTACACGTTTTCTCAGTTTACACTTTTGTCATTACACGTTTTCGTCCATTTTACACGTTTCTTCCGTATTTACATGTTTTCGTCCGTATTTACACGTTTTCGCCGGTATTTACACATTTTCGTCCGTTTTTACACGTTTTCATCCGTATTTTTAGTACCCCCGTAAGAAAAGTGGCTTTTTTTGGTGCTATTTACACGTTTTCGTGTATGAGTTTATAGTACACACCTAAGTAAGTCATATGTATTGCACATGATACGTTCTTACATGAAAACGTGTAAATACCGGCGAAAACGTGTAAAATGTATGAAACCAATTTTTTAAGTGTATGAGTTTATAGTACACACCTAAGTAAGTCATATGTATTGCACATCATACGTTCTTGCACCAGATGCAATGTCGTATTACACTATCACATAATAAGGAGTGTTCTATTATGGCGTATGATAATAAAACCACAACAAATAAGCGTACTATAAAGGTTAATGTTAAAAGACACAGGTGTATCAATCTATGGTACCCAAGTATCAACTGTCATATTAACTTATGTTTTAATAATACATTTGCGAATAAGCGTTCTAAATAATTAATGTTTTATGACTTATGTATCAAGTGTCCTATTATGGTGTATTGTAATAAAACCATAATGAATATGCATCCTTTAAGGGTCCTATTAAGTTTTGTTATAATAAAACTTTTGCAAATAATCATTTTAAAAAAATGATGTTATATGACTCAAAAATGAAATGTCCTATTATGGTGTACAATAATAAAACCATTGTACATAAGCGTCCTATAAAGGTTAACGTTATAATACCCACGTGTCAAAGGTCCTATTAAATTTTGCTATAATAAAACTTTTTGTGAATAAGCGTTTTAACTAACTGATGTCTTATGACTCAAAACTCAAGTGTCCTATTATGTCTTATTAGGTTATGTCATAATAGGACATCTAGTGATCAAGTGTCGTATTACACTATCACATAATGGGACACCAACAACTAAATGTCTTATAAAGTAATTTATTAGGATCCATATTTTAAGCGTCCTATTAAGGTTATGTCATAATAGGACATCTAGTGATCAAGTGTCGTATTACACTATCACATAATGGGACACCAACAACTAAATGTCTTATAAAGTAATTTATTAGGATCCATATTTTAAGCGTCCTATTAAGGTTATGTCATAATAGGACATCTAGTGATCAAGTGTCGTATTACACTATCACATAATGGGACACCAACAACTAAATGTCTTATAAAGTAATTTATTAGGATCCATATTTTAAGCGTCATATTAAGGTATATGATAATAGGACATCTAGTGATCAAGTGTCGTATTACACTATCACATAATGGTACACCAACAACTAAATGTCTTATAAAGTAATTTATTAGGATCCATATTTTAAGCGTCCTATTAAGGTATATGATAATAGGACCCCAAATTATCGACCATCCTATTATATAACTTTTTAGGACATTGCCTAAGTAGCAAATATTTAAAAAGGACCCTAAATGCTCATATGTCCTATTAAACAGTTTTTTAGGACTCCATTATCATAGCGTCCCACACAAAGGGTCCTAAAAAGCCACTTTTGTTGTAGTGAGAGTACACTATTGGAGCAGTGATGAGAGAGAATCAGGAATTGAGAGATCGTATTGGCCAGTTAGAGACTACCATTGGAGGAATGACTTTAGCATTTGAGCAGTTACGCCTTGATAGTGACCGAGCCTAGAGTAGTTGTAGTTGATAATGTATTCGTTAGGTTGACTAGTATTTCTTTAGTATTCCAGCACTAACTTTTAACCATACTTGTAATTTTGTAAACCTCCATCTTTTCGATATATATATATATATATATATATATATATATATATATATATATATATATATATATATAACAAGCTTGGTTTTTCTATCCGATTATTCATTTTTCCTCTGTGGTTGACTTTATTCTTGCATTCTGTTTGCACTATCCATATATTCATATGATCCTTTCCTTCTATAAACAAGATCTCATTTATCGCGATCTTTTTGTGATGCAGATAAAAGGCACGCAAACGAAAGTCAACTAGAGTCACACGAGGACAAACTGCTAACACACCTACCCCAATAAGGACAGTAAGGGGAAGGACTGCTGAGAATGCCGAAGAGGCAAGAGCCACACAGGGCCAAGTTGCTGGGAATGCCACCCCAACCAGGGCCGCGGAAAATCCACTAGTGGTAAATCAAGCAATTCTGGATCCGCTCGTTGCTGATCGTGTGGCCGCCGCTCTCGTAGTCGCAAACAATTCAACCACCAACACCGGAACGTCTGGGCCATTGACCAACAGCCGTGGTTGCACTTACTCTGAATTCCGAAAGATCATGGTTGGAGGATTCGGAGGAACAGAGGGAGCCGTTGGCCTGACTAGATGGATTGAGAAGCTAGAAACCGTGTTTCGCATCAGTGGTTTTAACGATGACGACAGGGTCAAGTATGCATCTTTCACTTTCATGGATGCCACTTTGACCTGGTGGAACAACTACATGAAATCTGCTAACATGGATGTTGCTTATGCTATGCCATGGGAAGATTTTAAGGAATTAGTGCTTAGGAAATATTGCCCAAGAAATGAGGTCAAGAAGTTGGAGATAGAGTTTTGGAATTTGAAGGTGCAGAACAACAATATGGCTGCTAACAACCAGAGATTTCAGGAGCTGGCTTTGCTATGTCCTGAAATGGTTCAGACTGAGACAAGGTTGATTGAGAGGTATATCGGTGGTTTATCGAAGTCCATAAGAGGCGATGTGACTACTTCGAGAGCTGCAGATCTTCATGAAACCATGGAGACAGCAAACAAATTGATGGATCAGGAACTGAAGGATGTTCCAGAGAAGAGTGCTGACCACAAAAGGAAGTTGGACGACCACTCGAAGGGTTGTAACAACAACTCCCAAAACAAAAGGCAGGATGTAGCTAAAGCATACACAGGTGGTTCAGGTGATAAGAAGGGGTATGACATGAATGCACCTCTTTGTAACCGTTGTAAGCTACATCACAAGGGACAGTACACAGTGAAATGTAACAATTGCAAGAGAATAGGACACTTGGCCAGGAACTGTAGGGCAAGACCCCTAGCCACCGCTCAAGCAGCACCACCCCACAACCGTAGGGCGGAAGTCACATGCTTTGTGTGCGGTGAAAAGGGTCATTACCGGAATGAGTGCAAAAAGCCCTAAAACCATGGAAATGGTGGTGGACCAGGCAACCAAGTAGCAGTGGTCACTACAAGAAAAATGGCTTTTTAGGACCCTTTGTCTAGGACGGTATGACAATGGAGTCCTAAAAAACTGTTTAATAGGACATATGAGCGTTTAGGGTCCTTTTTAAACATTTGCTACTTAGGCGGTGTCCTAAAAAGTTATATAATAGGATGGTTGATTATTTGGGGTCCTATTATCATATAACTTAATAGGACACTTAAAATATGGATCCTAATAAATTACTTTATAAGACATTTAGTTGTTGGTGTCCCATTATGTGATAGTGTAATACGACACTTGATCACTAGATGTCCTATTATGACATAACCTAATAAGACCCTTGACACTTGGGTCTTATAACTTTAACCTTTATAGGACGTTTATTCATTATGGTTTTATTATAATACACCATAATAGGACACTTGAGTTTTGAGTCCTAAGACATCAGTTAGTTAAAACGCTTATTCACAAAAAGTTTTATTATAACAAAATTTAATAGGACCTTTGACACATGGGTATTATAACGTAAACCTTTATAGGACGCTTATGCATAATGGTTTTATTATCATACACCATAATAGGACATTTTATTTTTGAGTCATAAAACATCAGTTTTATGGAACGCTTATTCGCAAACGTTTTTTATTATAACAAAAGTTAGTAGGACCCTTGACAATAGGGTCTTATAACGTTAACCTTTATAGAACGCTTATTCAGAATGGTTTTTTTTTATGATACACCATAATATGACACTTCTTTTTAGAGTCGTAAAACATCCGCTTTTTATAATGCTTATTCAAATTAGGTTTTATTAAAACATAACTTGATATGACACTTGACACTTGGGTCTCATAAATTCATCCACCATAATAGGACACTTGAAATTTGAGTCATAAAGCATCAGTTTTATAGAACGCTTACTTGCAAAAGTTTTATTTTAACAAAACTTAATAGGACCCTTGAGCCCTGAGTCTTTTAACATTAACCTTTATAGTACGCTTCTTTGTTATGGTTTTATTATCATACGCCATAATAGAACACATCTGATTTGTGTCATAAAACATCAGTTTTTTAGAACGCTTATTTACAAGAGTTTTATGTAAACATTAGTTAATATGACACTTGATACTTGTTTATCAAAACTTGATACACCATAATAGGGCACTTGATATTTTAGTCATAAAAGATTAGTTTTATGGAACGCTTATTCACAAAAGTTTTATGATAACAAAACTTAATAGGACACTAGCTATTTAAGTAATCAAAGATCAGGTTTTTACAACGGTTATTCGCAACAGTTTTATTATAACAAAAGTTAGTAGGACCCTTGTCACTTGGGTCTCATAGGTTGATACACCATAATAGGACACTTGAAATTTTAGTCATAAAACATCAATTTTATAGAACGCTTAATTGGAAAAGTTACATTTTAATAAAACTTAATAGGACCTTTGACACTTGTGTCTTATAACCTTAACCTTTATAAGACGATTATTTATTATGGTTATATTATCATACACCATAATAGAACACTTCATATTTGAGTCATAAAATATCAGTTTTTTAGAATGTTTATTCGCAAGAGTTTTATTTAAACATTACTTAATATGACACTTGATACTTGGGTTTCATAACTTTATACACCATAATAAGACACTTGATATTTGAGTCATAGTATATATCACCCTATCCACAAAAGTTTTTATTATTTTTTCTTTTCTTTTTTTACTTTGGTTTACATTTATGCGTTATTTTTTTTTATTAGTTGCGGTAACGTTATTAGAAAATCTGTTTAGTAACATTTTGTTTCTATCTTTTTTTTATATTAATATTTTTTTTATTTAACAATAATGATAAAATAGCCATTTTTTTTATTATTTTTTTATTTTTAGCTAGTGTTTGCATAGGTTTCATGATAGGTTGAGCTTCCTACTTTAAATAACCAGTTTTGTTGTAGGAGTTTTTGAAAATCTGTAGCAAATATGGTCGGCCACGTGTAAGCTGGCCCGGTTACCAGAACCGTTGCTGTACGTAATAGAATATTACTTGGTAGAAAGAATGATCAGAATGAAAGAATGAAAACCCCGTAGTAAGTTACATCTCCCACGATATATATTTTTATATATATTTTTTTCTTATGGTCTCGGCAACAAACCAACAAACCACACGGACCCTTGCTACTTCTCGGCAAAAGTTACATTTCTATAACATGTTTGCCGAGACCCTAATGATCTCAGCCTACTCTCTCGGCACTAACAATAACCACAACGACTTCAACAACAATAACAATCAAATGCCGAGACCCTAATGGTCTCTGATGAAGCGAAAAGTGTACCGCTTTTAGGGGGTCATTTAAGCCCTAAATCGTATTTATTTGATCAAATATTGCCCTAAATCGTTCCTTTTGTCATTTTAGGTACTTTGGAGAAGAAATCTGGAAAAGGAAGCATTTTGGACGTTTTTGGAGCATAAAAGTGAAGAAAACGACAAAGTCTCAAAAATATGCTGGAAAGTACATGTGACGGCGTCAAGACTTGCTCTTGACGGCGTCACGGCTTGGCAAAAGTGGTGGATATGAAAAATACACATGATAAGCCAGTGAGATTTGCATTGGAATTCTGACGGCGTCACCCTTTGGAGTGATCAAGGTCGTCATGGTTTAAGCTGAAGAATGACGGCGTCACCCTTAACCTTGACGGCGTCAGCTTCTGATAGGCCAGAACGGATTTTGGAGGTTTAAAGGGTGACGGCGTCAAGAAGGCCATCACGTGTTAACTAGTCACAACTTGCGCGCGCGGTAGCTGTTACTGTTTTGGCCATAAAATCCTCATACGAACTCGGATTTAGGTGATTCAAAAGGCCACGCGATCGGGACGAAAAGATCTACAATTTGGTGAAAAATTGGACGTGACGGCGTCACGTGTAAGTCTGACGCCGTCAGATCGGGCCGACAAAAAAATGCCTATAAATATAACTTCACAACTTCATTATTTGTAAGCCCTAAACCCTAAGTCCGATTCTAGGGTTTAGGTAGGTGTTTTTCCAGCAACTTAGAGGGTCCTAATCATGCCATAAACATCTTGTAATGGTTTGTTTATCGATTCAATCTTATGTTATGTCTTCAATTATGATTATTGTTGATTGCTCTTCATTAATTATGCTTGGCTAAATCACCTTGTGTCTACTTATGATTGTGTGAAACTTGTGTATAACTAATTAGATCTTATTGATTTCTTGTTGATGTGTGTGTCCATCTCCATCAATTAGGGCGTGACAACTTCGATAGATCTAGTTGGTTTAGTTTATAATTCTTGTTTCCTATTGTCTCTTGTTTGATTGGGTGATATCGATGTTAGGCTTAAGAAAACTGGCTAACCTCCTATACGGTAACTTGCTTGAACGTCTTAAGAAACATGAACCAATGCGTACTAGGTTTATTTGGTTGTATTTAATGCATGAGCGAATTCTAGTGATCCCATGTTAGGAGCTTCTTAGCCGGCTCGACATAGGAGTGAAGTAGGAGCTTATAGAGTTGGGGAAGTACGTACGCCACCCCACGATTGGTATTAAGGAATACAACCCGTCAATTAAAACAAGGTGTGACAATTCAATAGGTAGAATTGGATAGCTAGCAAGGAGTAACATATCATAGGTAGACATGCTTCATTTCCCTTGTAGAGCCCTAGTTTACTTTTCTTGCATATTAGTTTAATTAGTAGATTTTGGGTTAGTTGATTAGCAACTAATTCCGCCCCTTCTTCCAAAACCAGAGATTTTTACTTGCTTTCCATAAAATATAAAAATACAAAAAGAATCATCCCTCACCTTTAGACCTAGTTAGATTAATTTCAATCCTAACGAACACTATTCTTTGAGTTGAACGATCAATCCCCGGTACTTGCCACTTCACTATACTACAACGGTCAGGTACACTGCCTGGTGGGGATTGCAAACTTCTCAAGATCCCTTGAGAGGTAAAACCTGTTGTAAGGTTGCAAAACCACGCATCAAGTTTTTGGCGCCGCAGCCGGGGAGTAGTTATTGCTTAGGTTGAAATTTTATTTTTATTAGGTCTACTCACAAGATTCCTATCAAGTGAGATATTTTCTTTTTATTTTGTAGCTTTCTCGTAGTCTATCTTTTCTTTGTGATTTTGTTTGTAATTTGCTTCAAATGGACTTTTCACTTAGATTTCTAAGATTGCAAGATATGGTTGAGTGGCTAGAACACCAAGAAGTTCAAAATACCTCATTTAGAGACACTTATGAATCATATGAGCCTTCACCTAGGATAGATTCTTATGAACAACCTCCATGTTTAGGATCTTGTTTTAGTGAGGCTAATAGGAAAAGCGACCTAGTTTGCCAAGGAATTGTGGATAGAGCCGTATCAATAAATCATAAGTTGGATGAAGCACTAGGTTTGTTATTATCACTACCTAAGAAAACAATTGACGAGGATATAGGTGATCTTGACACATGGAATAATGAGGTAAACACCATAAGCCCACAAAATACTCAACCATCATTTGAGGCACCCACACCGCCCGTGACTTACCCGGAAGAAGTAGATGAGACTTTAGGAATCCCGATGGAGGTAGAACCCTTGGACCAAGCACAACTAGAGGATATAGGTTTGCACACTTTTAGTGATGACCTTACTCATAGTTCTAGGGGATTTCCTAGTGTTGATGAATTGGAACCTCAACCTTTACACAATTTTTCATCCTTAGATTTACATCTAGGAGAAAAAAGAGGAACCGACCCACCCATCAACCAATATTATCCGGGTAGTTTTAGGATGAAGGAAGCCATTCACTCACCCCCTTCACCTCACGTGGCATATTCACACCCTAAGGGTGTGTATCGCTACTTTCACCCGCACTTAATCCTAAGTGTAGGGAAAACCTCCCCTATTTTTGTTAAATAAGGGTAGAGTCAGGCTCGTGACTCGAACAAAAACAAGCGCTTATTGGGAGGCAACCCAAGCTTTATTTGCTTTATTTGTTTGATTGTTTGTTTATTTAATTTTATTTGTTTCCGTATGCATTTCTTATTCTTTTTGTTTACTGTTCATGTCTCAAATATAAATTGTGAAAATGCTTTATTTTGTTTTTAACTTCGTCTTAACTACATATAAAGGTATTTTGCAAAAGATAATTGTAAGGGAAATCCAAATTTGTTTTTAAGAACAAGATTGAACATGAACGATAACAATGAGATATAAGCATGCATATTAGTATTTGTTTGAGTCAAATGCTTGTATCGAGTCATAATGAAGTTTTGCAGGAATTCCAGGAAGTAAGGTATAGGTTTTTCCAGAAATTTTCCGGAAACTTAACATGAGAATTCTGTCAGATCATTTCTGACGGCGTCAGGCCTTACAACCTGACGGCGTCAGGTTTTAATTTTCTGAAATTTTTGAAAGTTTTTTTTTTCTACCGGAATCATAAAAAGTTTTTATTAAATCTCTAACTTATAAACTCCAGGAATCTGCAAAACATTCATTCCGCAAGCATTATATCTTTAATTGTTTTGTTTCTAAGTCTGGAATTACACCTAGTTGTGAGTTGTCTTTGTTCGGTTTGATGCTTTGGTTTTTCTTGTTTGTTTTCTCAGGATTAACAGGTTATTTTGGACAAGGAGATGTATGTGGAATCAAGCTTTTGGCGATGCATTAGTCTTGAAGCTTCTACATTACCTTGGAAGAAGATCTAACCATGTTACCTCTTTATCCACCGAACGAATCAGGGGAGTATTTGATTTCATTCTTTTACCTTTTCACTTTTACATCTTGTTATTTGAACATTGGGGACAATGTTCATCTTAAGTGTAAGGGGGGGGGGGTAAAAGTATGATACTTTAGAGAATACAATTACGCTTGATTTTTGTTTGTTTAATGGTAGATGTGTAATAAAACTGAGAGAAATACCTGTTAAGGCAATTTTAGTGCCAAATTTAAAATTTTTTACAACATATAGGAGTGAAACTTTGGTCTTAATGAGCGTCTCATGGATAGGAATTATATGACTAGCACAAAAACCGTACCACTAAAAAATTTTCCACCCCCAAATATGTGAGGTTCGCCCTAGAATTGGTAGGAAAAGCATTTATGCTATGATGTGTGTACCGGTAGCACTTAGATTCTAGAACTTGCGTTAGGATCATTCCGAGGCCACAAGTGAGACTACATTCGTGTAGTTAGATTTACTACATGATAAGAGGCATTAGGATTAACCCATTGTTTTACACCTGTGTTTTTGTTATAATTACGTTGGCTACATTGGTCAAGTAATTCTCCCACACCCTTTGCGTTGTACTCATTTTTAGTACACGATACCCCTAGTACACCCTTCAGAGCCTATCTTTTTGTTTCGACCTTTAAGCATTTTACTTAAAGGAAGAATTTGTTTATACCCCACTTAAATGTACACCCAAATCGCCTTAGCCTACCTTGTATGCACTCATTTTTAGTGCATTATTGTGACAACATTTGTTTAAACCCAAGTTAATTATCTAATTGATTACATGGTTGCTAAGTCGAGTCATATCCTTGTACATATTGTTTTGGGACGATTGGGACTCATGGGTAAAGTACTAGTGTAATGGAGTAATGGGGAAGAACATCATTTAGTACCCCCATATGTGCTAAATATTTTAAAAGTACTCCAAGTGTTTTAATTATCTTAATTCGAGTCATTAGAATAGTTATTTGTAAAGTTATGTAAAAGTTCAAGTGTAAGGGGAATGCAATGCCCCTATGATGTATTATTTTGGATGGTAGGGCAAAAGTGTATGCAAAAAAAAAAAAAAAAAAAAAAAAAGAAAAAAAAAAATCAAGAAAAATACAAAAAAATGAGAAAAAGAAAAGTAGAAAAAACATACGGACTACCATCCCGTTTCATTTTATGTTTATTTTATGTTTTTGTTATTTTGTTTTTAGCTTAAGATTGAGTCGAGTCTTGGCTTAGCAACATTGTATAGTACATGTAATTAATCAAGATCTTTAACTCGCCACCAGTAAAATATCCCTTATCCAACAAAACCGTGTTTTCCTTTTCCCTACACCTAACGTTATAACCCATGTAAAAGCCCTCTTTGATAGTTTATCTTAGGTGCTTACGCCTAGTGGAGGAGGTTTTTGATCCTTTCCCAAGCCTATGGTAATCTATTTGCTATGACAGGTAGTGAGAGATATTATCCGTTTTCATTTATGAGATTTATTTTGATGACACCTGAGAGATGTGAGTATCTAAACACTACTTGTGAGGTGCTAGTATGTAATCTCCGAGCTTATTATGATTGAAGTGGAATGATTATTTGTTTTAATTACTTTTATATTAGCATTAAATGACCCCTAACTTGTATTTTGATTAGAATAAAAGCGCATTTGCTTGAGGACAAGCAAATCTCAAGTGTAAGGGTATTTGATGAAGTGAAAAGTGTACCGCTTTTAGGGGGTCATTTAAGCCCTAAATCGTATTTATTTGATCAAATATTGCCCTAAATCGTTCCTTTTGTCATTTTAGGTACTTTGGAGAAGAAATCTGGAAAAGGAAGCATTTTGGACGTTTTTGGAGCATAAAAGTGAAGAAAACGACAAAGTCTCAAAAATATGCTGGAAAGTACATGTGACGGCGTCAAGACTTGCTCTTGACGGCGTCACGGCTTGGCAAAAGTGGTGGATATGAAAAATACACATGATAAGCCAGTGAGATTTGCATTGGAATTCTGACGGCGTCACCCTTTGGAGTGATCAAGGTCGTCATGGTTTAAGCTGAAGAATGACGGCGTCACCCTTAACCTTGACGGCGTCAGCTTCTGATAGGCCAGAACGGATTTTGGAGGTTTAAAGGGTGACGGCGTCAAGAAGGCCATCACGTGTTAACTAGTCACAACTTGCGCGCGCGGTAGCTGTTACTGTTTTGGCCATAAAATCCTCATACGAACTCGGATTTAGGTGATTCAAAAGGCCACGCGATCGGGACGAAAAGATCTACAATTTGGTGAAAAATTGGACGTGACGGCGTCACGTGTAAGTCTGACGCCGTCAGATCGGGCCGACAGAAAAATGCCTATAAATATAACTTCACAACTTCATTATTTGTAAGCCCTAAACCCTAAGTCCGATTCTAGGGTTTAGGTAGGTGTTTTTCCAGCAACTTAGAGGGTCCTAATCATGCCATAAACATCTTGTAATGGTTTGTTTATCGATTCAATCTTATGTTATGTCTTCAATTATGATTATTGTTGATTGCTCTTCATTAATTATGCTTGGCTAAATCACCTTGTGTCTACTTATGATTGTGTGAAACTTGTGTATAACTAATTAGATCTTATTGATTTCTTGTTGATGTGTGTGTCCATCTCCATCAATTAGGGCGTGACAACTTCGATAGATCTAGTTGGTTTAGTTTATAATTCTTGTTTCCTATTGTCTCTTGTTTGATTGGGTGATATCGATGTTAGGCTTAAGAAAACTGGCTAACCTCCTATACGGTAACTTGCTTGAACGTCTTAAGAAACATGAACCAATGCGTACTAGGTTTATTTGGTTGTATTTAATGCATGAGCGAATTCTAGTGATCCCATGTTAGGAGCTTCTTAGCCGGCTCGACATAGGAGTGAAGTAGGAGCTTATAGAGTTGGGGAAGTACGTACGCCACCCCACGATTGGTATTAAGGAATACAACCCGTCAATTAAAACAAGGTGTGACAATTCAATAGGTAGAATTGGATAGCTAGCAAGGAGTAACATATCATAGGTAGACATGCTTCATTTCCCTTGTAGAGCCCTAGTTTACTTTTCTTGCATATTAGTTTAATTAGTAGATTTTGGGTTAGTTGATTAGCAACTAATTCCGCCCCTTCTTCCAAAACCAGAGATTTTTACTTGCTTTCCATAAAATATAAAAATACAAAAAGAATCATCCCTCACCTTTAGACCTAGTTAGATTAATTTCAATCCTAACGAACACTATTCTTTGAGTTGAACGATCAATCCCCGGTACTTGCCACTTCACTATACTACAACGGTCAGGTACACTGCCTGGTGGGGATTGCAAACTTCTCAAGATCCCTTGAGAGGTAAAACCTGTTGTAAGGTTGCAAAACCACGCATCAGTCTCGGCCTATTCCTCCTCGGCACCAAATGACACCAAACAGACCTAAGTCTTATTCGGCTATAACCACACCAACGACAACAACAATATCAATAACAACTACAACATCAATACCGAGACCCTAGTGGTCTCGGCTAACTCCCACGACAACAACAACATCAACACTAAGAGTCAAATCCAAATCCACCATTCTAATCCTAACCTTCGGCCTCAAATCCATTAACTACGAACCAAACCGATTCCAATCCGAGCAAAATATAAAAACAATAATAACAACGTAATACAACCATGAGCTTGAGCTCACGGTTTGACCCAAACTCGACAACCAAACATACCCTTGATACCAAACTCGTTTATATTTATATTTTTATTAATAAAAATGGTTTTTCCATTCATTTTAGCCTTAAACCCGTACCCAAAATAGCTTTAACGTGACTCGGTGAGTCCGAGTTGACTCACACCGAGTCACCACCGCGAGTGGCTCGGTGTTTCCTACCTTTTTCTCTCCGATCTACAAGATGGTGATGCTTAGAAGTTGTGGTGATAGTTATTTAGGGCGCGTGGTGAAAAAGGAGTGGCGGTGTAGTTTATGGCGCGTGTGGTGGTGATATGTGATGAGGAGGTCACGGGGATGCTTGTGGCGGTGGCGGTGGCGGTGGCGGTGTAACTTGGTGACCGGCGGTGGAGGCGTATGGTGGTCGCCAGAAAGTGTGGCCGGAAAAAGGGAGAGGGAGAGAGAGTAGAGTGCTGCTGTGAGTAAGGAAGAAATGGATTAACCCTAAATGATTTATAAATTTTGTTTATATAGGATTAGGACTAGGTATGAATACATAATGTCCCTCAGGGACTGAAAGTGTAAATCTTCTCATATTTTTAACGAAACACAAACGAGACTAAATAATTGTATTATAAATCTTTCCCGAGCATCCGAAAGTTATTCCGTTAACTTTAAAATCATTTTTCCATTAAATTTGGTTATAAATACGTATATTTTTTTTTTCGTCGCCCAAAATAATTAATATTCGCGTTTAAAAATAGGGAAAATTTGTTTATATAGGCTTAGGACTAGGTAAAAATAGGGAAAGTTATTCCGTTAACTTCACGTTTTATGGTCAAATAAGTGAAGAAAAGATTCGTATATGAAAAATAGGGAAAATCTCGTATAAAAATATATTTGGAAAAGTACGAGGTATTACATAAACCTATACTACATTTTGCATGGCTCGATTCTTCACATTCCAAAGAATCGAGAATGACAAATCTCACTTCCTAATTCGAACATTTGATCACTAAACGATACGCAAAGTAAACCTCACTCGACACCTGAACAAGTCATTCAAGTATTAACCACATATAACTATGTTTCAATTAACCACAAACATCAAAAAACTAATACTTTATTTGACAAAACCGGCAGACTAATTCAATTAACCACAAATAACTATGTTTCAATTATGTTAATCGTTTGATAAACTCACACATTGTGTTTGATAAAAATTAAGCAAAAACGATTAGGGTTTAAATTATGAGGTATTACCTGGTCTTGATGATGGTGCTGATTTCCGGTTGTCGGATATCAATTGACGGAGATGATGGTGGTGAGTTCCGCTGGCAATTTTGGATGGTGAAATGATCGTGTATTTGGAGATGGACAATGTGATTTTGATTTGATGATTTGGTCCCAAAATAATGATTTTTAATAAATTTTAGTCCTTATTTTTTTTAAATACCTTATATTATATCTATAACGAGGAAGGGCATTTTATTACCTCTTTGAACGGCTTACACAAGTCATCATCCACCACTGCCTTCCCTTTACCGTTCGACGGCCCCTCGCCCGATTCTTCATCGGTGTCATCATCACCAAATCTCAACGCTATGGGGCTTATCAAGTTGCGGTTGCTTGGTTGCTTAAACAATTCTTTGAGGGCCGATAGGTGACCCTCAATTACGACCCGAACATCTGGAGGGTTTTGTCCCCCGCCTCCGGGTCCTTCGGCCCCTCTTGTGTTCTGGATGGGAGTAATAGGTGTGGGGCTAGTCATTCTGAACTTCAAGTAGATCGAAAGGAAGGTCCCATGGATGGCGCCAATTTGTTGAAGCAATTTTCTGCAATCACTTCGGACAAGTAAGGGAGATCCCTTCGGACGAACTGAGCTGGGTTCTTCCGAGAGGATTGGATGTGGGCCTCTTCGACTTTATGACGTCCTTCGGAAACCTGCGCACAACAACACGCTTTAGGCTCGCCCCGGGTGCTATCCCAGGACCGACCTCCGGCGTGAGAGTAAGTATAGGGTATTCCGAGAGCCTTAAACAGTTATGTGAAATAAATGCAGGTAGTCAGATTAGCCGGGAGTAGTAAATGAGCTGGTTATTTATAGTACCCAGCTTTGGTACCTAAAACGGCGGCGCCGAATTTTCTGGGAACATGTCGCAGACATGATCCCGCAAATCCTGGGGCGGTGACGGCGGTGTCTGCTGCTGCCATCTGTCACAAAGGTGATGCCACTTTTGCTAATATTTATATTTTATCGTTTTGACTATCATTTTTTGACCCGATTTAGTACATTTTTATAACTTTTAATAAAAATGACAAAACTAATATATTCTAACACATTTCTCCACATTTTCGTCAAATTAATATATCTAGTTACGCCGTAACCATGGTTAGTGTTGACTTGGGTCTTCTAGTGTAAATCTTTGTTACGGCGTAAGTAGAGAGTGGATCTACGCCGTAACTTTTGTCTGGTCAGTATACTTCTTGTGTATTTTCATTAATAAACCTCGCGTCTCTTCGTTCCTATGCTCATAATTTACCAGAAAATGAAATATTAACGAATACGAGTGTATATTCAAGTAAAATGATATAAATGGTGAGCATATCAGGGGGAAATTGACACTAAAATATCAAAACTATTTGATGTTATCAATCATACCTATCATCTAGATCCGTTCTTAAATGATTACTAATAACTTTTAGCCGTTCTTAAATGACGGCTAATAGCATTCAACCACCATCCTCTACAAATCCCCACCATCTAAATCCCCCACCAAAACTTTATCAAGCATCCTTTCAAATTCAAGGACTACTTTCAAACCGTTCTTGTGCAAAGTGATGCTTGATCTAACCACCCTCCATCCACCATGCAAGCCACTTCCATCATCACTAGTCTTCAAGGGATTTTAAACAACACACATACTCCAAGACGTTGTGGGTCAAGAATCTCAAGTACCTTTGATCTGAAGGAGGTTTAAATGGACTATGACGTCCTGTGTAAATGCCTTCATCATCAAAGATGTAACAACCGACAATTTTCCAAAACTTATTTTACGAGTCAAAATAATTATTTTTATTTCCCTTAGCTTTTAAATCTCTTTGAACTTGTTTGAGATGGAAAAACAGTGGATATCTAGTTAAAACGTGAGCATTGTTCATTTATTGAGCCGGCACGACCTAAAACACGTGAAACGAATCAAATTTGCCAAATAAATTAATTTCAAGAAAGTTATGCATATTTATACTCGTTTTTATTAGAAAAATTATTTCGGACACAATGGCGCAAGTTTCATAATTTTTCGAGTCCGTTTGGTATGTCGAACGGGGCCCACAAGGTTTTTACTAAACGAATTGCAACATGATGTTGTCGTATATGTTAAAGTTTAATAATGCGTTGTTTTTAAGTAGAATAGACGATTTGTTTTTTACAACATGATGTTGTCGTATATGTTAAAGTTTAATAATTTTTTTAACGTTCGTTTAAACACATTAATCTAAAAAAAGTGCAACAATACTGATATTAAGATAATAACTATTTTTAACAAAAGTTATTAGTACTATGTATTCGAAAAAAAATTAGTAAACAATAATAAAGTTTAGAAGAAACCAACACAACCTAGAAAACTTGAAACGTATCGCATTTGCTAAATATATTTAATTTTTTAAAGTTATGCATATTTATACTCGTTTTTGTTGGAAAAATGATTTCGGGAACAATGGCGCAAGTTTCGTAAATTTTCGAGTCCGTTTGCTATGTCGAATGAGCCCCGGAGGGATTTCGTGAAAAGATTAGCCAAGATTGGCAGAAACACCCCCTCCGCCCCTGTTTTACATTTCCCACCCCCACATCTTGTATTTTCATTTTAACCCCTACTCATTTAATATTTAAACTCAAATATTTTTATTTTATTTCATTTTTTATAAAAGCACACACTCACAACAAAGTATTCCTCTCTCTACACCCTCGCCGGATCTTCATAAATTCCGACCGATCACCAGCAGTTTCCGGCGCCGCCTGCCGGAATATTTTCCGGTGAAATATTTTGTTCGCCGATTCGATAGATCGGCACACTCCCATCATTTCTGGAGCGTTTTAGCTCTCGACTCCCTCCACATCACCGTCACGCGCCACCACCGAGACACCACCACACCCTCCCCTTCTACCGACGTTAAATCCTCCTCTTTTCTCGACGGTAAGTCCCTTCACGCGCCCCCTTTTCCTATTTATTTAATTTTTTCGAAACGGGTGAAATTGGTTTTTATTGACTGTTAAATTTGATATCCATATTTGGATTGTTTCTCACACACGTATGTCCTATAATTATCGAAATACTTATTTTTTATCAGTTTCTTTTTCACTATTTGCTAATTTGCACCAATCTCCTGGTCTTGGCACGCAGCCATAGTAGGACCCTTAATACTTTATTTTTTGTAGATCAATACGTTTGGTATCGAGATCTATTTATTTTTTGTAAATCCATTTTTTTTTATATCTAGATCTATTGATTTTTTGTAGATCTATAGATCGATTCGGTCATGCACACTTTTATTTTATTTTTTTAGGTACCACATATTACTGCTTCTCTAACTGATGCTAAACTTGGCGTGGAAGGATGCAAGGACCTATTTGACTGGTTGTCCAAACAACTTGCAGGATTAGCCGATTTTCCTGATGCCATTCAGTTGTTGAGACCAGTCTCCGTTGCTATGACGGTAACTATTTTAATAAGAATAGAACACCATATTTATTATTTGATTTTGCCAATATATAATTTTCAATCACCGGGTTAAGTAATTTCTTTTTTTCATCAGGATAAGTCGGCAGATGTTCGCAAAGCAGCCAAAGTATGCTTCGGAGACATTGTTAGAGTCTGTGGACCAGAAACGGTGTGTAAAGCCATATATATTTTTGTTATGTTTGATTGTCTTTTATTGCGAGTATAGTTAGGTATGTGATGTACATGTGTATTTCCAGTTGTTTAGAGCTTGGGATAGGTAGGTAATATTACTTTTTTGAACACAGTAGGTAATATTACAGTCAGTTTCTTACAGCATTTTTTTTTCCGCCTAGCCAAAATTTATTATTAACTCAAAGTAATCAGAATTTTATTTTATATTTACATAACCATTTGCAGGTGAGGTTTTTATATGGAGACAAGTTAAATGCTGAGGAGTTGCAGCATCTAAAGCTTAGGATACAAAGTAACACGTACAAATATCTTAGTGTCTTGCTTGAATGGCGAGAGCGATTTGAAGAGGAGGCCTTGATGGAAGTTAAACCATCGTATTTAGGCAACAAAGAGTCTGTTCAAGGTATAAAACTCTATGACAACAACAATGTAATTTGTTGAATTAAAGGATCTAAGAGGTTTTATCCTGTATGCATTAGAATATTGGGAGAATTTCTTTAGCTAATTTTCCTGATCCATTTAACAGATTAGCGATGTGAAATAATTGAATCAAACCACTTATTAATCTTTATTTACTTTTGTTCTTTTGCTTGTACTTGTCAAATGTTTTTCCCAGAGTTCCCTAAAGGATATTAATCTTTAAATACATTATCTCAGTATGTCTTTGTTAAACTTGTGATACCAATAATTTTAATAACATGGAACATAATGCTTATACATGGATGTTTATTTGTAGGTGGTCCGTGAGGATTGAGAAAGGATGCATGATGACCTCGGACTAAGCTTCTTGTTGCTTTAATTTCTTGTTTAATGTTACCAGACTTTATGTTGGATAATGTTTATACCTTATTTATGTTTAGTGCTTTTGTTATGAAAATTGCTTATTTGAAATACAATTTTGTTTTATTCATTTAATTAGTTGATGTTTTATTCATATCGTAAAATAGAGTGTGCATGCTGAAAATAGCGTCCTATCATATGACTTGTCAGGACTTTGAAATTGTCCTATTAAACTTATTAACTGTCCTAACAATAAACTTTTAAGGACGCTTAACATTGTAAAAGTGTCCTAATATGTTGTTATTAGGACGTTATTTAGGTTGTTAATAGACATTTTATACGACCAAAAAATTGGTTTCATAATATTCTTTGAGATATTAGAACCCTTTTCTTGGTGCTAAAGTAGCTATAATGTTACATGATAAGCGTCCTAACAATTGTCTTTTAAGTACGCTTTTATGTGTATCAAAAGATTAAAATTAGGTAACCACATGTTAGAACATTGTAAAAGTGTCCTAATATGTTGTTATTAGGACGTTATTTGGTTGTTCATGGACATATTATGCGACCATAAATTTGGTTTCATAATCGTATTTGGGATATTAGGACCCTTTTCTTGGTGTTAAAGTAACTATAATGTTGTATGATAACCGTCCTAAGAATCAACATTTAAGGACGCTTGTATGTGTATCAAAAGATTAAAAGTAGGTTACCACATGTTAGAACATTGTAAAAATGTCCTAATATGGTTTTATTAGGACGTTATTTGACCTATAATGCGACCATAAAATTGGTATCATAATCTTATTTGAGTTATTAGGACCTTTTTCTTGGTTGCTAAAATAGCTATGATGTTGCATCATATGTGTCCTAACAAACTTTTAAGGACCTTTTTAAGTGTTTCAAAAGATTAAAAGTAGGTAAGCACATGTAAAAACATTATAAAAGTGTCCTAATATGGTTTTATTAGGACGCTATTTGGGTTATTCATAGTCATATAATACGACCATAAAATTGGTTTCATAAGGTATTTGAGATATTAGGACGCTTTGGACCTATTACGACCGCCTTACATGAAACGCTTTCATCCTTGGTCCTATTAAATGAAAGGTCCTAAAAAGTACCATTTTAGGACGCTTATGGGGGTCCTAAAAAGCCACTTTTCTTGTAGTGGGTCAACAATGGAAACCAGAGCAATGGAGGAGGAGCCCGTAGAAGAGTGTATGCTGTGGGCAGAAGGGAAGCCCAGGATGACCCGAATATGGTGACGAGTACGTTTCTTTTAAATAATCGTTATGCTTTAGTACTTTTCGATATGGGAGCAGATAGAAGTTTTGTGTCGACTGCTTTAAGTTCTTTAATTGATATAGCCCCAACCACCTTAGATAATGCCTTTGACGTAGAACTAGCTAACGGGAACCTAGAAAGAGTAGGTACCATTATAAGGGGTTGCACTCTAAACTTATTAAACTGCCCATTCAACATTGACCTTATACCAGTACAGTTGGGTAGTTTTGACGTCATCATAGGGATGGATTGGCAATCGAAATATCATGCCATCATCATCTGTGATGAAAAGATCGTCAGAGTAGCCTATGGGAACGAAGTTCTAATAATTGAAGGAGATCGGAGTGATCGTGCGCGTTCGTCGAGATTGAGCATCATCTCGTGTACGAAGGTGCAGAAGTACATTGAGAAAGGATGCCATGTTTGGAACACATTTTGTATTAATTCAAGTATTGATCATTATGTAATAGGTTGCTTAGGCCTTTAGGTTTGATTTTGTATTAAATCTGTAAGTACCAGATGATTTATTGCTAACTGTTTACTTGCAGCGAATCATGAATACCTGAAGTTCCATCACCTTTACATCATGCTCATATTCTGAAGCAAAGTTCTCACAAAGACTATGGAATATCAAAATCTCAAAGTAATTCAAGAAAAGTCAAAGATCAAGTATGTTAATCTTTCACAAGTCAAAGATCAAGCTTATGAAGAGAGAACTATGTGATAAATGAAGAAAAAAAGTCGAAGAACATATGAGCATGATGAAAATGACGTAGAGACACCAGAACTAAAGACCATTGTAGAACGGCAGATCATTACCATACTATATCATGTCACATCAAGAACAAAGGAACAAAGATACAAGAAACGTCTGAAGCCAAAGAAGCAAAGACGACGTCAAGCAACCTTGATGATCAATACTTAGGGGGAGATTGTTGGGAACACATTTTGTATTAATTCAAGTATTGATCATTATGTAATAGGTTGCTTAGGCCTTTAGGTTTGATTTAAGGCCCAGCCCGTGTAGAAGGCCCATGGGCTGTGTCGTTTATTTAATTAATTATGTTTAAGTATGTTTATTAGGGCTTTAAGCCCAAGTCATTGTAAAAACTATAAATACCCCCTCCCATCCAAGGTTGGTTGGTTGGTTGGTTGAAGAGCTAAACATTTTATTATTATTTGTTAATCATCCTTCCACTCTTTCTTTCTCTCTCTACTTTCTCTCACTAGATCTATATCTAATTAGGTAGCTTGTGTGATTAATTAATAGTTTCATCATGCCAACTCTTTCTAGCTCATGTTACTGAGAAAAGGTAAAAGGAGCCTGAAGAGAAAAGATTGGAAGATGTGTCAATCGTAAGGGATTACCCGGAAGTTTTTCCCGAAGACCTACACTTCATTAGTCAAGTTGTAGATTTGTTTGTTCATACCTTGAGTGATTTATGTCGGGATGGAAATCTACGACTTTGTTGAAGCATACTTGAGACGTCGAATGGTGTTGATGTAAGTATGCATTGATGATTTATGTTTACAAGTAACTTGTGCATTTTACGTTATGTATTACAAGTTACATGTTTGTCATTATTAAAACCGAAGAAACCGTTTAGTTTAAATATCGTAATATTTGCACTAACAATCTCCTCCTTTTTGATGATGACAAATATGTAAACCGTAACACATAGTAAAATGTAAAAGTTACCTGTTTACACTCCCTTCTCCCCCTTTTGTCGAAGCAAAAAGGTAGTTGCCTCGAGCTCTCCCTTGAATTCACTCCCTGCTCCCCCTTATTGCACTACTTTCCTTTCTCCCCAGAAGGGCGACACTAGTACAAATCTTGGATTTTGTCACACATGCTGTTTTTTGAACGGCCACACAGTTAGATATTTATGTAACTAAATGTATCAGAATAAAATAAACAGCCACACTTGATCTGACTTGTGTGACCATTTCCGAATTTCATTGGTGAATATTTATGTGACTAGAGGTAACTAGTAAATTTTTTTTGATTATTTAGTCACTTATTATTTGGGACGTGTGACAGATACAAATAAGTTTGAAACATTAGTCACACTATACATATACATATGTGACAATATATGTCACACAATTGAACAGTGTGACCAAAATCCATATATGGTCACATGAAATAATTGTGTATGTGGCTAAATCATATAGTCAAGTTTGTCACACATTATTTAAAAGTGACTGCTATTTTTTTCTGAATATTTAGCCACATATGAATTTGAAGTGTGTGACAACTGAAAAGTAAGTTTGAAGCATTAGTCACGATATGCATTTAAAAGTGACTAATATATGTCACACACTTGAACAATGTGACCAAATATCATATATGGTCACACTTTTGCTTTTATAGTTCAAATGTTTTATAAACTGATTTTACAATATTTCTCAAATTTTGATATCTCCCTCACATATTTTCACTACTCCCGCCTACTTTTTTCCCCAAAATCAAATTTACATTGTCATTGTCCCTCCAATAGTTATCTAGGTCACATAACCCGCACTTATCTCATCTTCTTTCTCTCTTCTCTGCCGCCAACCACAAACCATCATTGGTTTTCTTTGCTATTCACCTCTCACCACAAGTCAATTTCATATTTATCCACCAAAGACCCTCGTGATTAGCCAGTTCCACTCCCGATTTCAGGTCCACATTTCCATGAATCAGGTACTTTAATGTGTTATATGTTCAATTTAATCATCAATTTGTGGTGTTCATGAGTCAATTTCATGTTTGGTTGACTTTTGAAATTAAGGTCCATGAGACCCGAATCTGTATATCTGTTTCAATTTTATATCAAGCGAGAAAAAAGGACTTGTTGGCTTTTACACTTTTTTTCTTTGATAAACTTGTGAATGACGCTGGAATTCAATCAAGTATCTATAAGTTTATGGGCAAAATATATGCAGTACAAGTTTTTTCTTGGATAAACTTGTGAATGACGCTGGAACCCATGACCTTTTATGGGCAAAATATATGCAGTACAAGTTTTTGAACTAGTGACGCTGGAATTCAATCAAGTATCTATAAGTTTAGTTGTGAACGTTAGCTATTTTGGGTTTACATATGAATTCTAGTCTTCTAACGGCCTCGAAATGAATTGTTAGAAAGTATTTAAATTTTGCAATAGCTAATCTTTTTTACTTGAAAGAGTGTATATGTGTTTACTGAGTATGTTTATAATCACTTCGCAGTTCTTATGTGTTTGGTGAAGATGTGGGATTTGGTGGTGTGTTTCGTTGCACAACTGGATTGGCTGATCAATTTGGTAAACACAGGGTATTCAACACCCCTCTATGCGAACAGGTACTTTAACCACCATGCTCAAATATATAAATTGGACTTACAAGCTACCAAAGTTTCAGATTCTCTCCTTTTGTAGTTTCATTATTCTGATGCTAGGTCCTTATGATTGATTGTGGGTTGCTTTTTAATAATTTATTCTTCGAATAGTTTATTTCAACTTCAAACTAATGCTTATTTACAACAGGGAATTGTTGGATTCGGTATTGGTCTAGCTGCAATGGTACGTTCTGTATTATGTTATTTCCAAATCTTGTGGTGCGTCTTTACATATACTTGCAGCTTGTGGCTTTTCATCCTTGCTTTTGTAACAGGGGAATCGAGGTATAGCAGAAATTCAATTTGCAGATTACATATTTCCTGCCTTTGATCAGGCATGTATCTCTCCTATGCTAATAGATCTCACATCCAAACAATCAATTTTCATTTTGTGACTTTTCTTTCTTGCAGATTGTTAATGAAGCTGCTAAATTCAAATATCGAAGTGGTAATGAGTTTAACTGTGTAGGTAACTTAAACTTCATTTATTACTATGAAACATTTTCTCAAGTAGTTATAGTTTTTCATTTTCTTTATCATAATCTTTCTTTGTGGCTTGTTAGGTTTAACTGTAATAGCACCTTATGGAGCTTTGGGTCACGGTGGGCATTATCATTCACAATCTCCTAAAGCATTTTTTGCCATGTTCCCGGCATCAAGGTATCGAGTCAATTTGTCCAACCCATACATATCTGCTGTGTATAATAGTCTCATTTTTTATCTGTTTGTGAGAAATATGTGCTGGTGTTTGTATGAATATGGTTTAATATCATTGTGCAACCGTTGTTAATCGAGTGAATAAAATAATTTTCCAGATATGGAGTGGAACACAAAGTGGGACTGGGAAAACCTTGCTATGTTCGGGTCCAAATGGGTTGCAAGTCCCAAGAAGCTACAATCAACAGATTGGAGAATCAAAGAGGGACAAGACATTGATGGATCCTCTAATCATTCGGGTGTTCTTGGTGGAAGTGGGGGCTCTGGCTCGATATCGGCTTCAACAGAATCTTCATTCAAAGACACCACAAAAGTGACAAAATTTTTAGTTGACTTTGGTGGAGGCGAGCTGAATAAAAGCTCCCCATCATTGGAGGCTTCAGTTTTCTCTTCTGACCAATCTATTGGTTTGAAACTTGGTAAAAGAACATACTTTGAGAACAATTTGCCTAGGAGCAATTCATCGGTAAGCTTGTTATAAAATTCACACCTACAATCCTTCGGTTTGTTGAGTTTATTCAACTGGTGTCTTGTTTTTCAATGCTTGGTACAGGTTCCATGGTTTTCCAGAGTTTGATGGGAAGAAGCGTAGCCGTTGCAAGTGGCTTGCTGATCACAATGCACGTTGCCGTTTTGTAACTCAATCCAAGATATTAACTATAATGAGTTAATACCACGATCTTGAACACACTTACTATAACCGAATTAATGTTTATGCTAGTAATTAAACACAAAATATACCAAACAATTTTGTTTTGGAAAAATTAAAGTCGATCGACCCTATATGGGTGTTAGTTCGATCGGCCAAGAGCAAGAAAGAATAAGAAAAGGATTTAGGGTTATAGCAAGGGCACAAGAGTTAATGAATCAATAACCGTAGGTCTTGTATATATAGCATGACAATCTTGGAGAACAAGTTGGAATGGGATTGGGTTTCCCAAGCCCATAGCCGATTGGGCTAAGGTATCCCTAGGGATTCTTAAAGCTTCTTGTTCCTCTAATTTCATCTATAGTCCTTCTCTTATTTCCTAACGGTCGTTAACTACTTAACGTCCGTTAGTCGTTATTTTATGTTTTAATAATTAAATACATAACGGTTTATATATTAATTATTATCTATTAATTCTTTATACGTAATGTGTGCAATCCCATGGTCTCGAGTTCAATTCTAGACATACACACATTAATATTTGTCCATAAAACTTAACATCTCTAAGTCCTGAATCATCTATGGTTGTTGTTGTGGTTCTTTTTAGCATTGTCAGATAATTTTTTCATATTCATCGTTTTGATCAAAAGTTTTATGCAAAACTATTAACTTTTCCAAATCGTGATAATTTCTGGCTGGGGTGACCATCAAAAATATCTTGTCAAGTTCAGTGACAAAATTTTCGTTTCCAATGAGATGCGAGTGTGAGAGGTCGATGGATCATCGACGATTAGACGATATTCACAAATTATATTATAAAATATTATAACTTGTGAATCTGGTTTAATCGCCAAATGTTGTAGGTGTTTGAGCATGAAACTGCTCTTGAAAGATCCATCGTTGTTATCTCTTGTTTCATCGGGAATGAAGATCTTGTCATTGCGTAAGTAAACCATATTCCAGTATGAAGGAATGTAACATACGTTAATGGTGACTAAAAATCGGACTAATGATTACTTGGTGTTGAAATTATGTAGTACTAAGTAATATCCTAGTTTGTAATCTAGAGAATTGCTGGTAGAGGGAGCTAATATAACTCTTTTATGTAAAGGATAGTTTCTGTATCAATAGATATAGTTTCAATTTTTTATAGAATTAATGAATATGTAGTCTTCTCAATTTTTTGTTTTTCTAGTTTGTATTATAATGGCTTATGATTAGCTTCATTTTTTTTGTAATCGGGGCATCTATCTTTTCTTTTTTTCTCTTTTAACATATTGAATTTGCTTTGTAGACCTTTTACATACTTAACGCGACTTTTTAATAAATTGTCTGCAAAATTGTCAAAAAAAAGGTAATGTAAGATGCAATTTTTGCCAATGAGTGGAACCTCATAATTTTTCACTATTAAAAAGAATTGAGAAGTCATTTTTTTCGGAAAAAGGAAATATAATAACTATTTATATCTCAATATTAATACCCGCGTACTGTTCACCATAGAGTGGCAAGTAGGCTTTAGGGGGCCAATAGCTCCGAACCGGTAAAATAACTCGTTCTGTATTCGGGTGTAGGTTGGTGTCTCTCACATATGTCTCTAGCCTCTTCTTTAGCTCCAAGGTCCGGCATCGAAAAAAATCGATGGAGAAAAAGCCAGTGATCCGCCTCCGAAGAGTCTATAGTGATTTAAGTGTGTTGGTGTATAGTGAAAGTAATTTATATTGGGGGAACAGTGCCTTAGTGGGAGGATCCGGATTTTCTTTGGTGATATGTATTTGTGTTTTTCCCATTATTTCAAAGGTTCAGCCACTCTTATTTCATCCACATCTTTCTTCTTTCTTATCTTTAAAACCTTTTTTCCGGCGATTCACTTATGTGGGTGGTAACTTCAGGTCTGACTTATCATTGAAACCTTTTTTTAGATTGTTAGATGATGGTCAGGTTAGGGCTTTGATTTAATTAGGCTTTTTTTGTTAGATTTTTGTTTTTTATAACTTTTGGGGGTTAATGGGGTGCACTGCTTTAATTAGCCTGTTTGATTTATGATTTATGATTTGGGTTGATTTACCATTTGTGATTAGGGGTGATTTACGGTTGATGGTTTGGGTTCTTATGTTGTTTCGTCTTCATATGCTATGGTATATTAGTTGCATGTTGGAATAAACTAACCTAGATGTTTCAGTTTCATTGTCTAACATAAGGTATTTCAATGTCTAGATGCGCTTGGCTTTTAAACTTTTTTCCCGTCATCAGGGTTGATTTAGGGTTCATGATTTGGGTGCTTATGTCGTTTCATTTTCGTATGCTAGGCCATATTAGTTGTATGTTAGAATAAACAAAGTGTTGATGTTTCACTTTGAGTGTCCAAACTAATGGCTATCAATGTGTAGATGCACTTTATTTTGAAACCGTTTCTCTTCATAAAGCTAATGCGTCCGTTTCCTTTCGGGTTATGTTTTATCTCTTGGAATGGCTGTACGTAATCAAATTGCCGTGTCTTGGCGGGGCATTTATATTAACGCATCCATGCCGGTACTGTTTGGTTGTAACATATGCTACTTAACTTGTCAAAAGTCAATGCCAGCCTGTCCTCTAACCATGGTGGTGATCTCAGTTGTTAGTTCATAACGTGTGTTTAGGTGCTGATCTCGACTGTTACACTCGGCCCCGACTTGAAACGTAATGTCATCCTTTAGTTCATAATAGTCGAGATCACCACCTAGGCACTCATTATCAGCTTCCTCTCCAGACATAGTTAATTGCATGTTATGTTTCTTTCTGAAATCGGTTATTCATGGATTATATGAGTATTGCCGTGTGTTAGCAGGGCGTTTCTATTACAGTAGCCATGCCGGTACTGTTTCGTGGTAACCTATGGTGGTTAAAATATGGTGAATAGCTCGCGGGTATTAGTATAGACATATAATTGTGAGAAGCCCTGTGAAGGGTTGTGGCTGTAACAAGGTTGTGTATCTATTGAACCTGTGATCGCCTGTGTCTTGGCAGGGCAGATTCTTACATTTGCAGCCATGCCGGATGTATCAGGTTTCTTCATTTCTAAAGCTATGTCAGCCCCATAGATTCATTTATTTTTGGCTGTGATGAATATAAACAGCTTGAATTGTCAATGTTTAACCTGAGCCGAATGAGGCTGTGATGGTCAATTCCTGGTGGATGTAAAAGGTTGGCATTATCCGTATCTTGGCGTGGCAAGTTACCAACTTTGCAGCCATGGCGGGTTAGTCCACTTTGTCAGCTGTTTTAAAATCTGAGCCTTCAGCTGAGCATGATAAATACTAATACCCGCGTACTATTCACCATAGCTTGGTAGTAGGTCCTTTAGGGGACCAACGCCTCCGAACCGTTAAAAATAACCCGCCATTTATTCGGATCTAAGTATGTGTCTCTCACATAACTCTCTAACCTCTTCTTTAAGTCCAAGGTGCGCAAAAGAAAAAAAAATAGATGGATCAAGAGTCAACGGTCCGCTTCCAAAGACTCTATAGTGATTTATGTGTGTTACGCTGTGTAACGTGATGTATTTGAATATGTAGATGCGCTTGACTTTTAAACTCTTTTTCGCTTTACTTTGAGACTGTTTCTCTTGATAAAGCTAATGTGGCCGTTTGCTTTTAGGTTATGTTTTATCTGTTGGAATGCGTGTGCACAATCATATTGCTGTGTCTTGGTAGGGCGTTTATATTAACGCAGCCATGCCGGTACTGTTTGGTTGTAACCTATGCTGCTAAATTTTTCGCTAGTCTATGCCAGGCTGTGCGGTAATCATGGTGGTGACCTCGACTATTAGTTCATGCGGTGTGTTTAGTTGGTGATCTCGACTATTACTTTCGGACCCGTCTTGAAACATAATGTCATCCTGTAGTTCATGATAGTCCAGATCACCGCCTAGGCACTCATTATCAGCTTCCTGTCCAGACACTTCATGTAGTAATACATTATACGTAATACTTAATTGCATGTTATGTCTGTTTCTCAAATCGGTGATTCATGGATTGTATGAGTAACGACATTTTGCCGTGTGTTGGCTGGGCATTTCTATTAACGCAGCCATGCTGGTGCTGTTTCGTGGTAACCTACGCTGGTAAGCTATGGTGAATAACTTGCGAGTATTAATATAGACATATAATTGTCAGAAACCCTCTGAAGGGTTGTGGCTGTAACCAGGCTGTGTATCGATTAAACCTGTGATCACCTATTTTAGGCTATGATGAATATAAGCAGCTTAAATTTGCAACGTTTAACCTGAGCCGGATGAGGCTGTGATGGTCAATTCCTGCCAGATGTTCAAATTTGGCATTATCCGTATCTTGGCGTAGCAAGTTACCAACTTTGCAGCCATGGTGGGTTAGTCCACTTTGTGAACTAGTTTAAAATCTGAGCCTTCAAGTGACTACGATAAATGTGTGCATACTTAGTGCTCCGCTCTCTGATACCCTGTAATGATATAAGTTGTAGGCAACGCAGGCTAAATTGGTAAGTCCAGTTGCTGCATCATTTTTTATTTTGGTCACGGACCGTTGAACTTAAAGAAGAGGTTACATACACACGTGAGAGAGAATACAGTAGATCCGAATGAAGTTCGGGGTGTTTTTTCCCGGGTTCAGCATATAATCCAATTTCTTCATTTCTAGAGCTGCGTCAGCCCCATAGATTCATTTATTTTAGGCTATGATGAATATAAAAACATTAAATTGTCAGGTTTTAACCTGAGCTGAATGAGGTTGTGATGGTCAATTCCTGGCAGATGTACAGAGTTGCCATTATGCATGTCTTGGCATGGCAAGTTACCAGCTTTGCAGGCATGGCGGCTTACTACACTTTGTCATCTGTGTTGAAATCTGAGCCTTCACCTGACTATAATAAATGTGTATATAGTAACTATAATGTATTAATGCATGGAGTGTCTAGTGAGGAAGCTGATAATGAGTGCCTAGGTGGTGATCTTGACTATTACTTTCGGAACCGGCTTGAAACATGTTGGGAACACGTTATTATTCATCAAGTATTGATCATTTATGTAATAGGTTGCTTAGGCCTTTAGGTTTGATTTAAGGCTCAGCCTGTGTAGAAGGCCCATGGGTTATGTCTATTTATTTATGTTAATTATATGATTATTAGGGCAAAAGCCCAATACCTTGTAAGAAAATATAAATACCCCCTCCCATTCAAGGGAGAGGGTTGGTTGGTTGAATGAGCATTTCACTTTCATTATTCATAGGATAACCTCCCATCTCTTTCTCTCACTAGATCTAAGATTAGATTAGTATCTTGTGTGATAAATCTAAGTAACAACAAGTGGTATCAATCGCCTAGGGGTAATTTAGGTTGTTCTAGATTAGATTTAAGTGAAAATTGAAGAAAATCAATCGGTTACTGTTCACATGCAAAATCATCCGAGTTTCGATTGTTCTTCCGACTTTCTAAGATTTTTCCGAGTTCGGCGAAATCTTCCGACTTTCTATGATTTTTCTGAGTTTGGTGAAATCATCCTACTTTCTAAGATTTTTCCGAGTTTGGTGAAATCTTCCGACTTTCTAAGATTTTTCCGAGTTTGGTGAAATCTTTCGACTATCTAAGATTTTTCCGAGTTTGGTGAAATCTTCTAACTTTCTAAGATTTTTCGAGTTTGGTGAAATCTTTCGACTTTCTAAGATTTTTCCGAGTTTGGTAAAATCTTCCGACTTTCTAAGATTTTTCCGAGTTTGGTAAAATCTTCTGACTTTTTAAGAATTCTCCGTGTTTGGTGAAATCTTCCGACTTTCTAAGATTTTTCCGAGTTTGGTAAAATCGTCCGAGTTTCTAACATTGAATCTTCCGAGTTTCTAGAATAAAATCCTCCGAGTTTCAAAGGTTGAATTCTCCGAGTTTCTAGAGTAAAATCCTCCGAAGTTTCCGAGTTTGTAAGGTTTTCCCGACTTTGTCAAGTTTCCGAGCTTGTAAGGATTTTCTGACTTTGTCAGGTTTCCGAGTTTGTGTTCTTCAAATTACTTGGGATTTTCTTCAAGTTTTTCGACGCTCAAAACTAATCTTCAACAACAACCATCATTATCCTTTAAAGATCCTACATCCACAAGTTACTTCAAGATGTCTCAACCACCATACCATAACTACTTCTATAATCAACAACAACAACAGTATCGTCAACAACAACCATATCAACAACAGTATCCTCAACCACAATATCAACCACAGTATCAACAACAACACATGTTAATGCAGCAACATCAATTTCTTCCACAGCAACAAATCCCTCAACAACCAATGCAAACTTACCAACCTCCTTCAAGAGAACCACACTGGTTTAACAAAATGTGCGAAGCTATAAGCAGTCAACAGTCGAGACATGAAGCAGGGTCTTTGGATGTCACACCCCAAGAAATCGGGTCCAGCGGAAGCATACATGCCACTGGGGTGCAACTCAATTGGTATCACAACACAAGTGTAGAGAACGGTTTTCACCTCAATCATTTAGATTAAAATTGTTTAACAAAAGTGTTGAATTTACATTGATAAAAGTAGTGCGGAAATAGGCCCTTAAAACAATTAAAACGGTCCCCAAATGAATATCAGAGTCTCCTATGACCATGCCATGCCCTGCCAAAAGCCTCCTGTAGCGTGCTTTTGCTTAATACTTGAAAATACATTCTAAAAGTGTCAACACGAGGTTGGTGAGTTCATAGAGTTTAGTGAAAAATGAAATGCGTTTGAATGAAGATTTCCCAGCAAGGGCATTGTAAATCCACCCAGTTCCAAGTCCCGCCCATACAAGACTTGCAACCTGTGTGTTTACAACCCACTGCCAAATATGATCAGGTTTAAATGAACATCAAATGATTTATGGACCACAAATTTTAAATGAACAATATATTCCCAATATATATAGAGTTATTGACAACTAAACTTCAAGACACCAAAGCCTTAAGATTCTAGTTTGGGCATACCTTGACATAACAGTCAAGTGGGGAAACTATGATCCGTTTGAAATATCAGTCAAGTGGGGAAACCACAATACGTTTGACATCACAGTCAAGTGGGGAAACCACAATACGTTTGACATGCCATTCAAGTGGGGAAACCACAATACGTTTGACATTCAGTCAAGTGGGGAAACCACAACACGTTTGACATCACAGTCAAGTGGGGAAACCACAATACGTTTGACATACAGTCAAGTGGGGAAACCACCCAGACGGGGAGATCAATCCTAATAGATCTATCCACAACAATCGCGCTTAATGGGTCATAATATAGGCAAAATGAAATAGCTTAATGTATTGGTGTCCATAAGAAAAATGATCAAGGGTAAACAATGTGAACACAAAATACTTCCGAGCAATGAATCAAGTATTTTAACCAATCAATAATGTTTGAAAGACAGCTCACGTTTCAAGAAAAACAAGCATGAAGTTTAAAATTAAAATGAGCATGTATTCTCCCCTAAAACAGTTACAAAACAAGTAAAATGAGGGGCTATGAAACTCACCTGATGCAATAGCTACGATGACAAAATGGATACACTGAAATGAGGCACGATCTCTAACCGCAACCTAATATGAATGATAGGATCTAATGTAAGCAATGAAATGATGCTACACATGCAAATACGTATGTTAACAATACCACTCGTTAGTTTTGAAAATAACATTTATCGTCAAAAAATACATTTTTGACGTCTCGTTAAGTTAATAAACACTTTTCGTGTAAATATGTTGAAACAATACTCCACGATCCTTGTTTGGTATGTTATCGGTAAATAAAATGTTTTCGTTGCAATTTACTAGTTTTCACAACTTGAAAATGTGCCCAAATGGCCTCGCAAAACTAGTCGCGAAATATTGTAGGTTAAGTGTTAGGACATAAGCTTGACGTTTTTGAAAACCTTGTAACATTATCTAAATGTCTTGTTGTTTAACTTTTGATCATACGCGTCTTGATTAGATAAAAAATGGGCTATCAATGTTATGTCTTGTAAAAATACTAGTTTTTGACACTTAGAAAATATTTCTATTAGTGCTGTCAAAAATAAAGTAGAGTTCGTCGGATTCAAACGTGTATATCTCGGTCGTTATAAGCTCGTTTTCTACGTTCTTTATATCCACGGCTTCCTATAAACATGAGATAACATAATCTTAGTAGGTCGGCTCTTCTAGATCACGTCTAACGCCTCGTTTTGTCCCTTGAAGTTCGGAAAAACAGCAAGCTATTTTCAGAAATTTAGTTTTCGTCGTCAAACTTTGAAAAATCATAACTTTCTCGTCGTAAGTTGGTTTGTAGTGATTCAAGCGGCCACGGTTTCGTTTTTGAAAGAACTTTCTGAATATGAAGGCCAAAATATACCTTGGGTTACTGAGTTTTCCAGATTACACGATTTTGGACAGTAGCTATTTCTATTGTTGAAAAATCAATGTTTAAGGTTCAAGACTAGTTCAAAACTTAATCAATCCACTTCAAATCAACACCAAAACCTATCTAATCTTACCATACACCTTCTCAAGGTGTCATGGAGTCCTAAACATCACCAACAATGGTGGATCTCATGATGATCATAATAAAATCCATAGATCTATGTTTATAAAGAAAAATATGTAACAAGTGGTATGTATAACATAAACTTTGCATACTAGTTACTAATAAAACTTGATAATACATCAATATATAGGTATAATGAAAGTATGAGATGATCAAAAATGTTCTTGAGCTTACTTGATGATTTGATGAGATTTGGATGAAAATGAATAAGAACCTAGGGTTTAACTAGGAATGAAATTAGAGCTTGTTTAATACTTGATCTTCAAAAAATGGTGGATTGTTCTTGGTGATCTTGTCTTGGCCGAACAAAGAGGAAGGAAAAGAGAGAGTTTGAGGTGAATATTAGCTAGTGAAATTGTATGTAAAGGTGTTATGGAAATTGAATAGAAAACATATGGAATCCTTTCATTAATGATAGTCCTTGAACTCAAGTATGCATAAGATGTAGGGTGGCTAAGGGGGGGGGGGGGGGGGGGGGCGGCACATGGTGTGAAAAAGAGTTGGATTTGATGGGTAATTAACACATTTGTCTAAGTATTGTATGCATTAGTGTGTTTAGTGTATACATTAGGTGTTATCGTGTACCGAGTTAACTAGAAATGAGTCATGACAAGGTAAAATAAAATACGACGAAGTTGTAAAAATTGAAAAATCATATTCCTTGCAAGAATTGGGTGTTAGAATGATTATCGGGTTGAAATATCGCAAACCGACGGAGTTATAAGCTCCTAGCGGAAAATATAGCAATTGATTTAAAAACACCGGGTAAAGTAATAATATAATTCTTATATCATTATAATGAGTATGAAAATATGTTAGGATCATAGTCGAGAGTATTGGGTATAATGTTAGTAGTAATGACTGATTGGTAACGTTTAACAAATAAACGAACATACGTAAATGAAAAACACACAAACCCGTGCATGACTAATATACTGATAATGTTACTGAAAATATGCAGACTACTCTAGTCTATATGACATGCCCTTATTGATGATGCATGAATACGCAGCTAAACCTTACTAGTTACGCGAATTTAAATACCCGTAAACCTAGTTTACGTAATGATGAATGATGAGCATGAATAGTGATTTTTCTCCGGGGATGAATAGTAATTTGTGAATAGTAAAAATTTTGACGGCTTCTCAAAGTCTCAAACTGACTTCAAAAACGATGAATAGTGAAATGATGAATGGTGATTGGTGAATAGTAATTTCTGAGATGAATAGTGAAATTTTGAAGCTTGAAAAAGGACCTGAAATTACGGGTTGTGACATTGGACACACCACCAATGTTAACACCAGGGAATTATGTGCAGTGGTCCAGTCGTTTTCTCCGGTTTATTGAGCTAAAGAAACCTCATGGAAAGTATCTGAAGAAGGTTATCATTGGTGGACCGTATCCAGTTCCAACGACAACTATTCCTGCAGATCCAAATCATGTTCCTCCCAGAGAAGCTACTACAACCCCTGTTCCTCTAGCTCAACTAACAACCAAACAAGTTCTTCAGCAAGAGGCTAATGAGCTAGCCAAGTCTTACATACTCCAAGGGATTCCCAATCCTATCTTCAGGAGTATCGATGCCCAAAAGACAGCAAAGGATATGTGGGAGCTGATGAACTCAAATAAGTACATTTTATTACTATCATTTATCCTATTAATTTGACTTGTTTTACTATATTATGTATGAGGATTGATACTTAATCGTTTACTTTTGTAATTCTCAGGTAAAAACAAGCATTTGGTGAAACTTAGCGATTATGGACTAAAAACGGAGTAAAATGATCAAGATTGGAATTGATTGTTGGAATGAAGAGAATGAAGACCACTGCCTGACTTTGAAGAATGCGCCGCATGGATTTATCCCATGCGCCGCATATGAAACTTTGGTCAACGAAGAATAACCAACTTGTTCTGCTCCAGATGCGCCGCATCTCACTCGTTACATGCGCCGCATCACTATCAATATTTCACCAGATACGATCCAAGATACAAGAGGACATGCGCCGCATCCAAAGATGAAGATACACCGCATCTTCTGGCGGTGTAAGAATATTCGTGAATATTATAATCTTGGACCCCACGCGAAGTTAAGTACATGCGCCGCATCTACTTACTAGATGCGCCGCATCTCACCCTCAGACAGCAACTATAAATACCCCAAAGACCAGACGAATTAAGAGGTTAGCTTTAGTTCCGAAGTTTTAACAGAAGACCGAAGACCAGAAACCAAGGACGAACTCAGTCAAGGCAGCAGCACAAGACACACCCAAATCAAAGATACAAGAGTTGTAAGAAGGTGCTGCATGTGTTTAATTCATTAAGTAGTTTTGTTTTATTGTGTTAGTAAACTTTAATTCATCAAGATTGGTGACTTGTGTAATGTGACAACGGAAAGGTTGCACTCCCTTAAAACTGCTTTCTCATCAATTAAAGTTTATATGTTAGTGTCTTTGGTGACTTTTATTAGTGCATTGATAACCTCTGTGGCTAGCTGAGCGTTGATCGGGTCGCCATGCCTCTGCCCTCGCCTGTTTATTAGATGCCTATGTATTCTATGGTCTGTAGAAAAGTAGGAGAAAGATAAACGGGATAGTCATAAGTAATCATTAAGGGTTTACTCGCCGATAAGATTAGAACCAACGAGAAAGGACTTAATCTCGGTGCGTTGCATCGAACTATACACTTCATATAACACTAGCAATAAAACAAGTGACAAACTACTTTTCATAAGGACAGCCCTCTTATTGTCTCGAGTATTTATCTGTGTACGTGTGTGCTACTTGCTGATTCGTGCCTATTGGTTTAGTTTATTATTTAATTGCAACCAAATCGTGCCAGTCTCTCAGGCTGAACCCCCTTGCGTTAGATTAGATTGTATAGCTAACTTAATATATTAAAATACTGATTAGAATAACTAGATAATACGTTCCACTCTTAGTGATCGACACTCTACTTACCATTATATTCATACTGACCGGGTACACTGCTCGTTAGGTGTGTGTGTTATTGATAAGTCGGCTAAATATAAATTTAAAACTTGATTAGGCATTAAAACTGCTAAACCGCAACGACACACGCAGCACATCAAGTTTTTGGCGCCGCTGCCGGGGAGTGAATTGTTATTATCTGTTAATTTGATTAGTATTTTAATTAGGTTTTTAATTTTTTATCTAACCGCTAACTTTGTTGTGTATTAGATTAATTTGCATTCATTGTACTATTTTGCATATTTTCTGTTTTTGTGTGTTATTTGTTTGCTTTTGTTTGTGTTTATTTTCGTGTGTTTTTATTTGTTTTAATTTTTCGTAATTTTTGTGTTCTGCTATCGTTGTACTGAGCTAAATCGAACGATACGGCGCATCTGATTTCTCAGATACGGCGTATTGCGTTCAATTTTTATAAAAAACAACGCGTTTAATTAATTCGATACAACGCATCTCTTCCCCAAGATACGGCGTATCTGTTTTTGATAAAAAAAATTTTCTAAACGTTAACGCCATACGACGCATCTGCTTCAGCAGATACGGCGTATCTATTATTTTTATTAAAAACAGTTTTCGAATTATTAAACAGATACGGCGCATCGACCTCTGTCGATACGGCGTATCTTCTGAATCAAAAATCTCGTATTTTGAAACGTAACGAAAATACGGCGCATTAACTTTCGTTAATACGACGCATTTAATTTTAAATAAATATCGATTTTTGATTAATTTAATTCGATACGGCGCATTCTTAATTTATAAGCGGCATATCTATTTTCTGAATAAAATCTGATTTAATTTTAACGACTATAAGATACGGCGTATCCAACTTTTTGGATACGGCGCATCGTCTGCAGATATCAGCTATTTGTATTCTTATATCCGTTTCTATACTCGTTAATTTTTCTTCTTGCGAACAGAACCTACTGATGCTTTTGTGATTATTTCAGAAGGAAAATGGATGGATTCGGAGAGCTAATTGACTTCGACTTCGAAGCCAACTTTATGAATGATATATTAGTGCATGATAAATCACCCGAACGTTACGACGGGAAATACATTGAACTTAATGACCTTGATGGACCATTGTAATCCAATGACCTATTCATGGACGATGCGGGATCTGAGTTAGAAGAAGGAGAAATTGTGGATAGTCCAAAAGTCAACGTTATAAATACTAGGAATTACGATGAATTTGAGGGATATGATGGTTCTTGGGATTACGGTAGAAGGATCAACGCCAATTGTGCTTACAATTTGCAATTCCCATGCATGATTGGGTACAAGTGTATTGACGCCAATTTCTTTCCTATTTTACCAATCAATGTCATGTCAAGAAGCTTTTACAATTCTATTATGAGAAATAAAGTGGAGCATAAGGGAAAGAATGTAGTTGGAGCCTTCATTAATGTCCCGATCTTCGTAGGCCGCTTTACTATTGTAACTGAGTTCGCCGTTGTTGAAGACATGAATGCCTATCATGACAGCAATATGGGTGACGTGATTGTTGGAAAACCATTTTGTAAGGAGATCACTATTAATGCAAAACGATTTGAAGGAAAGATCACCTTTCAATGTGGAAGCGACATTATCACTTATATGATGCCCCGAACTCACCCTGGGTTTAAACATGCTACTAATAGGGTCTGCTACAAATTTCTCCATTCCTTTTTATTAGTAATGATGACATAAAGAGAGGGATTGAGTACCCATATCAAATAATGGAAGGATTCTATAAAGGAGTTTTGAATTTGGGACCTGAATATATACGTGACGATTTAGTTGCTAAATGGATCCTACGTGGCCATGTAGGAATAAATGATCGGTATTAAAAGAGCTGAACGTGAGTCTAACTTGAAGACTCTGGAATAAAGACAAGTGCTTACCGGGAGACAACCCGGATTTATCTTTTAATTTTCTGTTTATGTGTCGAGTCAGTCAGGCCGCAGAGGATACGGCGCATCTCAATTCTGAGATGCGACGCATCTCCTGCAGATGGTCATATCTTATTTTATTTTTCTGCATTTTTTATTTTTGAATTTAAAACTTTTTATCAGTTTATTTTAAATGCGGCGCATCCCTGGTTAAGGATGCGGCGCATCTTTTATTCTGATCCGTATTTATTCCAGGCTCGATACGGCGTATCTTCTTCCATAAGATACGGCGCATCGACTGACCTGATGATTTTCATTTTTAATTTTTATGTTTTATTTTTACCTAACTACTAATGTATTATGCAAGTTTGAACCTTTCTTATCTTAGGTGTGTTTTGAAGCCTTGGTGGTATTATAGATTCCTGCATTTCCTGTGGATACATCTATTATGAAGCTTAAACGTTCTAATCCACAAGAAAGATGATTTTTGCTCTACTACTAATGGAGGATCATACCGAGCAAATCTCAGGGGAGTTTTTCTGTTCTAATTCTTTTATTTTCCAGTTTTTAACCTTTTATACGAACAACGAGGACGTTGTTTAACTTAAGTGGGGGGATTGGAGAATTAGAACACTTAACATTTACTTGTCCTAAACTTTTCAAAAATTATGCTTAAAATGTGCTTAATATATCAAAAATTAAAATTTTTTAGCATGTTTTTGTTTAAAGTCTAAGTTGCATAGCTGCACACATGACGTTATTTTCAAAAATTGTGATTTTTCAAAACTCACAAATCTATGAGTGTGCCGGTGACTTGTAAACTTTAGAACTTGGCTTGTATACTATTCGAGACCACCATAATAAGTATTATTTTATATAATTGGAATGACTTGTCTAAATTGGTAAATTTCTAGGATTACACCCAAATAGCCTTATATGTTATGTGTTATTAGCTAACTACACTGGTTAGTTAACCCTCGTATAACCCTTTTGTTACTCTCACTTTTCGAGTAAGATACCCCTAGAAAAACACTCAGAGCCATTCCTTTCGTTTCTTACACCTTTGTTAAAATGTTTCGTTACACCCTTACACCTTAGCCTACCCTGTAGATTAAAGTCCGTGGTTGGTTAATTGCTATAGGCAAAGTGTGTTTCCTTACATTACCTGTGTTCGCGTGCGTAATTCATTATCTATGGTTAGGTCGGGAAATTGCACAATGCAATTGGAGTGAAAGTAAATATTGTATATCTTTGAGTTTATTTTTCGTGTGTTTACTACTTTCACTATTACCGTTATTTCTGAAGTTATGAAAAGTATGGAAAAATTATCCAGAATTATCGTTATAGTGATGTGGTGAAATTTTACACATCTATGTTTATGTTTCTAAAAAAAAAAAAAAAAAAAAAAAAAAAAAAAAAAAAAAGTTGGATGTTTGATAAACCAACGATGTAAAGTTATGTAAGTGGTCGATATCACCACTATTTGTTGTACTATATCTATGGATTGAATGGGAGTTGGCAGTTATGGGAACGCCAACTAAGGTTTATTCTTTGATTAAGATCTTGTTGAGTATAATTCGTGTCTACCTAAAGCGTGTGTTTCAAGTGTTAAAGCGTGAGTTATTCAATGATATGAGTCTTATTCATGGGATGGTTGGGATAGTGATTAACCACACTTAGGATTTTAATTTATTTGTTTTGTTTATTTTTTATTTTTACACCAATTTATATCCCAAAAATTATCCATACCCTATTATTCTTTATCCAACCAAACCTTTGATTTATTGAGATTAGGGATTTGAGCGATCTTAAGTATCGTAGTCGTGGATTCGGCTATGTATTTATGATTTTGTCGCCCTTTTTGATATATTATTATTGGTGAAGTTTGGACCTATCTTTAGCCTATTCGAGTTAAGGATTTGAGCAATTGCAAGTATCGTGTTCGTGGATTCGATCATGTATTTGTGATTTTGTCGCCTTTTCTGGAATTTGAGATCGATAGTGAATAAGAATAATTAAGCCTTAAACCTAAAAACCCTTTTTACCGCTTTAGACTTGTTATTCCTTTGCTTTAGTGGGGGAGATGTGTATACTTGCCAAGCTTATGATAGAATATTCGTCGCGACTGGACAGTTAAACGATTAGATTTGCTTTTATCGAAATATTTTATTCTACTTCTAATTCGTTAAGTGTTTAGTTGTTTGATTATGACAAAAAATGAATACATGCTTAAATATAAAAATAAATCCTAATATCTTTTAGGATACATTTTCATAAGATTAATTCTAAGGTTTACTTGGGGACAAGTAAAGTTCAAGTGGGGGGGATATTTGATGAACTCAAATAAGTACATTTTATTACTATCATTTATCCTATTAATTTGACTTGTTTTACTATATTATGTATGAGGATTGATACTTAATCGTTTACTTTTGTAATTCTCAGGTAAAAACAAGCATTTGGTGAAACTTAGCGATTATGGACTAAAAACGGAGTAAAATGATCAAGATTGGAATTGGTTGTTGGAATGAAGAGAATGAAGACCACTGCCTGACTTTGAAGAATGCGCCGCATGGATTTATCCCATGCGCCGCATATGAAACTTTGGTCAATGAAGAATAACCAACTTGTTCTGCTCCAGATGCGCCGCATCTCACTCGTTACATGCGCCGCATCACTATCAATATTTCACCAGATACGATCCAAGATACAAGAGGACATGCGCCGCATCCAAAGATGAAGATACGCCGCATCTTCTGGCGGTGTACGAATATTCCTGAATATTATAATCTTGGACCCCACGCGAAGTTAAGTACATGCGCCGCATCTACTTACTAGATGCGCCGCATCTCACCCTCAGACAGAAACTATAAATACCCCAAAGACCAGACGAATTAAGAGGTTAGCTTTAGTTCCAAAGTTTTAACAGAAGACCGAAGACCAGAAACCAAGGACGAATTCAGTCAAGGCAGCAGCACAAGACACACCCAAATCAAAGATACAAGAGTTGTAAGAAGGTGCTGCATGTGTTTAATTCATTAAGTAGTTTTGTTTTATTGTGTTAGTAAACTTTAATTCATCAAGATTGGTGGCTTGTGTAATGTGACAACGGAAAGGTTGCACTCCCTTAAAACTGCTTTCTCATCAATTAAAGTTTATATGTTTGTGTCTTTGGTGACTTTTATTAGTGCATTGATAACCTCTGTGGCTAGCTGAGCGTTGATCGGGTCGCCATGCCTCTGCCCTTGCCTGTTTATTAGATGCCTATGTATTCTATGGTCTGTAGAAAAGTAGGAGAAAGATAAACGGGATAGTCATAAGTAATCATTAAGGGTTTACTCGCCGATAAGATTAGAACCAACGAGAAAGGACTTAATCTCGGTGCGTTGCATCGAACTATACACTTCATATAACACTAGCAATAAAACAAGTGACAAACTACTTATCATAAGGACAACCCTCTTATTGTCTCGAGTATTTATCTGTGTACGTGTGTGCTACTTGCTGATTCGTGCCTATTGGTTTAGTTTATTATTTAAATGCAACCAAATCGTGCCAGTCTCTCAGGCTGAACCCCCTTGCGTTAGATTAGATTGTATAGCTAACTTAATATATTAAAATACTGATTAGAATAACTAGATAATACGTTCCACTCTTAGTGATCGACACTCTACTTACCATTATATTCATACTGACCGGGTACACTGCTCGTTAGGTGTGTGTGTTATTGATAAGTCGGCTAAATATAAATTTAAAACTTGATTAGGCATTAAAACTGCTAAACCGCAACGATACACGCAGCACATCAGGAGCATGTACACCTTCTTATGGAAGGAACCGAACTAAACCAAGAGGATTTGGAATCTAAGCTTTATATGGAATACACACATTTCACGATTGAAGCTGGGGAATCTTTGGAATCATACTACCATCAGTTTACCAACATTATCAATGATTTGGACCGTCACAACATTGTGTTACCAAAGATTGCTGTGAACTCTAAGTTTCTGGGATGTCTCGGACCAGATTGGCAGAAGTACGTGACGTTTGTTCGACAAGCCAAAAATCTACACAACGCCTCTTATGGGTTGTTGTATGATTATCTAAAGCATCACCAATCCGAATTTCACAAGTATAGAGCCGCTCGTGGAGTATTTTCATCAGTACCTACTTCAAACGCACTTGCTTTAATGGCTTAGTCTCACTTTGCGCCACCAAATCCGGATTTTGTTCAACCACCACCTCATTCGGGTTATCCTTCACAACCTTCAAACCAACTTGTTCCATACGAAGCACCATCACAATATTGTGAGAATCAACTGGTTTCATATGACAATACCGATTCTATGATGTTTTCCAACGTTGAAAATGATGAATACGATGCTTTTAAATCACAAAATGAAGGATTTGCGTTGATCGCTAGAGCTTTTAGCAAGTTATCAAACAAATCTAACAACCTTCTCCGATCTTCATCCAACACAAGGAATCAGGCAGTTGTTAATGATGGAAGGGTTGAAATCCAAAACAGGGCTTCCAGGAGATTTGGTTCAGGAAATTATATGGGGAATTCAAGTGGTCAAAGGTTCAGTTCAGGAGGAAGTGGAAGAAACAACATGGTTAATTCACAGAGGAGGGCTCAGATTGCTGGAACAGAGAAGAAATGGATTGCAAACACAACAATTACATGCTATAATTGTGGTGGGAATGGTCACATGGCAAATGCATGCCCCAAGCCAAGGACAATGGGCATTATCACAAGGAAGCTCTTCTTCTGGCACTGAAAGATGAAGCTTGTGGTACTTTGACCGAGAAAGAGCACAACTTTATGGAAAATGCATTCTCAGATGACGACATGGAAGATCTTGAGGTAAATGCAGCTGTAATGCTGATGGCAAACATGCAAGAAATGCATATGGGTGAGACAGGCCCGGTCTATGATACCGACGACGTATCTCAGTTACCAGAATCTGAATGTCTTATTCATGAAATTGCATCACCCTCTGCATCTTCATCTGCACAAGAAAATATTGGCCAAAATGACTCATCATTATCCTCTCAAGACGATGATCAAATAAACACCGTTATTACATTTGATGATGCTCAAATTAATCCCGTTGATTCATTTAATGATCCTCTTGATGATGATAATCATGATCATGATGAACAAAATGATCTCTTGCAAGATCCAGATCCAGAGCTTATGACCTTGCTGTTTACCACCCAAACATAATTAAATGCACAAAAATCCCAAATTGATAAATGCAATGATATTAATCGGAATCTAAAAGCAAAAGTTGCATTGTTAACAAAGGACCTTGAGTGCTACAAACTTCAACTGTCAAATTTTGAAAATAAAGAACAACGAGAGAAAAGCTTTGAGGTTGCATTCCAACAATCATACGTGCAAGTAAAAGATTTAGAACATCAAGTACATGAGTTAACCGTTTCTAAAAATGATTTGATTTCTCAAAAAGAACAAGAACGATTAGTTTTTCAAAAACAAGTTGACATTTTACACTCTGAGCTTTCTCAAACTAAAACAGAGTTGTCAAACTATAAAGATGATCTTTTTGAACAAAAAAAAATTCAAGGAAACGTGTTGACTCATATCTTGAGGAAATTGTTGCGTTGGAATCCAAACTTAAAGAATTTCAAAACGTTGTGTATAAAACGGGTGAATCTGTAACTAAAATTCAAAAACTAATTGTCAAACCAAATCCCCAAGGATATGACTTTGCAATTGGAAGTGATCAACCACATTTTTTACAAAAGGTACTCAAGGAAAATCCCAAGTTGTACAGTGCAAAATACTTGTTTGATGAATCTTTTCAGCGTGTTGTTGTGTATGATAATGAAGAGGAAATGGAACACGAGGACGAGTGTCGATCTAAATTGAGTTGTGTCTATTATAACAAACCATATGATTACTGAAAATCACCTCATATTAGTGAAACTTTTGTACCTCAAAAAGATAAATCATAACAAACATGGTCTTTAACTGAAATAAATGTTTCTTCTGAAGTTGGTCTAGTAACCACTGTAGCACAAGTCAATGGACCTCTACCAAATCCAGGTGTCGTTCCACAAATGCCAAAACAATGTCTCATCCTTAAATATTTCAAAACATTCATTGATGACATAAACCTTTTGGAAGACGCAATTGAACACAATTCTGAAATCAAAGTCTCTACTTTTCTCTCTCCCTATGAGAAAGAAAAAAGAGAAGTTTTTCAAAAGCAATTTTTGCCACATGTCAAACACCTACGACTTTGTGCTACACAGTGGGAACAAGAACTTCAATCAGAAGTTACATCAATGATGACCATTTTCAAAGCAAAAGATAACAAGATTTCAAAACAAAAATGTCAAAAGAAAGCTTTGGAAAAAGACATAGATCGACTCTTGGAAAATGTTCTGTGTTCTGATATGATTTCTGTGATTATGAATTCCATTTATCTGTCGTGCAATGAATTGCTTGTTGATGATCACTGTGTTGAAATTGAGACATTGAAAGCTGAGATTGATAATCTGAGAAAAAAAATGAGAGACTTAGACAAGTCAATAATGATATGAAACAAAACCTTTCAAAATAAATTTTTCATCTAAACCAAAAGTTGCAATGGTGTCAGGCTCAAAGTCTTAACTTTAAGTTAAAATTTCAAAAACAAAATGAGACATTGTCCTTTCAAAACAGTCATGAGCCTAAAATTCAAACTCTTGAAAAAGAAAATGTTGTTTTAAAAAGTCAAATTGTTGAACAAGAAAAGGACATTGATGAAATTTGCAAAAACAGAAATGACAGTGTTCGACTAAACCGGGAATTGGATTGTCAAATTCAAGAAAAGAATCACATCATCATTGAGTTGAAAGAGAAACTCAAACTACTTGAGAAAGGAAAATTTGTGCAAAAGAATGTGATTGCTCCAGGAATATATCAAGTAGAGGCAACACCTAAGAAAGCGTCTTCACAGACCACTAATGTGCATGCTTCCACTTATACGGGATTAGGCACCCCTTTTACAGTTAGCAGATCAAAGACCAAAAAGACCAACAAGAAGATTAGTGTCTGGCTACCTAAGAGCGGCTCACCTAAAGATGACGCAGTAGAAGTTCACATTAGTAAATCAAATAAGACGCATGTTATGTCTAACGTAGAATCCAACTTTTCAAAGTGTAATTCTAAAAGTGATGTAATGAATGCTAAATATTTGAACGCTTTTAATAATGTTGTTGTGGATGCTTATTGTGTGTTTTTTCATACTAGTGTGTTGTCTGGTAATCATCAAAAATGCATTGCACAAACCCTTTTGTCTCGTAGAAAGAAACGTACTTATGGCATTTCCTCTAGGCCCACTACAGCTGCTAAGTCAATCCTAGGAAAGCCGCCAAAAGTTGTTTCTAAGACCAAAGTTGACAAGACCATAGCTGCACCTAGGATAACCCGATCACCAAGCGCATTCACTAGGAAGAAGGCTGAATCTGGTTAGACGTGGCAGCGTTGGTTACAGCATAAACCTACTTTTACTTGGTTACCAAAGATGCATAACAACTGTGCTACTAACCCAACGGGATCCACCATTACAAACTCTCCATCTATGTCTTCTTGTGATGCAGGTGATTCAAATTGTACTATGGATTGTTGATAGCGGGTGTTCCCGGCACATGACAGGCAACTTAAAGCTTCTAGTAAACTTCGTCGCGAAGTTCATAGGTACTGTCAGGTTCAGGAATGACCATTTCGCTGCTATCATGGGATATGGTGATTATGTCAACGGGAACATCGAAATCAGTCGTGTATACTACGTGGAAGGCCTAGGTCATAATCTATTCTTCGTCGAGCAATTTTACGATGGTGACTTAGAAGTGGCTTTTCGGGAGAAAACGTGTTTTGTTCGAGACCTACAATGGAACGACCTTATGAAAGGAAAACACGGAACCAGTCTTTATACTATCTCCTTCTTAGACATGACCGCTTCTTCTCCGATTTGCCTACTATCCAAGGCACATTCCACCAAAGCATGGCTATGGCACAAACGTATGTCTCACCTGAATTTCAAAACAATGACCGAGCTTGCTCGTAAAAAGTTGTTCGATGGTCTTCCAAGATTCGTATACGCCAAAGAACACCTTTGTCCAGCTTGTGAACAAGGGAAGAGTACTCGTGCTCACTTTCCTCCAAAAGCTGAGCAAAGTACGGATCATGTACTTCAACTTCTGCATATGGATCTTTGTGGCCCCATGCGTGTTCAGACTATCAATGGGAAGCGGTATATATTGGTAATAGTAGATGATTTCTCGAGATGGACTTGGGTCTGCTTTCTTCACAGTAAATATCAAGCTCCTCTGATGATCATCACCTTTCTCACAAAGATTCAGGTTCAGCTACGCAACACAGTCAGAAAAATTCGAACAGACAACGGAACTGAATTTAAGAAACAGACTTTTCGAGAGTACTATGAGAAAGTGGGTATTGAACATCAAATATCAATTGCACGCAGCCCAGAACAGAATGGAGTGGTCGAACGACAAAACCGAACGTTAGTGGAAGTCGCAAGAACGATGTTAATAAATGCTCAACTACTGGATTACCTTTAGGCTGAAGCCGTTTCAACCGCCTGCTACACCTAAAACAAATGTATGATCACCAAAAGGCACACCAAAAATCCATATGAAATTTTTCACCGCAAAAAACCGAACATAAATTACTTTCATGTCTTTGGGGTTCTCTGTACCCAATGAATGATCGTGATGACCTTGGAAAGTTAAAAGCCAAAGCGGACATCGGGATTTTTGTTGGATATTGTGAGAATTCCAAAGGATTTAGAATCTAGAACCGTCGAACCCACGACATTTAGGAGACTATACATGCTAATTTCGATGAACTCACCGACATGGCTTCTTAGCAAAACAGCTTAGGACCCGAATCTAACCGTCTAAACTTCCCTGATCATTTAGCTGCACCCCTCTCTCTTAACCGCAAAGACTTAGAAGATTTGTTTGCTCCGCTATTTGATGATACTCTGGTTAGTCATGCTTCTGATGTATCCACAAGTTCCGCTGCACAACCACTCGTCGATAATCAAGCACCTGATACACCAGTAACTACCACAACAGCAGTTGCTGAAGGTGCACCTCCAACGGAAACCTCATCATCAGTAGAACAAACAGCTTCTAACACTGCGACTGCAGCTAAAGATTCCCCTCTACATTCTTATGAAGTACCCACACCAGCAGATTATGACGGCAATGCTTTTTTCAATACATTTGCTCCAGCTCCCACCATTCCAGACATTGCAGAATCATCCACGAGCAATCTGGATCTGTCTAATATGCATCAGAATTTTCAACACTACCCTTCAACCCACAAGTGGACTAAGGATCACCCTTTAGTGAATGTAATTGGCAATCCAGAAAACCCAGTCATGACACATAAACGCCTCCACACAGACGGTGAAACTTTCATTTATGCACTCACCGTTTGTCAGTCAGAACCCAAAAACATTAAAGAAGCCCTTACCTACGACAATTGGATTGAGTCGATGCAAGAGGAACTTGATCAATTCAAGAGATTGGAAGTTTGGGAATTGGTAGAAAGACCAGATGGGGTATACGTCGTCGGGCTGAAATGGATCTGGAAGAATAAGTTGGATACGGATGGCACGGTTATTCATAACAAGTCCCGGTTGGTGGCTAAAGGATTCAGTCAAGAGGAAGGGATCGACTTCGAGGAATCTTTTGCACCGGTGGCAAGACTTGAGGCCGTTCGAATGTTTCTGGGGTACGCTGCTCACAAGAATATCACTGTATATCAAATGGACGTGAAGACGGCATTTTTGTTGGGTCATGAAAAACCCAAGAATGCTTCTAACATGATTTGGACACAAATTAACTAAGTGTTAACTTAAACCGAGAACAATTCAAGTCACTGAGAGAACAACCTCTCAGTGAGTCATCTTCAAGATGCTTAAGGCGAATTCAAGAAGAAGGATTCACTTCTCAGGAAGGCGGTACTCCCTGAGTAGGACTTAAGCCAAAGAAGAAGATGATGGTTCAGTGAGTGTTGGACAAGAACTCACTGAACCCCAGTCTCCTCAACAACAGAGTGATTGAAGACTGAGGAACCAACGCTTGAAGAAAAGGCGGGAACAATAGGGAAAAGATCTGAGAAGATAAAAGTGTCAGCCCAACACTCTTCTCTTGTCAGATCCAACCTTCCCTATTGCGGCTAAAAGTCATGGAGTGTCAGCCAACAACTCCCAAAGTCTTATTAGCCCTTTCCTATTGGTTCTTGGAAATGACAATTACTTTTTGTAATTGTCAGACACGCAACCTCAACAACTTGTATTATATTTAATCACTTATACTTAGATTACTTGTGTATAAATAGATCAGATGGGAGAGAAGTTAAAGTGTGCTTTGTATATTGAAAGCTTAGAACTTTTGCAAAGTAACTTCTCTCCTACAAAGAGTATACAACTCACTGAGATAGCTCAGTGGGTATATTGTTACCACTCAAGCAAAACTTGAGTTTCGATAGGAGACACCCCATACCCTTGTCTATTCAATCCCAAGTGTTTGTTCCGCAAAACACTTGGGTAATAGATTCTTGGATTCATTTCTAATAAGAATTTAAACGTTTAAAAATATTGTGTTTTTATATTCACGTTTTATAACTGTTAGAATTAATCTTAAACATTGTATTAGTCATAAACACGAAATAGATTAACTTTCTAGTTAACTCTAATAGTGTAAAGGGAACAACAATTTCTCAATGGACAACTCCGGGAAGAGGTGTATGTTACACAACCAGAGGGCTTCGTCGATCCAGAGCATCCGAACCACGTCTACAGGCTCAAGAAAGCCCTCTATGGCCTTAAGCAAGCCCCGAGGGCATGGTACGACAAACTATCTGCATTCTTACTAGCTAATCATTTCACTAAAGGATCAGTTGACCCGACTTTGTTTATACAAAAACACGGGGAGGATATTCTCATTGTTCAAATTTATGTGGATGACATCATTTTTGGTTCTACCCATAAAAAATATTCAAACGCTTTTGCAAAATTAATGAAACAAAACTTTGAGATGTCCATGATGGGTGAACTCAAGTTCTTCTTAGGACTGCAAGTTCATCAATCACCTCGTGGTATTTTCTTAAGTCAGTCCAAATATGCTCAAGAGATTTTGAAAAAACATGGCATGACCAGTTGTGACACCTATAATACCCCCATGTCGTCATCATCCCCGAAGCTAGATGCTGATCTACATGGGACACCCATTGATCCTACCAAATACCGTAGTATGATTGGGTCTCTCATGTATCTCACAGCTAGCCGACCGGATATTGTATTTGCCACTTATCTATGCTCCCGTTATCAGTCGAGACCAACTGAAAGACATATATCTGCTATTAAAAGGATCCTTCGATACATAAAGGGAACCATTCACTTGGGGAACTGGTATCCGAAGGATTCTGGTTTTGAACTAATAGCTTTTTCAGACGCAGATCATGCCGGTTGCATAGACACAAGGAAAAGTACATCTGGGGGAGTGCAATTTTTGGGTGACAAGCTTTTCTCTTGGCAGTCAAAGAAGCAGGACTGTACATCACTGTCGTCTACCGAATCAGAATACGTCGCCATGTCAGCATGCTGCGCTCAAGTCTTCTGGATGAGATCACAGCTGATGGACTACGGATACGTCTTCAACAATATTCCAATGTACTGAGACTCCAAGAGTGCCATTGCTATCTCGTGCAACACCGTCCATCACTCAAAATCCAAGCATATTGCTCTTCGTTATCACTTCATCAAAGAGCACGTGGAAATGGGTACAATTGAACTTTATTTCGTGGGTACAGAACACCAATTGGCGGATTTATTCACCAAAGCTTTGCCTCATGCAAGATTTGTTGAATTAGTTCACCAGATTGGTATGAGATGTTTGACTCCAGACGAATTGAACAATTTTCTTAAACAAAATTAAGTGAGTCAAACATCAAAACTATCTTTGTAAATAATTTCTCAAAAACACAAAAAGATTTTCCAATTTATTTTTCATTTAAAAAAAAAAAAAAAAAAAAAAAAAACCTCTTTAAATGTGCAAACGTAAAAAACGAATCAAAATATGTTCTCGTCATTTCAAATTTCATCAATTTCAAATCACGAACATATTTTGAGGGGGAGAATTTTGTTTACCTTTTGCACATTTATCATCTCAAATCTTCATCATTATCAAAATCTTCATCGAAAAATATTTCTATGATCTCTTGAACTACAAGATTGTCAAATTTTCAAAAATATGTCTTAGTTCAAGGGGGAGAAATGGAATTAAACAAAGTTTTTCATCAAATTGATCAAAGTTTCAACCATTACAAACATCAAGGACTGAAATTGTCAAGTTGTTAAAAGATGACTCAAAAGGACCTTATGTGAACTAGGACTCTAGTTAAGGGGCTGAAACTGTCACAATAGGACCTTATGTGAACTAGAACACAAGTTATGGGACTAGAATTGACAAGTAGGAAAAAGCAGTCAAATATAGGTCAAAATCAGCCAATTTCCCTCTCACTAAAACACACAATATCATTTTTTTCCTCTCACTAAAAACCCGCCAAAATCTTCTGTGAAACAAGATTTTTGTTTCTTCATTAGAAATCGATTTGTAAGTGCTTAATTCAATCTTCTAGGCCTTAGAATCTCTCACGCATCAGTTTTGTAGCTAGAATTCATGTTTTCAGATTTAGGGTTTAAAAGAATTGATTTGGGCGTTTCTTGCTTGTTGTTGTTTAGTCTAATTGAATGAGTATATTAGCTTCATAACATGATTTAGAATGCTATGCACATGCTTAATTAGATTCAATAGCATCAGGAGAGGCTGTTCGATCGTTTTAGGGTTTAAGGAGTCGAATTTATGAGCTGAGGTGAATGAGTGATGTGTTTGATGGTTTGAGTAGTGGGATATGTTTGTTTATGATGCTTGAACATGCGCTTAATGTTTCATAACATGAATCAAAACATAAGTCTAGGTTCAAATGATTGCATATGCGTATAATGTATGTGATGAATAAAGTGTTACAATTAACAAGTTTCTAAGTGTTTGCCTGAATGTGGATTATGAATCATAACTTGTTTATATGAAAGCTGATGTATATGAATGCTTTCGACTTTATGCTTAATATTTCGACTTTGTTGAATAACTGGAACCTTTCGACTTTGTCTCCGAGTTAGGAGACTAAAGTCAGGGACTCTCCAAGTTTGTATAAACTTGTCGAGTTTGTATAAAACTTGTCGAGTTTGTATAAACTTGTCGAGTTTGTATAAACTTGTCGAGTTTGTATAACTTTCCGAGTTTGTATAAACTTGTCGAGTTTGTATATACTTGCCGAGTTTGTATAACTTGCCGAGTTTCTACAAACTTGCCGAGTTTCTACAAACTTGCCGACTTTCTACAAACTTTCTGAGTTTCTACAAACTTTCTGAGTTTCTATGAACTTCCCGAGTTTCTATGAACTCACCGAGTTTCTAAAAGTTTTCGAGTTTCTAAAATTTTCTAAGTTTGTGATGAATCTTCCGAGTTTGTAAATTTCTCAGACTTAGAAATATTTTATGAACTTAGGAACTTGTTTGCTTGTTTATGAATGATATGTGAATGTTTTCATGATTTAGTCTATCTATGTGATGCATCATACAAGTTAGGCTATTATCATGTAACTAATACCATTCGCTAACACATATATGCGATGTCTATTGTGTATTGTTGTTGGTGTTTGTGGTATTCAGGCAAACCATGTCTCAAGGATCTGTTACTCGAAAGGAGATGATTCCCGAAGGAGATGAGTGTAAAATCAGTGAATCCAACTCAAAAGTCGACTTTGAGAATCCGCCATGTCATGAATCATGTCAAATAGTCGTGGAAATACTCAAGAGACACTACGTCAGTTCCGTTATGACTAAGACAGCAAGCATACCTGAAGTGTATATGAATCTGTTTTGGCATTCCATGACCATAGGAAATGACAAAAAAACCATGACAGTCAAAGTTGATAACATAGAGATCCAATTCGGTGTAGATACTCTTCATCATGTTCTAGACCTTCCATCAGAAGCCTCAGGCCCAAGAGGCAAATTCCACGATGACCCAAACTTTGAAACCATGGTTGACACATTAATGTGTCTCGGCTATGATGATCAGGATGCAGAGCTCACCTCAATCTCCAAAGTGGACAGGAAGTACATCCCTCAGCCTTTGTTGACCCTTTACACCATCATCATTCATTGTATAACCGAAAAAACAACTCGACTTGAACACCAGAGACTGGAACATTTACAATTCTTCTGGGGTGTCGTCAACTTCTATCACATGGACTTCGCTAAGTTCATATGGAATGATATGATTTACCAAGCCCAACAGTTCCAACACAAGAAGGGTTACAAGATACCCTTTCCTCGATTCACTAATCTCATAATTTCACATATCATGAAGATTCATCCAGAAATAGATAGAAGATCAAATGAGAAAGCACATACCGAACACATGGATCACATTCTCACCAGGGATAAAGTGCAGATAACCAGCACTAAGAAACAGGGTGTGAGAATCCCCATCAAGTATGTTAACTGAAGCGGTGATGGGAACTGATGCTTACCTATGGTACGATGAAGCTGGAAAGGCCGAAAATGTTGGAATTACAGTCAAGGGAGCAAAATCAACCAGGGGTAAAGGTAGAGGTACCGGAAAGATTGTCCCAGCAGCTTCTTCTCGAACAAAGAAATTCTCAAAAGCTGAGAAGAAGAAATTGATAACCAAAGACAAGTCTGCTAAATTCCAACTAAGAGACGAACCCACTGATGAAGAGGAAGAAGAAGAGATAGATCATAGAAAAGAAAAGAAGAAGAAAGAGTTTGAAAAAATTAAGACAGTATTGGCAGAGAAAGACAAAGATTTGGGTAAAGGAAGGGGAAAATCCATCAAATTTACGGATCAATCGTTTAAACCCATCGAGCCACCAATGACAAAAGAAGAAGAACAAGAACAATTTAAGAAAGCTTCTAAGGCAAACAGAAAGAAGTATCTGGCTGATCAGGAGAAACAAGAACGAAGAAAAAGGGGTGAAGGATCAGCTTCACAACCATTAGCTCAATCAGATGAAGAGTCAGAGACTACAAAGTCTACTACACTTAGTGAATCAGAGGGTGAAACTGAAGAGTCTTCAGATGAGAATGACGATGATGAAGATGAAAAAGATGATGAAGAAGAAGATGAAGAGGGTTAAGATAATGAAGATGATGAGAACAAAGATGATGAAGGCAATGATGAAGAAGACGAAAATGATGACAACCAAGGGGAAAACCATTTACCTTCTCCACAACCGTCATCTGTGGGTCAATCCCCCAGTGAACTTAACGATTTGAAAGAGCAACCCCTTGCACTTCATAAGAAGGTTACTGAGCTTCAACAATCAGAAGAAAGTGAGCACAAAGCCTTAAATGAACAGCTCACTGAAGTGCAAACATAGGTGGATAAACAGAAATTAGATATCAATGTCATCAAATCATTTGATATGGAAAAAGTAGTAGAGGAATATCTTAATACACATGTTCCTCAAGAAGTCAGCTCTCAAGTACCCCAAGAAGTCAAAAGAAATCTTAAAGAGCCACTTCCAGAACTTCTTAAGGAATATGTCAAATGAAATCTGGAAAGAACTGTAGCTAATCTGATGAAAACCATACCAATGACGGTTCGGACCGTCCCATCTAAACCGTCTACTGAAGAACTCAAAGGAAAATTGCTTGAAAGCATCATGGATAATCCCAAAGAGGATGAGCTTCGTCAGGCTTTACTTAATTCAATCAAGAAAGCTGAAAAGAAAGCAGAGGCATGTAAGAAGGATAAGCCAACCAAGCGTCGTCGGGATGATCCTGACAAAGACGATCAAGGGAAGAAAAGAACGAAACCTTCAAAATCAAGTGGCCCTTCTTCCAAAGCACCTTTTTCTAGCACTACCAAGTAATCAAGCCAAGACAAGTTCATCCCTCTTGAAACCGGGGCATTCGATGAGGGTGAATCTCATGATGACATAAGTGTTGATATGGAAACTGTTGCCCCACCATCGAGAATTCTAAATGTTCCAGCACCACCTACTGATGGTCCACTTAAACCATCACCAGAATGGGTAAACCCGAACGCTCCAAGGTTCGATTGGTTTGAAACAATGGTGGATGCATATCCAGAAATTCTAGCCGAGAATGAAGCACCTGTTGAAGGTTCAATTGTGGAGTTTACCAAAAGGTTAAAGAAGGTGATGAGAGTTCAGAAATTAAGATTATCTGATATCATCAGAGTTCGCAAAGATGGCTTCACAGAATTCAAAACTTTCACAACTTCAGAGCTGGAATTTGAGTACAACTTGGAACAAGTGGCAAGAGCTCTTTCAGAGAATATTGACTGGGAACATGCACAGGCTTCAAATCCATCTGATAACTTCAAACTTCACAGTTACTCGCAACCCTTACCACTCGTCGGCCATTGCCACAACCCGAAGATACCCAAAATATATTTCTTCAACAGAGATTTGGATTATCTGGTCTATGGAAACAACAAACCAGAAAAACGATATGCTACTTCACTTGCCAAGTATCCGGCAGCATCATATGAATTAGAAGGTTTCGAAGAACAAATCAGCGAGTTATTCATCAACGAAGTTGAAGAATACAATGATGAAGCAGCACTTGGAATCTATCATTGGCAGGATAAGAGGAAATTGTTCTATAAATGGATGCTTACAAAAAGGTCAAAGACTGACGTTTATCACAAAAGTAAGATCCTTTCAATCACAAGTGCTGAAACAGAATCGATGTTTGGCTACAACTTTTTGAAGAAGATCACCGTGAGGAGGCTAGATGATCAAGAATACACCTTCAGCGAAGCAGATTATCCTTACCTACATATCAACGATATTGAAGACATGTATCTCCTGAGAGTTCAAGGAAAACTCGAACATCTTCCTGGAAGTCTTCAGTATGACATCGTCAACTCGGTTTTTCTGTACATTTGCAACATTGTCATAAGATCAAGAGTTGAAGACATGCACATTGGGGTAGAAAGTTACCAGAAGAAATTGAATTTAGTCAAGCCTAATCTCAGACCTCCGGGGATAGCAGATATGAAGCCTTATTCTTTCGGTGATAAACCATTTGGGGTAGCATACTTTTCAAAACAAAATTCTAAAAGATTCATGGGTTATCAAGATCTCCACAAGTTCAGTGATGAAATGTTGCTGCATGTCAAGTCTGAACTTCAAAAGATTCTGGAGAACCATAGAACGGGGTTGAAGTCAGGGTGGCTAAGGCATATGCAATGGAGTAAGAATGATGTGAAACAAGCTATCAAATTCATGGATAAGATTGACCGAAGGATCAAGTTTCGGGTGACGATGAGAAGATTGGAAAGCTATGTTGGAGGACGAGCCAGAATTCCCAACACACTCACATTCCGTCATCCCGAGTAGTAATCATTTGTACCATTGTCATAATTGATCATCATTCATCATATTTGTTATCTTTGACTATGGCTTGTGCACATATAACAGTGCACAACCCGTTCCTGTAATGAAAGGACCCTGAGGTACGCTTCATTGCCTCAATCCTGATCAAAGGAGCGAAAGCTTCTTACTTATGAGTAGAATTAAACCAGAATTTTTCTAAGTTTTTTCAAAATTCTGCTCATAAGGACTAGTATTCCCTTGTTAAGGGGGAGTATTTGAAAAATAATTTTTGTTCTAAAACCAAAAGTTCTTGAAATTCTTCCTGTAAACCTCAAAAGGAGCATATTTTAATCAAAAGTTTAACAAAAACAACATGAGTATGCTATTTTTGAGGGGGAGAATAAAGATATGACTAAAATATGGTAATAAAAAGCTTGATATCTCATGTGAGCACAACTCAGAATTGAACCCTCGAATTGACGATAGCAAATGTCAGTAGTCGAAAAGACATGTCCGGGATGGGTAATAATTTCAAGCCAGTTTATCTGGTGATGTAAACGTGTCTCACAAAGGACGTGTCTGAGTAGAATGAACCGATTTCGAGATATTTTCCTTGAATATGATCTGGACGGGTAATAATTTCAAGCTAGTTTTACTAGTCATGTAAACGTGTCTCGCGACGATCATGTTCATTGAAAATCAATTAATTCAAAAAGTGCTAACTCTTCCTGACATGTGCAAATTTACCTTAAATTACTTATTAGCATATGTTAAGGGGGAGTATTTCTGAAAATCACAAAACTCTCAAAGTGTTAACAAATATGCTTTTACAATCATAAACACTTTGAGAGATTTTCAAAAGTTTGGTTTATGGCAACAATAGGATAGTCATGGTGTTATAAGGTGACTAAGGTTAGGAAAAACCGTCCTATGATCCGCCAGAGCCGGAGGGATCTACCCAAGGACAATTCCAATAGTTTAGTACTAGAAAAGTCCTAGGTATGATTGGAAAAAAGGAGAAATGAAATGAAAGGAGAAAGAAGGGGTTGAAGAATTAAAAAGAAAAGTAAAGAAAAGGGTGAAAAGAAATAGCCCTCCATATGATCAACCTTAGGGTAGACACCGGGTTCAATACATATGCTACTGGTTGTTACTAAGGTGACACCGGTATTGAAGATTAAGCCGTCATGGACCCAGTGATGCACTGCACTAAACCTTCTAGCCACTCATGTGTCTCTCAAAAGGCACGTGTTTCATTTCTCACGGAGAACCCTTCATTATCTATCGACCTCTCACTACGAGATGTGTTGATATTGAAAAGGAGGCAATCTGCTCCATGCCTCCGACGACCAAATATAAGCACTTAATTGAGTCTACAGCCATGAGATACATGAAAGATCTCTTAGGTACACTTAGTATACACTGGCTGTTCAACAAAAGGAACACCAGTTGTAAATTATAAGAGTGTCCTTCGCAGATCTTAGCAATCTGCCGAGAACATTCATGAGAGAATTCATAAATTATGATTCTCAGTGATTCAATGGAAATCCTGCCAGGGTCATCATCAAACAGCCCTGACAGCAGGTCACTTCGGTAATCCCTTGTGGGTTACGCTTAGTGTAAGCTCAAAAACGGTCTACAATCGTGGGGTGATCTCTAGCGACTCACTGAATCGTGGGTGCACTTCGGTGTGTCTGTGTAAGCCCTTTCGGGGGTATCCGATTCAGAATGGCCTGGGTTAGGATTAGAGAAAGTGTTCACACTATGCGACGATCTCGAAGTCTGAACCTGTAAGTGCCAGATGATTTATTGCTAACTGTTTACCTGCAGCAAATCATGGAAACCGGGAGTTCCAGTACCACCATTCCATCATGCTCATATCCCGATGAAAAGTTCTCACAAAGACTTAGAGATAACAAATGTTCAAAGAAGTTAAAGAAAAGTCAAAGTTCAAGCCTTACAAACTTTCAAAAGTTAAACATGGAAGCTTATGAAGTGAGAACCGTTTGAAGAACAAAAGTCAAAAGACATATGAGCATGATGGAAAAGACATGAAGAAACTGTCATTAGAGAACGTTGGTGAAAAGGCAGATCGAGACATTACCATATCATATCACAACAAGAACCAAGAACAAAGATTCCAAAGACGTCAAAGCAAAAGAAGCAAAGACGACGTCAAGCAACCTTGATGACCAATACTTAGGGGAAGATTGTTGGGAACACGTTATTATTCATCAAGTATTGATCATTTATGTAATAGGTTGCTTAGGCCTTTAGGTTTGATTTAAGGCTCAGCCTGTGTAGAAGGCCCATGGGCTGTATCTATTTATTTATGTTAATTATATGCTTATTAGGGAAAAAGCCCAACACCTTGTAAGAAACTATAAATACCCCCTCCCATTCAAGGGAGAGGGTTGGTTGGTTGAATGAGCATTTCACTTTCATTATTCATAAGATAACCTCCCATCTCTTTCTCTCTCTAACTTTCTCTCTCTAGATCTAAGATTAGATTAGTAGCTTGTGTGATAAATCTAAGTAACAACAAAACATAATGTCATCCTTTAGTTCATAATAGTCGAGATCACCACGTATGCACTCATTATCAGCTTCCTCTCCAGACACTTCATGCAGTCATACATTATATGTAATAGTTAATTGCATGTTATGTGTGTTTGTGAAATCGGTTATTCACGGATTATATGAGTAACTACGTATTGCCGTGTGTTGGCAGGGTGTTTTTATTAACGCAGCCATGCTGGTACTGTTTCGTGGTAACCTATGGTGGTTAAAATATGGTGAATAGCTCGGGGGTATTAGTATAGACATATAATTATGAGAAGCCCTGTGAAGGGTTGTGGCAGTAACCAGGCTGTGTATCAATTAAACCTGTGATCGCCTGTGTCTTGGCGGGGCAGATTCTTACATTTGCAGCCATGCCGGATGTATCAAGTTTCTTCATTCCTGAAGCTACGTCAGCCCCATAGATTCATTTATTTTTGGCTTTGATGAATATAAAAAGCTTAAATTATCAAGGTTTAAACTGAGCCGAATGAGGCAATGATGGTCAATTCCTGACGGATGTATAAAGTTGGCATTATCCGTATCTTGGCATGGCAAGTTACCAACTTTGCAGCCATGGCGGGTTATTCCACTTTGTCAGCTATTTTTAAATCTGAGCCTTCAGCTGACTATGATAAATATGTACATAGTTAGTATTCCACTCTCTCACAGCCTGTAATGATATAAATTGCAGCCATGGCAGGGTAAATTAGTAGGTCCAGTTGCTGCATTTTTTTTTTTTTTTTTTTTTTTTTTTTTTTTTTTTTGGTGACGGACCGTTGGAGTTAAAGAAGAGGTTACATGCACACGTGAAAGAGAATACAGTAGATTCGAATCAGGTTTGGGGTATTTTCCCCAGGCTTCGACATATGATACGCTTTATTCATTTCTGAAGTTGCGTCGAACCCATTGATTCATTTGTTTTAGGCTACGATGAATATAAGAACCTTCAATTGTCAATGTTTAACCTGAGCCGAAAGAGGCTGTGATGGTCAATCCCTGACAGATGTACAAAGTTGGCATTACCCGTCTCTTACCGTGGCAAGTTACTAACTTTGCAGCCATTGTTGATCCCAGTTGAGCTAACGATCTTGTTAATTATCTCAGATGTAGATCTAAGACAATAGGTATAGAGACTGTTCTTGAATGATCTATTAAATACTATGCGGAAACTAGTACTTAATCTTAATAATAATTATGAAACAAACACACAAGAATTCTCTCAACTATCACCTCAATATATTAAATACGGTTACTCAAAAGTAACAGGGTTACAAAGAACCTTGAAGTGAATACAAAACAATACTACGTATGCTAACCCTAACCCTCGATCCTCCTTTTATAGACTTAAGGAGTCCTAGTCGGTTACAAAGACTTTCTATACAAGATAATATATCTATTCGTATTATTACCATAATTATCTAACAAACTATACACGTTTATCTAATAAGCAGTAGAATGATTTACTCTAGCAGTAGGATCTTCGTAGCCTAGCAGTAGAATCATACTTAGCTTATTTCTTCAATCATCTCAAAAACTCAGCAGCAGAATAAATACACTAGCAGTAGAATCATTTAGTCTAGCAGCAGAATGACACTTAGTGTATTTTCCGATAAGAACCATGAGCAGAATAATCAACCTTAAGCAGCAGCATCTTCAAACCCAACAATCCTCCCCTACACTTGATATTTTCTCTCTAAATATTCAAGTTTCTTCTAAGCACAGATAAACACCAAGAGGATGCTTCCAAACATATTTACACTTTCTTCTTTGGGTTGAGAACATATTCATATTTCTTGATCAATTGATAAGATTGACGATCAAATCCTTTTTGTAACTTTAACATACCAGGTTGTAACATTTGAGTAATCACTGCTGTGTTGTTGTTCAAGGGATAATCTTTTTCCACAAGCATGTATACCATCACACCTTGACCAACCAGTTCATGTACTCCACAAGATTGATACAAATACCATCTATGAATTTTGGTGTTTAACAATTCCTTCCATTCAATATCTCCAATATGTGGCTCAAACATGTTCTTCAAAAAATAATAGTTTATCCTCTCATATATCACATCTGGTCTCTGATCACCATATCTTTCCTTAGACAGCTTCCAGAGTTGTACCACATCATCTCTATCCATATAGTGTAACATCTGTGAAAACCTAACAAAACCATAATATAGACCATTTGATCTCTTGAATTCCCAGTATGCTTCACTCCCATCTCTGACTGTGCGTGAATAGGAGATGATTGTATATTTGGTTGTTAAGGGAACTGCATTAGACATCTCAGGTTCTTTTTGTGGAGCTAGAACTGTGAGAGACATTACTCTTGCTCTATCCTCCTCCGTTTCCTCTTCAGTTTCATGCTCATCAACACTTGGTTCCTTCTTAACTTTAGAACTGCTCTCTGAATCACTCATCACCACTGGCTTAGTTCTTTTCTTCTTCCTGGCTTGCATTTTCAACCTTCTCCCAGACCTCTTTACACCAATGGTAGATTCAGTCTTTATCTCTTTCTCCTCATTTTTTTCATCATTCATTACTTCTTTTTCTTTTTCAGCTGCTACTGCCTTCTCACTATCCATATTTTCTTTGACACTTTCAGATACTTTCTTAGGCTTTGCAACATTAGTTTCTGGATTCATATAAGCCCTTGGTGCCATATGTATTGTAAGTTTTGCAATATCAGCATCTGACATGGGTTAATTTGATCTGTTTAACCTTGCATAAGCCTCAAAATATGCTTTTTCAATAGCTACATGAGTCATCCTGTGAAAGAAGTTATTCTTCCAGTAGGCTTGATTCTTCAGATAACTCTTCATATAGCTTATCTGTTCCTTTCTTGTAGGTTTCTTCTTCTTATAAACCTTTTTCTGACTCTGTTTCTTTCTAAACTCTCCCAACAGATCATCTATAGCACATTGTCTCTCTTCAGGAGTGTATCTCAATCTCTCCTCTTCTTGAGTCTTCATAGCTACTTCCCAATCAGCTTGTTCTTGCATCTTTTTCTTATTTTCTTCTTCTACATCAAGTTGTGCTTGCACCTGTCTAGCAACTTCTTCATCTGTTTGACTTTGTTGTTCTTGTTGAATTGGTGATTGAAACTTAAACTTCTGCTTGGGTTCTTCAATCAGAATTCCTTTGCCTTTGTCTTTTGATGAAATAGTTGGTTGTGCAGGTTTTGGGATTGCTACAGGCTCTCTAATAACAACTCCTTTAACTGGTTGTCTTGGAGGTGGAGGTGGTTTTGTTTGAGTTGACTGAGGTTTTGGTTCAGATTGTTTTGTTGGTGTGGAAGATTTGTTTCTTAGATTAAGCATAGCCTGAGCCAAACTAAGAGTATCATCATCTGACTCTTCATCTCCTTGCTCAGCAGCAGGATCAGGAACACTAGCAGCAGCATGCCCTGCACCAGCAGCAGAATGTTCTTGAACACCATCATCTTTAGAAACTTGAGCTATACTAGCAGCTTTATCAATTTCCTCAGCAGTGAAACCAACCTTTCCACACTCACCATCTTGAACACTAGCAGCATTTTCAAGGACCACTTCATTCCCTGATTGATCTTTAACAACAAACTCTGCATCCTCACCTGAATCCATGTCCATATCAACATTCCCAGCACCATCTTCATCAATCTGTTTCTCTACCTCCCCTGAACCGTTGACTACCTTTTCTGTTTCCATGTCTTCATTCCTCCCCTGTTTGGGAGCATCCTCCCCCAAACTTGGTTTGGAAACATGAACCTTTGACCTTGATTTCTGATGTGTAGCGGTCCTTAATCTTTGAACACCCTCCAGATGCCTAACTCTTTGTTTTAGCCTTCTAATTTCAGCACCTTGAGTTGTTCTCACTTTCAGCAACTCCTTCCTTAGATCAAGTACCTCGTTTGACAATATTGTACATTTGGCCTTTACAAGTTTCATACTATCTTCACCACTCTGGTCTGTGTTACCTGACCCGAGACGTGGATCATCAGATTTGGCAATTTGTACATTTGGTTCCATCAATTCAGCAGTATCAGTTTCAAGTCTAGCCTTATCACTTCGACCTGTGTTACTTGGTCCGAGAGGTGAATCATTGGCATTGTCATTGTGTATATAAGTATCCATCAATTCAATTGTCTCATCTCTGTACTCATCACTTCGGGATGTGTGACCTTCCCTGAGAGGTGAATCAATGGACAGAAACTCAGTATCAACCCTAGGCTGATCATTTGAGTCCCCCTTGTTAGCCAGTTGGCTGGGGTTACCATCACCTACATCAAGTTCAAGAGAACCTTCTGTATTAGATGTTGCCATGTTTGAGGTCTTACTTATGTTAGCACTGTCCTGTTCAGCTACTAAGCTAGAAACAGTAGTGCCAGCCTCTCCCATCATGCCACCTACATCACCTGTGGCAGCCTCATCTTCTTCCATACCAACTTTGGCCTGAGGTTGCACAATGTCCTCATTTTGTGAAATCCTAGGGGATTGGGTCTTTTGGGTTGATTCATGTGATTGTTCTGGAGTGGGTGTGTGATGGGAAGTTTTTGGGATTTCATCTCCTTCACCCTGAGTGGCAGCCAGCTGTAATACATGTGGGGACAAGGGTGTGACTGTCCCAGAAAATCCAGTACCATTTTTCCTCAAATATGTAAACATTTTGCTTATAAGTTCAGGACTGTCATGTGTTCCTTGATGTTCCAAAGGTTTCTTTAATTGTTTATTAATGAGTAATTGTAAAAACCTTGGGTAAACATAAATTTTTCCAGAAATATGCTTTTTCAACCTTTCAAAAATCATAGCCGAAAAATTAAATGGTTGGTCTGTGGCCAGACAAATCAAGGCTAATGCTTGAGTTGTACTGAACTCATTCCACCCTGTAGTTTTAGGACTAAGACAGTGTAAAAGGGTGCGAAGAAGAAATTTCCATTGTGGGCAGAGAAGACCTTTGAAAAACTTTAAATTATTATTTTTCTTCTCATACCCAATTTTTTCAAGTTCTTGAAAAATGGTAGCATTATCATGGCAAATTATGGCTTCATCAGTTGTAAAATGAAGTACTTCTCTTACAACTGATTCAGTAATAATTATCCTTTGATTGTCTACCATAGCCTTCAAATATTCTCCCCCATTTTTATTAGTTTTGACCCTGACAGTGGACCAAAACTGTTTCATGTGCGATTTATATATTTTGGGATTTACTGTTAATGCATACCTTATATGGGAAGCATTAAGAAAGTCAATAACCTCAGTAAAACCCTCTGCTTCTGGGACCTTTTGAACAAATGCTACATGATTGTGATTAGCGGAGTATTCTCTTTTCTTCATTGTGAATTTAGGGTTTTGATTTTGGGGGTTTTTGATCGGATGATAAGAAGATGTGTTAGGGTTTGAATTGGGTTTAATTTTGGCCGCACAAAGTTAATTTTGAGATCGAATTTGGATTTTAAGCCGTTTGGATCTCATTAGGGTTTTATTCGCGCCAATTTATAAAATCCACCCTTAAGTTTGAAACTGAGCAACAGAATCCCAATAGTTCCAATCTGAGGAGCAGAACTCTAGCAGCAGAAAGTTTTGCTTAGCAGCAGAAACTTTTTGAACTAGCAGCAGAATGTCTGCTGATCTTTTCAAACATCTTTTTCCATCAGATCATCATTCCTCATTGACATATCCTGCAAAAGGTTAGTCCAAAACCACAAAAACACAAGAAACAAGATAGCACAATAATCACAAGTCATAGTTTTTCATAGCAGTTGAATAATCAACTAGCAGCAGACAACATACAAACAGAGCAGGCAATAGAAACAACTTATTTGATGAATAACAGTACAAATCCTTTACAAACTAACACAAAAACACACTGAGATAAGATTTTTCAAAGATTGATCATTCCTGTACTAGAAATTAAAATTTGAAATCTACTCACATCAAAACCTTTAGTGAGTAAATATGCAACATTGTTGTCTGTATGGATTTTAACTATTTGAATTAGCTTTTTCTTATAAGATTCTCTGATAAAGTGATGTCTTATCTCAATATGCTTTGTTTTTGAATGAAAAACAGGATTTTTAATAATACACATTGTACTATTATTATCAATGTAAATTTTGTTGTTTAAAAAGTTTTACCCATAATCCAGTAGTTGGTTTTGAATCCAGAGTACTTGTCCACAGCAACTAGAAGCAGCCACATACTCTGCTTCAGTTGTTGAATTAGCCACCACAGTCTGTTTCTTGCATTACCAAGAGATCAACCTATGTCCAAGAAATTGACAGCCTCCAGAAGTTGATTTTCTGTCCAAACTTGCTCCAGCATAGTCACTATCTGAGTATGCCACCAGGTCAAAGGGTGAATCTTTAGGATACCTGGTATGTGCTTAAACACATACCTTTTCTTGACCAAATTAAGACCAAAAATGACCAAAAACTAACCAAAATGCCAAAGATATTGTGTTTTTGTGTTTGTTTCTAAGCAGATACGGATATCATGAAATATGGACAAAATCATGCAAAAACCGAGAAACCGAGCACGGGATTTGGAAAAGAGTCAAAAGCCGAAGCTGGGAAGAAAATGGTCAAAGTTTATGCTCAAACAAGTCCTTGAAAAATCAAAGAATGACAAAACAAGCCCTTGGATCAAAATTTGAAGTTTGGTAGAACTAGTCCTTGGAGTTTTAGAAATTACAACAATGATCCTTACCGAATTTATTATATACTTATAACATACCCGGATTTAATTAAATCCAAATCCACACAACAACCCACTAGTAAAATCCCATTAGCCCAAAATATAACCCACAGCCCATGTTTAAAACCCAAAACCAAAACCTTACCCGGACACAACTCGGTCACCTATAACTAACTAATCAGTCAAACCACAAGTCACCCGCCAATCCCTTTCCCCAAATTTTACTATTCACGAACCCTAATTACCCAACCTCCAAAATTACTGAGATTAAGGGCAATAGTGTCCTTGCACGCACTTCTAGAAGGATTCTGACATGTCAGGAATGACATGTCAGCAATCCCAGTAGAATGGAGGCTTGTGATTGGCTGTTGGGACGTGGAAGTTTGATCCAAGGGCTGTTATTGCAAGAGTATTGTCCAAGATATGATCAAAAGGCTAGAAACGATTCAAAGAAGCACAAATAGGCACGGATTGGTGACATGGACAGCCTATAAATAGAGGGTTTCTCTTCTTCATTGTTATGTAATTTTTTTTAGTTAATGTTATGCTGTAATTTTGATTTCTGAATTGTATTTTCAATTTTCTACTTGTAACTTTAAAGTTTGTTTAATGAAATCTTAGTTTTACTTTTTCATCCATATTTCTTATTGAATTTCATTTCCATTTAAAGTTATTAGTATAAGCTGTTTTACTGATTTATAAGCTACTCTTACCTTATTATGAGCTTTTGATCATTTCTTTTCATTGTTGTTGTTTAAATTAGAAATTTAAAAAAAATTACAAAAATATAGTTTCAAGTCTTAAATCTCAGCTTCAATAAGCTGTTTTCTTATTAGTAGTAGCTCATATAAGCTGATGAGCTTATTGTGAGCCTTTGATTAGGATAAATCAGATTTAGTTTCAAAAATTCTCAAAAGTCAACAGAAAAGTCAAAGGGTACTGTTCCTATAAGCTGGAAGGAATAAGCTGAATGGAAGGAGCTTATTTGGGTAATTTTTGGCTTATCAGATAAGCCTGGGTATTGTTTGGATTGATTCAGAACAGTTTCAAGTATAAGCTCCATTTGTAAGCTTATTTTATTCTAGATCTTAGTGAATTACTGTACTACTGCTTATTTCTAGTTACTTAGTGCTTAATTTGAGTTATTGTATTTAGTTGATCTTATTTAAGCTTATATGTCAGTAGTTGATTAGGTTAGATTTTGTTTTGATCGTAAAAGTCATTATATAGCTTCAAAATAGTCATAATAGGATTTTCTTAAGTAGTGCTTATTCAGTATCTGAAAATTGCTTATTAGGTGCTTTATAAGTTGGATAGTCAGTAGGGATTAATATTACAGCTTATAGTGGTGGCTTGTAGTGAAAAATCAGCAAAATCACTTTTATAGGGACTGTTTGGCATAAGCTTTCAAAATGGGTTAAAATAGCTTGTCACTATTCCTTTACCTTAAGACTGAGTTTGATTGAGCTTACTTTGAGATAAATAAGCTGTTATCATAAGCAGTTAAGCTGTTTAGAGGAACTTTGATAAATTAAATTGGTTAGTGAGATTTTAGAACTCAAACTGCTCTTTTAAGCTTACTATAAGCTGAAGCTTATTTGGTCTAAACTTTTGGTGAATTTAAATGCTATCTAGTTGGTAAAGTGTAGGTTTAAAATTTGGTAGTGGTTACTTAAGTATTGTAGGAATTAGATGTCAGAATTCATCACAGCTGCATCAGAAAGTTTTTCTGCAGTTCTGCACATCAGTCTGCCCCCTTAGCTTCTTTTGTCCTTTGCAACTGCTTATCCTCTTAACCTTATTGCATTATTTTTGGTTTTATTAGAAGCTTGTAGTATAGGCTTTTAGTTTCTGAGCTTAGATTTCATTTGCAGCATATTGAATAACTTATAATTGATCTGCAAGTAAGCCCAATTAGGACTGCTCAGCCTGCAATCAGTTTTTGTTATTTATAATCATATGTTCTTGCCCTAAATTGAATAAGCAATTGAGAGTGAAATTTGGGCATTTTGGGTTTATAAGTAGTCTGTTGTATAAGCTTTGAGAATCTGCTTTTTGTTTCCCCCAATTAGCTTTTTCCTAGCTTATAGGTTGGCTTATAGTGGGCTGATTGATCATTGTTTCTGTCCTAATTTTGTCAACTGTGCAACTGCTTATTGGCTATTCCTGAGTGCTTATTTGGATTTAATTAGTTGTTTCAAGCTTAAAGTAGTGTGCTTATCTATATTAGTGTTTAGCCAAGTTCTAATTTCATTTTTCCTAGCTTCATAATATCATTTAAGATTTTTCTGCAAAGTTTCATATTTTTCCAAAATCATTTACTATTTTTAAATCATTTAATTAGTTTAGTTTAGCTTTAAATTCATAAAAAATAAAATAAAAATCAAAAAAATATATTTCTTTTTTCTAAAATTTTCTTTTAATATTTAGCATTTAGGAAAAATAATTTTACATTTTTAGGACTTATAATTTTAAATTTCACTTTTTAGATACGTTTTTAAATTCGTAATGTACGTTTTTAAGTTTAAATTTTAGTTTCAAATATCGTGTGCTTAGATTACTTGTACTCTTAGCTTGATAGCTTGTTTTTATTAGTTATTTCACATTCGTAGTGTAAAAAACCAAAATATCTCACTCTTATCTCACATTCACGACACAAATTACAATCCCGAATCACATATTCCATTCAATCTTCAATCGTGACAACGAACCTTGGGTTTTGCATATTTCCTTTCCAATCCCTTCGGATTAAATTGTTAATACCAATTTTTGGCGCCGCTGCCGGGGAAGGTTGACGTGAATTCGTGATTCTGTTTTTCGATTGGTGTTTTGAAGACCCTTCTCCCGGGAAGTTATCGTTTTATTTGTAAATATCTTCAAAAATATAAAATCCAAAAAAAATTAAAAATACCACTAACACTTTTCCTAAAGTGTTAACAATACCAAAAAAATCGTAAAAAAACAATCGTGGAATCATTTGATTTCGGATTATCTTTCGATTACAACCTATACAAGTGGTTTAAGGATGGTTTTGACATTAAATTGCAAACCGAAAGAGGCGGGTTTTTAATCAGCTTTCGAGCGGACCTTTGCTTCTCCGCCACTCTGCGAGTAGTCTTAAGAGAAATGATATCGATTAAGGGATCGGTACCAAAAATATTGTGATTAATTTTTCCTTTAATATAAAAAAATCCAAAAAAAAAGATTTTCTCTTCCAAATTATTTTTCTTTTTAATTTTTATTTTTGGTGTATGCTCACCCGTTCCAAATCAAACTTAATTGATAAATCTTCTCTCTTACCAACTCGTCGTTCTCGTCGACGCAAAAGAGTTAACGTACCCGAGTTACGTCCTCAAGTTGATACTCCCATTACCGAAATGGCCGAGGATCAACGTACCATGCAAGAGTTACTCCAATGTCCCGCCGTGGGATATGGAGATGCTATTGTTATACCACCAATTAACAACACAAATTTTGAGCTTAAAACCGGTTTGATACAAATTGTTCAGGGAAATCAATTTAATGGTTTTGAAAGAGAGGATCCCCACGCACACATCCGTTGGTTTAATCAGTTGACCTCCACAAACCACCATAAGGATGTCACTAATGACACTATGAAATTGATGTTATTCCCATTTTCCCTCGAGGGGGCAGCCCGGATTTGGCTTGAAAAAGAACCCCCTCAATCGATCCATACTTGGGAAGATCTCGTCCATAAATTCGTGAAATATTTCTTTCCTCCGTCCAGAATGACTAATCTCAGGAATGAAATCACAAATTTCCAACAACGGTTTGATGAAAATTTTGGTGAGGCATGGGAACGATTTAAGGATCTCCTACATAAATGCCCACATCACGGTTTCTCAGAATTACATCATATCAATACGTTCTACAATGCCTTAACTCAATCGGATCAAGATTCACTCAACGCAGCCGCCGGTGGCAATATCTTGAGTCGAATGCCGAAAGATATCTTAATGATTATCGAGAACAAATCCAAAGTTCCCACTTCACAAAACAAACCGGTTGTTTCGAAAGTGAATTCTTTCACCCCTTCTTCTTCATCGGCCCATCCATCGGAGATGGCCGAGCTTACCGATGCTATTCGTATGATGATGAAAGAGTTTAAGCTCCAGAATCAGAAACCGGAGCCCGTCAAAGCAGTTACAGAAACTTGTGTTATATGTGGTGGTCCCCATCCTTATTATAATTGTGCAGCTACCGATAGCCAAGTTTGCAATGCTACCGTAGCAGCAGCAAACTACAATCAGAATCAAGGATTTCGTCCTCAAAATGCTAGTAACATAATGGGACCACCCGGTCAAAACAACCAAAACCGTTTTCATCAAACCAATCAAGGTTATCAAGCAAACCAAAGTTACAACCAAAATCGTGGAAACCAACAATATCAAGCTCCACCGCAACAAGTCTATCAATCTCCTCCTTCTCCCGATTTCTCAAGCTATATGAAGACAAACGATGTTAACATACGAGCCATGCAGAATCAGATCAATAACATGAGAGTTGAACTTCGGAAAGAGATTGATACGACATTGAATCAACAAACAAATGAGCTTAAGCAAATGATGAGTGGTTTTTTACAAATGAATCAACCCTCAACCTCGGGTACATCTTCTCTTCCTAGCAACACAATTGCTAACCCGAGGGGTGATATGAAAGCAATCAGCACCCGAAGTGGTGTATCATATGATGGACCCACGACTCCGACTACCTCTTCTTCTCTTCCTCCTAAGGTAGTCGTCCGTGAGACCGAGGCGACAAAGGACACGGAACTTCCTACTAATAACGGAAGGACCGAAGATGTCCAACCTCCGGTTGTCCAACCATCTAAGCCAAAGGTTGTGCTTGAGCCCGAAGAAGCTCCCGTAAAAGCCAAACTTCCTTATCCTTTGAGATTGAATGATCAAAAGCTCCGCGAAAAGGCTTCAAATCAAATGGAAAAATTCTTCCAAATCTTCCAAGATTTGCATTTTGACATAAGCTTCGCGGATGCTTTGCTTCTGATACCTAAGTTTGCTTCTACCATCAAAGGTTTATTGAGTAATACGGAAAAATTATTTGAACTGGCAAAAACTCCGCTAAATGAGAATTGCTCAGCGGTTCTCCTTAAAAAGCTCCCCGAAAAGCTTGAAGATCCCGGAAAATTCCTCATTCCATGTGAATTTCCGGGGATGGTTGAATGCTATGCCTTGGACGATCACAGTGCAAGCATCAACCTAATGCCGCTGTCAGTATGGAAAAAACTTTCTCTACCTGAACTCACCCCCACTTGCATGTCCCTCGAGCTTGCGGATCGGACCATAACCCATCCTAAGGGTGTAGCCGAGGATGTCTTTGTCAAGGTGGGGAAGTTCCATTTCCCCGCCGATTTTGTGGTTGTAGATTTTGATGCTGATCCCCGGGTTCCTCTAATTCTTGGACGATCGTTCTTAAGGACCGGGCATGCCTTGATTGATGTTTATTGTGAAGAAATAACACTGCGAGTTGATAATGAAAAAGTCACGTTTAACATTAATCAGAACTCGAAATCTCAAACCACCAAATGCAACGTTGCTACGGTTGATCAAAAATCTGATCCCGCAATTGCTTCCAAAAGAATTGATTCGACACTTTCTGGATTCACGGTTAAGAGTATTTCAAATAAATGTGCTGAGCTCAAAGCCATGAAAATTACCCCTGGTTCGAGCAAATGGTTTGAGAGTTGTGCTACGGAAGTTAAGAGTGTTCTTGATTATGATGAACAAGAATCAGAGACCACAACGGAAGTGGTGAAAATTGCTAGCTCTAAGAGCACACCACTTGTCCCACCTCCAGAACCGGTTTATCGTATTGAGATTGTCGATTCTGTGAATGAAATTAAATTCTCTTCAAATAACAATTCTATTTCATCTCCAGAATCCATCATTTCCGACTCTTCCCCTTCTCTCACACCGGTTGAGAGAAGTAATATCACTATGGAAGAGCTTGAGGTTTTCTTCAATGATGATCCAATTTCATCAGAGAATGAAGAAAGTAGTCTGGGGGGAGATATCACTTTGATTGAAAAGATGATATCCGATGAACCATCTCTTTCTCTCCCCCCAATGGATGTTTATGTTGATAAGCTGTTAGATCCTCTGGAGCCCGAGCTCGAGGAGTCTTTACCAGAGTATGAGAGCTTTAACTTTGAGGAGATAAGTGGCAATCCCACTTCTTATCCCGAGTATTCTCTCCCGGCTTACGAATCATTTAGTTTTGATTTCACGGAAGAGACGAGTAGTGGCAGTACCACTTCTCATGCTGATTTCTCTCTTCCAGAATATGATTCGTTTACCTTTGATCTTGATCACGAGGAGTTCTTCGATGAACTCACTCACATCATATCTCCGCCGGAGTATGATCACTTCTACTTTGATCTAGACAAAGATGTTTTGTGTGACCCGGGGGTAGGCATTCTCAATCATGAGAATTTGCTTATTAATGATTTAATCCCAACCCTCCCACCCGAGTCATTTCTTGAACAAAAGAACTTAAATGATGAGATTCATAATATGAAAATTATGAAGTCTCCTTTTGATGATGATGACCTAATCATGATTGTTATCATGACCTTCTTCCCTTTCATCACATATGATGTGACTTCTCTTCTCCGTCACTCCTGCGGGAGTGAGGACACTATCTTTGACCCTGGTATCATTTCCAATAGTTTTCACTATTGAAATACCGTGGGCATCTCGTCGGAGTGGAACTTTCATATGCTTCAATTTTTATCCACACATCTTGAATGAAAGTACGATGGAGATTATCTTTTCCACATGCTCCCCCAAGAACAAATAAATTCGGGGCGAGTCCAGCTATACGACTCCATAATAAACAAGCGCTTCGTGGGAGGCACCCCATGCTTATCCTTCTATCTTCTTTCTATTTTCTTAATAAAAATGAGGAGGGCTACCTCTTCCATATCTTGTGTTTCGTGGTTTTCTGTGATGTGTCCAGGATTTTCCCGAATAATGAAGACTCTCGTGCTCGTGGTTTACTTCTCTCCACTCGAGTTTCATCATTCATTGCTTATCCGATATCCTTAATCTTATCGTTTTACGTTTATCTTTGGCATAATTAATAAACGGCCTTAGATTTATGTAGGAGAACGCTTACCTTTAAGACATTGAGGACAATGTCTCGTTTTAGTCTTGGGGGGGGGGGTAATCTTTCGATTTGATTTTTTCCTTGCATTTTTTGCCGTTTACTCTCGCAACCCCGTTTTTTCTCCCAAATTGAAAAAATTGAAAAACAGTCCAAAAAAATGAGAAAATTTTAAAAAAATTTGCAAAAATATAATAAATTTTGACATTTTGTTGACTTTCCGCTGGTGAGAGTAGGAATAAAATTCTGACTTGATAGGGCGTGTTGAGCCCTAGCTTGTCCCCTTAACCATTTATAATCTATAAGCTCGTGCAAGTCTTTTGCACAAGGAGCTATAAAATGCAAATTCTTTTTAAGAGTTTGCAAGTTCCCGTATCGAATTTATATATGCCTGGCTTGATTATAAGGCTAAGCATTCGCGGATCTTATTATTTAAGATTTTAAATTTACGAAGAACGAGAAATGATAGAGTTTATTTAGAAGTTAGATGCTAAGCGTGGAGTAGTTGGTTCTCTTTAGAGCTCATCGAAGTTACTTGTGGCCTTTTGCTCCCACAAAATTGTTTCACAATATATAATTGTAAGAATAATTAAAGATGTTAGGTTTTGCCGATGATTAGTTCTTGGTCTTCTTAAAAGAATCCTTGCTTTAAAAATTGGGTACTCATCAAGGTTACTTAATAAATACGTTTAATAATAATAAGTTAAGTGCTCTAAGCTACGGATTCGAGATCGGGCCTTGGATCCTTATTTCCGGAAGGCGTTTAGGTCTTGGCTACCCTCTTGCACCGGCCCTTGGACCTCTAGTTCAGGAATGTGTGAGGTCTTGGTCTAACCACCTTGGATCCTCATCTCAGGAATGTGTAAAGTCTTGGAACACTCCGGTGTAACGGCCCTTAGATCCTTTATTCCGGAATGTGTAAGGTCTTGGAACTAAACCGTGAAGCTCCATCGTTTAGGGTACGCAAGTGAAAAGTTAGTGATATATATCTATATAAAAAAAAATGGTGATAAAAGAAAAACAGAAAAAAGCAAAATATAAATAAAAAAACCTTGATGTGGACCTCATTTTCAAAGCAACGGTTCTCGAGAGAGGATTGAGAACTACTTAGCGTCTTAATTTAGTATCTTTATCAGATTAAAAATTATCGAAATGAGAAAATATGAAGAAATTCATTTCTCACCCAAAATAAAATGAATAGAAGCAAAATTAGGAAAATGGGAGCAAGAGGTAGCTACACAAGTAACTTCCATGGGTAGTATTGGCATCTAACTTGTAAATAGACAATGATTTCATTTTTAAGCTTAGTTTGGGGACTCGTGAAATATCAGGGACGACGAATTTTATCCGTATGGTCACTTCTTTATGAGTCGTGTTTCCTACTCGTTGACCCTAAAAGTTATTGATAGATAACGATTGTCAACAAAACCGTCACATGAAAAAGAGAAAAATACAAAAATAGAATAAAAGGAAAAATGGGGAGTTTTTAGAACTTAAGATTTCTTAATCTCTTTTGAAAATTTTGCTACTTTTCAAAGTTAGTAAAAAGAGGTTAGAAATCCTTAGTTTCAAAAATGTGTTTTTATAACATTGCGTGAGGACACTGCAATATCTTAGTCTGGGGGATTTTGGTATGTGCTTAAACACATACCTTTTCTTGACCAAATTAAGACAAAAAATGACCAAAAACTAACCAAAATGCCAAAGATATTGTGTTTTTGTGTTTGTTTCTATGCAGATACAGATATCATGAAATTTGGACAAAATCATACAAAAACTGAGAAACCGAGCACGGGATTTGGAAAAGAGTCAAAAGCCGAAGCCGGGAAGCAAATGGTCAAAGTTTATGCTCAAACAAGTCCTTGAAAAATCAAAGAATGACAAAACAAGCCCTTGGATCAAAATTTAAAGTTTGGCAGAACTAGTCCTTGGAGTTTTAGAAATTACAACAATGATCCTTACCGAATTGATTCTATACTTATAACATACCCGGATTTAATTAAATCCAAATCCACACAACAACCCATTAGTAAAATCCCATTAGCCCAAAATATAACCAACAACCCATGTTTAAAACCCGAACCCAAAACCTTACCCAGACACAACCCAGTCACCTATAACTAACTAATCAGTCAAACCACAAGTCACCCGCCAATCCCTTTCCCCAAATTTTACTATTCACGAACCCTAATTACCCAACCTCCAAAATTACTGAGATTAAGGGCAATAGTGTCCTTGCACGCACTTCTAGAAGGATTCTGACATGTCAAGAATGACATGTCAGCAATCCTAGTAGAATAGAGGCTTGTGATTAGCTGTTGGGACATGGAAGTTTGATCCAAGGGTTGTTATTGCAAGAGTATTGTCCAAGATATGATCAAAAGGCTAGAAACGATTCAAAGAAGCACAAATAGGCACGGATTGGTGACATGGACAGCCTAGAACCTTCACCCCTCGACTATAAATAGAGGGTTTCTCTTCTTCATTGTTATGTAATTTTTTTTAGTTAATGTTATGCTGTAATTTTGATTTCTGAATTGTATTTTCAATTTTCTACTTGTAACTTTAAAGTTTGTTTAATGAAATCTTAGTTTTACTTTTTCATCCATATTTCTTATTGAATTTCATTTCCATTTAAAGTTATTAGTATAAGCTGTTTTACTGATTTATAAGCTACTCTTACCTTATTATGAGCTTTTGATCATTTCTTTTCATTGTTGTTGTTTAAATTAGAAATTTAAAAAAAAAATCAAAAATATAGTTTCAAGTCTTAAATCTCAGCTTCAATAAGCTGTTTTCTTATTAGTAGTAGCTCATATAAGCTGATTAGCTTATTGTGAGCCTTTGATTAGGATAAATCAGATTTAATTTCAAAAATTCTCAAAAGTCAACAGAAAAGTCAAAGGGTACTGTTCCTATAAGCTGGAAGGAATAATCTGAATGGAAGGAGCTTATTTGGGTAATTTTTGGCTTATCAGATAAGCCTGGGTATTGTTTGGATTGATTCAGAACAGTTTCAAGCATAAGCTCCATTTGTAAGCTTATTTTATTCAAGATCTTAGTGAATTACTGTACTACAGCTTATTTCTAGTTACTTAGTGCTTAATTTGAGTTATTGTTGTTAGTTGATCTTATTTAAGCTTATATGTCAGTAGTTGATTAGGTTAGATTTTGTTTTGATCTTAAAAGTCATTATATAGCTTCAAAACAGTCATAATAGGATTTGCATAAGTAGTGATTATTCAGTATCTGAAAATTGCTTATTAGGTGCTTTATAAGTTGGATAGTCAGTAGGGATTAATATTACAGCTTATAGTGGTGGCTTGTAGTGAAAAATTAGCAAAATCACTTTTATAGGGACTGTTTGGCATAAGCTTTCAAAATGGGTTAAAATAGCTTGTCACTATTCCTTTACCTTAAAACTAAGTTTGATTGAGCTTACTTTGAGATAAATAAGCTGTTTTCATAAGCACTTAAGCTATTTTGAGGAACTTTGATAAATTAAATTGGTTAGTGAGATTTTAGAACTCAAACTGCTCTTTTAGGTATACTATAAGCTGAAGCTTATTTGGTCTAAACTTTTGGTGAATTTAGATGCTATCTAGTTGGATATCCTTTTGGTCTTTCTTGATGAACAAAGTCTTGTCAATGGTTCCCCTGCTAAAACCATTATTTAACAAAAACTTGGATAAGGTGTCATACCAAGCTCTAGGAGCTTGATGTAGTCCGTACAGTGCTTTCTTCACCTTGTAAACCCTATTAGGATAATCAGGGTCTTCAAATCCATGTGGTTGCATCACATAAACTTGTTCATCAATCTTTCCATACAAGAAAGCACTTTTCACATCCATCTGATACACAGTGAAGTTCTTGAATGAAGAAAATGCCAAGAATAGTCTGATTGCCTCTACTCTTGCTATTGGTACAAATACTTCTTCATAGTCAATGCCCACTTCCTGTGTCTATCCTTGAGCCACCAATCTTGCCTTGTTTCTGATTACAATTCCTCTTTCATCTCTCTAGCATCTGAACACCCATTTAGTACCAATTGAACTTTTTCCTGGAGGCAAATCAACCAATGTCCAGACTTCTTGAAGCTTGAACTGCAATAACTCCTCTTGCATAGCTTCAACCCAACTTTCATCTTGTAAAGCTTTGTAGGCATTTTTGGGTTCCACTTGAGATAGGAAACAGGCAAACATACAATTTTGTAAATCCTTATGGCTCTTTCTTTGATGAAGTGACTGAGCAAATAAGCCTTGATCAAACAAATTACTGAAACCTTTTGCTTTACTTCTTGTTTGAACAGCAGAGTGAACATCTCCAATAATTTGCTCCTTTGGATGATCCTTGTGTATTCTGGTGGTTGGAATAGGACTGACTTGAATTGCATTCTCCAAGTTGTTTAAGTCAGCCTCTGCACCAAACCCTTCAACAACTTCATCATCAGTGTCTTCATAGACATTAACTAATCCAGGCATATTAGGATCATTTGGATAGTTAACATCTTCAAAGGATCTCCAATCTTCATCTGTAGTAGAAAATCTTGGTATAGCAGTAGAACTGTTAGGCTGAGCAGCAGAAACTTTTGGCCTAGCAGTAGAATCAGGGATACTACTGCTTGTGTTATTTCCTCTTTTTTCACCAAGATCCACTTTATCAGCAACATGTGGTTCTTCATTAACCACCTTTTTAGAATTAGAAGGTTCATCTCCACTTTCTACATCTTTATGAACAGCATCACCTTGTGAACTCTTGCCCTCCTTCTCTTTGGGTGTGAAGAGATGATCAAGCTTCCACTTCTCAATAAAGATAAATTCCTTTGCAGATTCATTAGCCTTGGCTTGTGTACCTACATTAGAATTATCTTTTGTTCCTGTAGACATGTTAGTTGTACCTGCATTAACTGGCACATAATTCATGTAAGATCTAACCTTTTGATTGTGTGGATCTATTCGGGTGGTCTTGGATCTTGAAAGATCAAGAAACCCATGGAGTTAGTTTGTAGAGAGAAGTTTAGAGAGAGAGGGAAACTCTTGAAAGAAAAATCTGGAAAATTAGATTAAGAGAATGAAGAGTTCCAACCCTTCCCAAGTGTAGGAAGGGCTTTATATAGTTACTAATATTGTGCCCCTAGTGGGTTGTGGAGTGAGCTGACAGTGGGAAAAGCTCCGACCCACTCCACAAATATAAATACGACTAAACTAATAATACTAATATTACTAAGCTAATATTATTAAGCCTACGAGCTATGTGAATGCTAAATAGATGCTCGGGGTGACCGAGCCTTCATCTGAATATTTATATTCCTAACAATCTCCCCCTAAGGGAGGTCACCCCGGAAATAATAATTTGAATTCTAGCATTCTTTCTTCTGAACTTTTCTTTATAGCTCGTAGTCTTTGATTCTTCAAAGTCTTGTATCTTTGTGCATTGTGCCTCCAGCAGTAATCATTTGATGACTGTTTGATTGTCTTGGATGATCTTTGAGTATTCTTCGACTTTATCATCCAACATTTGTTTCCAAGTCATCTTACAGCAGTATGTCTCCACGTGACGTGTAAATCTTTGAGCCGACATGCTCACACTATTTGGTGTCATGATCTTTAGCATCAGAGTTTGCAGAAGCCGTGTTGAAGGTCTTTTTGGTTGATCATGACTTTGTTGAGTTACAATGATGATGTAGTGTGAGCATGTGGTAGAGGATTGGCATCTTTACTGCAACCAGCTACAACTGCAACCAGCTACAGCATCCAACAGCCACAACTGCCAGAAGTTCCTGCATACGACAGTTAGCAATAAAACGTCCGGTATTTACAGGTTCGGACTTCGAGATTGTTAACAGCATAGTGTGAAAACTTTCTCTAATCCTTACCCAGACCGTTCCTAATCGAAAACCCACAGAGGGTTTTTTAAGATCGTACCGTAGTATATCAACGATTAGGTGAGTCGCTGGAGATCACTCCACGACTGTAGACCGTTTGAAACCGCCGTGATCACTAAGCGTAATCCCCAGGGAATTACCGAAGTGACCTGCTTTCAGGGCTGCTTGATGTTGACCCTGGCAGGAATTTCCATTCAATCATTGAGAATTACATTTGTAAATTCTCTCATAAATGTTCTGGCAGATTGCTAAGATCTGCGTAGGACTCATGAGTTTACAACTGGTGTCCTTAATGTTGAACAACCAGTGTAGAAGTAATTCGTGTCCCTATGAGATCTTATTATGCATCTCGTGGCTCTTGACTCGATAGTGCGTTTTGATTTAGTGAGCGGAGGCTGGAGAGAATTGCCACCTTTTCAATATCATCTAACTCGGAGTGAGAGAGACGATAGAAACGTATTGAACTCCGTGACAATTGAAACAAGAATCCTTTGAGGGACCTTGAGTGGCTAGGGAGGGTTGTGCAGCGTATCACTGGGTCCATGATACTTTGTTTTCAATGTCAGCAATCAACTAAGTGATTCTGACAGCATATGTATTGACCCGGTTTCTGCCTAAAGTGTAAGAATGGCTTCTTTCTTTTCACCCTTTACCTTTACATTTCTTTTTCATTCTTCAACCCCTTCAGTGCTTACCGAGACTTCCTTACTAGTACCTTGTTGGGTTTGTTCCAGTACTAGCTCCATCTCAGTCGGCACTTTTCCCTTATTCACTTTTCTCCTTTTTTAATCATACATAAGGACTTCTACACTAACTAGTGGATTGTCCCTGGGTAGATCCCTCCGGCTCTGGCGGGATCGTGGGAACTTGAGCCTAACCTAACCATCCTTATAACTCCATGCATTCATTAAAATGGTCAGTCTTTGGTATTCTTCCATGATTGCCATAAACCAAATCTTTGAAAAATCTCTCAAAGTATTCATGATTCTGAAACACATTTTTGCAAACACTTAAGAGTTTTATATATTTCAAATGCTCCCCCTCAACATGTGCTCAAATGATTGTTTTATAAATTTGCACATGTCAGGTGAAGCTCGCACTTTTGAATTGATTGATTTTCCAAGAACATGATCATCGCGAGACACGCTTACATCACTAGTAAACTAGCTTGAAATTATTACCCGTCCAGATCACATTCAAGGAAAATCGCTCGAAATCGGTACATTCTACTCAGACACGTCCTTTGCGAGACACGCTTACATCACTAGATAAACTGGCTTGAAATTATTACCCGTCCAGGACATGTCCTTTCGCCTACTGACTTTAGCTATCGTCAATTCATTTGTCAAGTCTGAGTCACGATCGCTTGCGAGGCCAAATCCTTTTTGTCCATTTGCTCCCCCTCAATATGTGCATCGATATACGAAAGAGTTTAGCACATATGCGAGAGCCTAACGTTTAAGTCCAAAACATCACATTTTCACCAGGTTTCATATTTAAATCACATTCTCTCCCCCGATCAAAAATTTCAAACCTTTTGAGATTTGTGATCCCAATTGATTTAAATAATTTAAATAATTTACAATAAAGGTTGGAAGGTAGGGTGTATATCACTACCTATATTTAAAGGAGTTACGTTGTTGTGCTCAATATAGGTTCTAAATCACAAATTTAGTGCAATTTAGGATGATTAGACTTGGATGTTCAAGAAGTGGATATATACGATAAAGGATGAAAGGTTGGGTATATATCACTACCTATATTTAAAGGAGTTACGTTGTTGTGCTCAATATAGGTTCTAAATCACGATTTTAGTGCAAGTATAAGTCGCGAACTTGTTCTTTATCAAGCTTCATCAAGTGATTGTTGTTTCTCAAGCTTCTAATGAGACTGTTGTACAAGATCTTCTCAAGAGGTGGTCAGACTTAAAGACGAGAGGTGGTTTGTTCAGAGACGTGTTTTAACCCGTTACACATTCTATAGTTAAACATTTTTCATCAAACGGTGTTGGCACATTATGAGCTTCAGGGAAGTTTAATCTACTAAACCATTGATGAGGAGACAAACGAGGGGTTACTACAAGAGAGTCTTAATCACCAACTTCGTTGCAGTAGTTTTACTTGTCTCTTTCCATGTATTGTGCCTGACAAATTCAAACATCACGGACTCTCAGATTTGGCAAAAAGGTCATTTCATGCCCTCTTTGAGGGGGAGAATTAGTGCGAGTTTCCTAGCGGTTCCGTCTCCAGCGATGTGAACCTTAGCAGTTCCGGTTTCAGCGGGTCAGATCGTAGTGGTTCAGTCTCCAGAGGTTTGAAAGTTAGCGGTTCCAGTTTCAGTGGGTTAGCTTTCAGCGGTTTGGGGCTTAGCGATTTGCCTAAGATTTCAGCGGTCTGATACTTACTGTTGTGCAGTTTGTTCTTGAAGTTATTTCTCGGTTAAATCTCAAGAACTATAAAATTCTGTACACAGTACGACAACTACTCCATGCACTGCACCTGATATCATCCAAGCAGCTGGGTCAGACAGCTATGGTTGATAGGACTGACTATAAGTCTTGGGCACTGCTATGAATTTGCGCATGTTTCTTCTCCCTTTGACTATTCAACCGCACAAAATGATCACGAAGTTAATTTGGTATTCCTTGTTTAAGAATGAGGTTGGATTTCACGAAAGAGTCTACCTATTTTATCTTAAAATCGGGGATGGTTGGACGCATGATTTCAAGGATAACTTGCTCGTGCTTAAGATGTAAGTTGAAGACTTAGGTTATCTAGTTTCCAGAAGTCGGGGTGGATGGTTGAAGACCTGGTTAACTATCACTTAAAGGAGATACATTGTAGTACTCAGTGTCACACGTAGAAGACGTCGTGGATAATCGCAAGAGGTGATGAAAGTCTCGTACTTCGTCAGGATAACATTACGTACTTAGAGACTTAACACCGTTCTTCCAACAACAATGCAAGCTTAGGTAACAAATTTGAGTAATTCTACTTCATTTGCAATATTGGTATATTGGGTTTCCTTCATCAAGTGGTCACAAATAATTGTTTGTGTACGAGGTTGGATAGTTGGACAAAGATTTTAAAAGTTGTGATGTGATCTGTAATTCTCACGAGATATTCTTAACCCAAACTAATGTTCACCAAAACCAAATCAGTCATGCCACACTCAATCTGTTACTGTCTCACGGTTTCTTCTTGGTTTTGTAAAATCCCGTGAAAGAACTTATTTCTCGGTTTAAATCATAGATTTATAAAATCCCGTGATGATGGGCTATGCGCTCTTGACCATGATCGGGTTAAAACCATTATCAAAGTTCAGCTATAACATCACAAATGGCTGGATCGGGGCATTTAATCAACAAGATGTGACTACGGCATTTTTTCAGTATTATTTATTTGAGGCTGAAGTGAAATTTCATGAGTGAGTGCACTTAGTATCTGAAGATATCGGGGAGGTTGGATGAAGATTCTTCGAGATCCTTGTTCGAGCTTTCAACATTTACAATGACGAGGACTTGGATTTCTAGTTATTTTTTCTTTCTCCCTATTACAAAATAACTATCACTTTAAGGAGTCACGTTGTAGTGCTCAGTGTCACACGAAGTTGTGGATATCCAAGAGGTGATGTACGTCTTATACTTGATGGTTGGTTGGTTGAAGAGTATAGAGTACTTAGGGATTCGATGTTGCACGAAGTCTCTACACCGCTCTTTGTCTCGCATTAGTACAAGTTTAAGTCACAAGTTCGGGTTATGTTACTTCAGTCTCAAGTTCATCATATTGGGTTTTTCTCCATCAGTGGTCACGACATCAAGCCAACAAAATGATAATGGGGTCGGTAACGAGTTAGATGAGAGAAGTTGTAAAGAGAGAGTTTATGACGTCTGAATACATCAGTTCAGGCCTCGTTCTTCAAAGAAAAGAAAAGTGTACGCTTGAGTGCACTTTATCTTCAAAAGAAGAGGAATCTTCTTATTTATGGCCATTCTCATCAACAAGTTTCATGCTCTTTCCGTGCTTATTCAGTCTTCAAGTGGATCGGCGCATATTGGAGTATATTTTTATTCACGTATTCAACCAAAAATTGCAGTTGACAGGCATATGCAATTTTTGAGGGGGGGAAGGGTGAATAAACAACATGTCAGTCTTCAAGAACCGTCAAGCGGAGCCACTTACCGTTGATGGTATTCATATTCACTAGTTCAATCATCAAAAATTGCAGTTGCTAGGCATATGCAATTTTTGAGGGGGGGAAAGGGTGAATATTATTCTACATGTTGATTGATGATTGAGAAATGGTCATACGACTCCTGAATACGTCAGTTCAGGAGTCGTGCAAACCATGGTTCTCCAACACTACATCTTCCTCCGTCTATCAAGGTGTTGAAGAACATGGTCATGGAATGCTAATCGACATCGTCTCACGGGCTGGTACAATCAGCATCAAAGGTTTCTAGTCAATGCTTCATGTACACGTCATTACGCTGCATGTACACATCATGATGATGATTCCGATTAATCGTAACCATCATGGGGGAGAGAAATGTGTACACCAAGGACGCATAACAAGTTCACGTGATCGGGCTTAATCATTTATTCCGGTGTTGATAACCGCAGAGATGATCAGTGGTTCAACTTGTTACCTTGGTATTAACGTTTCACTGTTACGTCATGGGCTGATTAATCGTAACCATCAGGGGAGAGAGAATCTGTACATCAAGGACGCACAACAGGTTCACGTGATCAGGGCCTAATATCCAAGGATGGATACATACTATAGATGATCAGTGGTTCAACTTGTTACTTTGGTGTTATACTAAAGACTGAAGAAGGTCGAGTCGTCAGTCTATTCTACATTCTATGTTGTGTGTTATCATCTCATGTGTATGTTGCGGGCTGATGGGTTGTATGTAAGGTTACTGGAAGACATTTGGTGAGATGAAGATGATTGGTATTCTGTTCCTCCATATTGGGCAATCTTGAAGAAGGTCGAGTCTACAGTCTATTCTACATTCTCCGCTATGTGTTAGAAGAATAAAGACGGCATGCATTTGGTTACCAAAAGACTTCTTCATATTATGGGCGTTCATCCAAAGTCTTCCTCCTATTATGGGTGTTCATCAGAAAGGTTGTCAGATTGGGGGAGAGCACTAATTAGGGGAGAGTGAAAAGCTAGAATCAATCCCTGATTAAAAGTGCTCACATTGCTCTTCAGCAAGTCAAGTGATGAATGCGGAGAAGATTCAGGATGCTGAGGAGTAATGGTTTTCGGTTCGTACCCTTGTATATATTTTGCTTCTTACATTCTTTTTCATATCTTATACCATTTTGTAAATAGATATATAGAAATCTTGCTAATTGTAAATAGAGAAACGTAAAATCAGAAAAACCATAAAAATTAAAAAATTAGAAAAGACCAAAAATAGTTTCACCTAGGCATGTCTTCTGTTTATCGATAACATTTACGGACTTAGAAATGTCATTCAATAATGGCACGGGTCTTTAAATGAAGCTCGAGCAGAAGTTAAAATGGAGTGTTAAAACATGTCTAAATGGCTTGCTATTACTTTAGATAGCAACCCGCGCTTCAAAATGGGGAAAGCACGTCGCCTAAAAGACGGCTGTTCCTCCAACTGGGTGATGTTCACCTGGGCATGGATTACTTTATATCCATGTTTCTTTGATCTGATGTACGTTTCAGTGCATTATTTCTTGAAAAAGAAGAGAAATCTTCTTTGCATACAAATAGTTTTCATTCTGTGATTCTTCTGAAAAAATTATTTGTAAGACACTTGGTGATTTTGTGTTACTTGAAATTTGTTTAAACTTGGATTATGCATAAAATTTGTCACTCAATCAACGACTACAAATCTTTAACTAGAATACGGGTCATTAATTGAGGGGGAGAGTGAATTCAAATATTATATCATCAAACGGGTTTCTAGATTAATTCATCTTCTTTAAAAAGGTTTTGTAGCTAATGGGGTATTAGTTGAAGAGGAAATTGCTAAAATTTATATCAAATGGGCAAATGTGTTAGTTGCTAGAAAGTTTAGGACATTATGTGCAATTTGCTTATAGTTTCCTAGCTTCATATAACTAGAAGGTTCATTTGTATCACTTTGGAATCCTCGTTTAATCCCCTAGATACAATAAGACTCAAAACCTAAAAGAAGTTAGAAAACCAGTTGTGTTTGATGTTCTTGAATACTCCACTGGCATTTGTATGATCTAAGTGAATGAGTTTCAAATGTTGTTTGTCTCTGCTGCTTAATTGTTGTTGATATTGTGCATATGTTCTCAGGATTTGCTTAGGTATATTGCTATCATGTTAGAATCATGTTCCTAAGATCCTGAGTTGAATATTGATATCTGTGTGAATTGCCATGTGCATGATTGCTATTTTCTCTTCATGTTAGATAGTGGTTTGACGTAGTCCCTGATTGTGGTTTGATTATAAGATGAACTTGGCATTATAATGTGGCAAGCTGCTGAAGGGTAGCTATTAAGGAATAGTGTATCTGTATGTATGTATATCTGTGTAAATACTCTTATGCAGATTCCATAGCCAAAATGAATGTGCCAGTTCCCGCTCTAACCATTTGATCAGACGGCCAAACTCTATTAATTGGCTCAGAATTCACCACGACAACAACAATGGCAGCAACAACAACAACACCGTCATCACCACCACCACCTTCAGTAAAACAAAGCAATATTTGTTCCGATCTCGCCATGTGGGGATCTACAATACTTGGACGTTCTTGTTGGTGGATGGATAATCGATGTTGACCAATGACTCCCTTCAGAGAAGCGGATGATCACATCATCTGTGCAAAAAGGTCAATATCATTCGTGTCATTAAAGTCATCTTGTGCATAAGAAGCAGTGAATCTCCCTCTAAAATTAAGGGGGAGCAAAGTATGTTTCATCATCAGAACCTGTTAAACCTGACCACATTTTCTCCCATGTTTTCTAAATTATTTAAATCAATTGGGATCACAAATCTCAAAAGGTTTGAAATTTTTGATCGGGGGAGAGAATGTGATTTAAATATGAAACCTGGTGAAAATGTGATGTTTTGGACTTAAACGTTAGGCTCTCGCATATGTGCTAATCTCTTTCGTATATCGATGCACATATTGAGGGGGAGCAAATGGACAAAAAGGATTTGGCCTCGCAAGTATTATAATGTCAAAATCCATGTCCCGCCTACTTGTCCAAAATTAATTTCACGGGATTTTACAACTCTTGTGATTTAAACCGAGAAATCGAATCTTTCGCGGGATTTTCTAAAATCTACAAGAGAAACCGTGAAATCAACGAGAATACCCAAGAGTGAAGTGCAACACTAATCTTCAAAATTCAAGTCAAAGAAGTCAAATCACAACTTGATCAGATCGCAACAAGTCAAGTCACAAATTGTCAACTTGCAACAAGTCAGATTGCAATCAACCAAATCACAATTAGTCAAATCGCAAGTGTCAACTCACAAATTGTCAACTTGTTATTTGTCAACTATAACTCAAATCGTAAAGATCAAATTGCAGGCTCGCTCAAGTGGTAGGCTCTAATTGGACTACGCAGCCAAGTCCGCAACTCTGTAATCCCGATGACATTCATAAACCCAAATACTAGCCAAAACAATTTAATACCAATAAAATATGAAGCACCCCAACCATACTCAAAATTTCATGATAAGGCTTGTAGTAATCCAAAAATTTCGCATCCAACATCAGCCCATACTCAATTTGATTATCAATATTCTTGGTTCAACATTAGACTAGACGAATTTAAAGCCCAAACCAAGCAAAAATTCGAATAGTGCTAGGTGCAACTGTAATGACAAATTTTGGAGTCCAAGATATTGTTGACCAGATATTCCGTTTAAGACCATTCAACCCCAACACCATATTATCCAAAAATTCTGAATAAGATATCAAGTTATCAACTATCCGAATTTTAGGATTCCTCATTCAAGCCCAAAGTTTCGGCAAGCCCAACTCAAAACAGAGATCAATTATGTGATGCCCTAATCTTTAAGGTATAAAAGACTCCTTAACATCACTTAACCCTAATCCCATTCAAGCTTACCCTAATCCACCAAAAAAAAACGCAGTCACATAACTGTTCTTTTCTCTCCCAAGCAGATTTACATCTAATATCGCCTTCATACACATCGAATCTCAAATACCAACAATATTTTCTCAGTTAATCGCATGTTACTTCGACCATGAACCAAGATCCCACAACTAAATACACCAATCCATCACCTTCATTTATGCTTATAATCCCAAGCATAACCCTTTGTTGGTTTTTCCTTCTACCATACTGAACACAAACAGACCCGATATATTTTTGCTTCCTTGGTTTGAATCAATTACTCACTATGATGGCTTCAAAGATCTTTCAAAAAGATCACGGGTAGGTTTTGTTAATATTGTTTACCGTTTTTGTATTGAACAAACCAAGAAAGAAAATAACTTGCAAGTTATGTTACTTTTCTTTTTGGTATTTGTTCGAATATGGATTTATTGAAGGTTAGTCTTTAAACATTTGATCGATGAGGATGATGTATTTGTGTGTATCGATCTTTGAGGTCAATGGTTATTATTGTACCACACGAAATACAAGTCTGAGATCATTGTAAACATTTTATACATTTGTGTCTTGAATCGATGAGAGTTGGGTAGTGGTGTGACACGGTAAGGTTTTGGTGTGGGTTTGGACCAGTTATGGCTCGGTTGTGGTTAGATTGATGTTGGATCGATGATGGTTATGGTCACACTTAAAATCGTTAGATTTGAGCAAAGGTGGACCAAACTGAGATCAATAGTATCTTTAATGTTATGGCTTGATCTAGTTTAAGAGTTATTGTGCGATGTGTAGTTGCAGTGAGATTCTGGTTCAGATTAGTGATAGTTTATGTTGGCAGTATTGTTGTTAGCGGCTTTTGGTGTTTTTGGTATACCGTGTCGAGTCTGAGTCTGTCTTCTCGTCCTTCATTTCTGTACTTAGACTTTTCATGACTAGTCAACTGTGGCACACCGCTACAGTCACTAAACCGCTAATGGTAAACTGCCAAAAAGTCAAACCGCCAAAAAGTCAAAACCACTACAGTCACTAACCCGCTAGGACCCAAACCGCTGAAGATTAAACCGCCAAAAGCAAACCGCCAAAAAGTCAAACCGCCAAAAAATCTAAACCGCTACAGTCAAACCGCCAACACTGGTCAAACCGCTGTTGACTGGTCAAACCGCTACAGGTACACAACAAAACTATCACTTTCAACTACAAGTTGTCTTTTTCCCGTATTCAGTTAAAGTCCAAACAGCCTACAAAAATACCACAGAACCGCTGCCAAGAACACATAAGCAATGACAAACCGCTACTTAGAACACAAGAAGAATAACAAACCGTTACAAAGAATCAGTAATCCACAGCCAAGATAACAAAACATTGAGATACCAAGAGTTTGCACAAAAAAAAAGAGAGAAAAAAATGTTCACAAGACAGTCAACACATACACAAAAGCACACTCGAAAAGATGAAGCCCAGCTGGACTTGTTAAAATCAGTACCTCATAAACAAAGAAAAAGAGAAAAAAAATGGTTCTTGACTTGTAAGCAGGCAAGGAATGGAACGAGCACAAAAATTATCAAGCAAATCAAATCCTTAATATGTTAAGGCCTCAAACTGTTAAAAGCCCAACTCAGTAGAAACCAAAGCAAACAAGAAACAACAAAAACCAAATTTTCTAACAGTTAGACCATGAAACACAGTTTGAACCAAGGCACAAAAAAAAATAGAGACCACAATTCCAAGCACACACAATCAATCGAACCTAACCATGGCTCTTGATACCAATTGTAAGATCTAACCTTTTGATTGTGTGGATCTATTCGGGTGGTCTTGGATCTTGAAAGATCAAGAAACCCATGGAGTTAGTTTGTAGAGAGAAGTTTAGAGAGAGGGAAACTCTTGAAAGCAAAATCTGGAAAATTATATTAAGAGAATGAAGAGTTCCAACCCTTCCCAAGTGTGTGAAGGGCTTTATATAGTTACTAATATTGTGCCCCTAGTGGGCTGTGGAGTGAGCTGACAGTGGGGAAAGCCCCGACCCACTCCACAAATATAAATACGACTAAACTAATAATACTAATAATACTAATATTACTAAGCTAATATTATTAAGCCTACGAGCTATGTGAATGCTAAAAAGATGCTCGGGGTGACTGAGCCTTCATCTGAATATTTATATTCCTAACAATTCATACTTTTGGTTAATGAATATATGTCAAATAGCCATTCAGGTCCACTTCCAGCTACACTAGGTGTGGTTTCACTAAACCTAACATGTAAGTTTTCTTCCACATGCCTAGTTCTTTGATTGAATACGCTAAAAGCCTTACTATTTGTGGAGTATCCAACAAAGAAACGTTTGTCTGCTTTCTCATCAAATTTGCCTAGGTTATCAATGGTATTTAAGATAGTAACAGGACACCCAAATGGTTTCAAGAATTCTATAATAGGTTTCCTACCATGAAATAATTCACAAGGGGTCTTGTTATGAGGCTTCACTACCTTACTCCTATTTTGCACAAAGCAAGCAGTGTTAACTGCTTCAGCCCAAAAAGTTGTGGGTAATTTTGACTCTAACAACATTGTCCTAGCAGCCTCAATTAATGTCCTATTCCTCCTCTCAGCTACACCATTTTGTTGAGGAGTTCTAGCTACACTAAACTGTCTTAAGATGCCTTTTTCAACACAGAACTGATTCATCACATTATTCTTAAATTCAGTTCCATTGTCACATCTGATTATCTTAACTTTGTGATTAACTAGGTTTTCTACTCTTGTTATGAAAGCCTTAAGGATACTAGAAGTCTCATCCTTAGTTGCTAGAAAGAAAACCCAAGTAAACCTACTATAGTCATCTGTGACAACTAGGCAATACATTTTCTTATTCAAGCTTTTCACAAAAGTTGGCCCAAAAAGATCCATATGCAACATGTATAAGGGCTCAGAAATAGAGTTCACCACTTTGGACTTACAAGAAGCTCTGTGTTGCTTTCCCATCTGACAAGCAACACAGGTTTTATGTTTTTCAAAATTTTTTGAAGGTAAACCTCTCACAAGGTTTCCCTTAATCAATTTGTTTATTGTTTCGAAATTTAAGTGTCCAAGCCTTCTATGCCAAAGTTTGGATTCATCAATTGTGGCCTTTGCAAATAGACAAGTTAAATCTCTTTTAGGAATTATGTTCTTTATGTCCACACTGTATATATTGTCTGTTCTAAGGACTCTAAGTAGCACAGATTTATCATCAGGCAACTTATAGTCTGGAGATAAGACAAGATACTCAGTGTCTGTAAAAAGAACAAAATTCTTTTTGTCACACATTTGTGAGACACTAAAAAGATTGAACTTAAGTCCATTTACCAAGTACACTTTTTCAAAATCCAAAGTGCCTGTTCTAATAGTACCTTTACCAACAATTTTCCCACCTTTGGGATCATTACCAAAAGCAACATAGCCACCATCCATAGCTTCAAAATCATCCAGGTTGCTTTGGTCTCCAATCATATGTCCAGAGCATCCACTATCAAAAATGCATTTATCCTTAAGCTCATCCTGTAGATTGCCCTGCACAAAAAGTAAGAGAATTAGTTTCTCTTTGGGACCTAAGCCATTACTGACTTGGATCTGCCTTGTGCATCAAAGTAATCAAATTTCTTCAAGTCCATTGATGCACTGCTGTGTCTGAGAACATGATCTAAAACCTTAATTTTAGGTTTCCAGACCCAGCAAGTTGAGGCCTTAACAACATAAAAGTGATTGCCCACAACAGTGTCTGTTACTACTTTTGGCTCAGCAGTAGAAACTGCTGTTGCCTTAGCAGTAGAAAACTCTATTTTTTTAATGGACCTTTTTGGTGCAGCAATAGTAATTGTCCTAGTAGCACCATTTCTCAGCAAAACTTTCCTAGGAACCATGTTTCTATTGGGGTGAGGGTGAGTCTTTCTAGCAAAATTCCTATGGTTCACCCTGGTGTGTTGGTTCCAAATAGGTTTTTGAGCAGATGTTCTAACAGGCCTTTTATAATAACAATCTTCCTCTAAGTGCTCAAAACTACCACAACTGTAACATGCCTTCTTAACTAATTCAAAATCACTATCTAACTTATGTGAAATTAGGCTATTCCAATTTATTTGGTTTCCTCTAGGCAAGTTATTAGATTTCCTAGGATATTCTCTAGGTTTCTCATCAAATTCAGCCATTTTCCTAGAGATCTTACTTCCTAGCATAGGTTTTACAAACTCAACATGTTTAGCTTTAGTTTCAACTAATTTAGGAATTTCTTCCTTTTTAGCCTTAGGTGTTGAGTCAGTCTCATCATCCTCACTATCTGACACCCAATCTTCAATGATTACAGTATCAGACAACTTCTTTTCTACCTTAGGTGCATAAGTTCTATCAGGTTTTACATTATTTGATTCACTTGATTCACCTACAGGTTTTGCATCTACCTCAGTTAAGAATGATAATTCCTTTTTGGGAGGTGCAAAGGCACTTTTGACTGGGGGTGGTACTTCAGTAAATCCTAAACCACTCCCTCTTCTCAGTATTTGACTTCCAATTGACTTATTGATAAGATCAGTGGCAAACTGTTGTTTTTCTACCCTGATGAGATGTTTTTCTTTCTCAGATAAGGCTACATCTCTAGCCTTTTCAGCCTCCTCAACTCTTTTATTAAGAACACTAATTTCAGCATTTTTCTTAATAATTTCAACTTCTAGTCCATTAATCTTATCAACATACTCTACTTCGTTCTGTTTAAGAAAGTCAAGTTTTGCTTCTACTGATTTTAGGCCATATTCATAACCTAAATTATCAAGTTTTAACTTTTCTACTTCCATTCTTAAACTCTCATTCCTAGATTTTAATTCTTCCACAGTATCTAGGCATGATTTAAAAGAACAAGATGACTCATTAGATACCTTAGAGTCTGAACCAGAGGATGAAGAAGCATAGGCCATTAGAGAAAAATTGTGTCCCTTCTTTTCTTCTTCAGCCATGAAAGCAGCATTAGGTCCTTCCTCTGCTTGGTCACTCCAGTCATAATCTCCCAAGCCATCACATGAAACCAGAGCAGCAGTAGTATTGGTTTCTTCAATGGGAACAATCCTTGCAGGCTCTTTGTTCTTCTTTGGTGCTCTGCACTCCCTAGCAAAATGCCCCTTTCTCTGACAATTGTAGCACTCAATTTTTACTAATCAAATCCCACATTGGTTTGTCTGTACTTGAGTGCTCTTCCAGTCTTCTTCAGGAATCTCCTTGCCCTCATAGTAAGCATGGCCATCTACCACTTCAAGTCAATCTTCTCAAGATCATCAGGATTTATTTGTTCCAAATCCTGATCAGTAACAGTTGTACTTGTGGTGAGATTAGCCAAAAAGGCACAGATAGCTGCATCACTGATATTATCAGTATTTGAACTAGCAGCAGAACCAGATGTGCCAACAGCAGAAACATCATGGCTAGCAACAGAATGGTTTTCTTTAGAGCTTCCAGATCCCTTATTGTTTGAAGACACAAAAGCTAGGTTGTTTGCACTAGAAGATGAGCTTGATATACCCTTGACTTCATATTCATACACCTTTAGATTACTGTACAAATCATCCAAAGTCATTGATTCAAAATTAGTCTTATTCCTCCAGACCACTGTATGAGTATTCCATTCAGATGGTAAACTCCTCAGAAACTTGAGATTAATGTCTTCTTGAGCCACTGAAACCTTCATAAGTTGTAGTTGACTCACCAACCTCTGAAGTTCACATAGGTAGCATCAATGTTTTCTGAACTTGAAGCAGTAAATGTTTCAAATTGATGCTTGAGCAGATTCTTCCTAGACTTTTATGTGGCCTCATTCCCACCAAATCTGAGTTCAACAGCATCCATCAACTCCTTAGCAGACCGAGTGTTACTAAAACTCAATTGATATTCATTTGGTATACCCATTAAAAGAATATTGTGAGTTTTGATTTCCAATTTCCTTTGTGCCTTCTCCTCATTAGTTTTAATCGGTAAAGGTCTCCCATCAGCACCCTTAGCAGGTAGAGTATCTCCAGTCTGAATGACTTCCCACATGGATTAGTCAAGCATCTTCATGTACTGCTCAATCCTCGTCTTCCAGAGTTCATAATCACCAGCCTTCAACATTGGTACCTTTGAAGCAGTCACCATATGAGTAGTATCTGAATCCATTGCTTAGTATCTGAGTTGAAGAAATTATTCTTGATAGCAGTCTCTAGATCACAAGCTCTGATACCACTTGTTGATCACAGTTGAGCTAACGATCTTGTTAATTATCTCAGATGTAGATCTAAGACAATAGGTATAGAGACAGTTCTTGAATGATATATTAAATACTATTCGGAAACTAGTACTTAATCTTAAGAAGAATTATGAAACAAACACACAAGAATTCTCTCAACTATCACCTCAATATATTAAATACAGTTACTCAAAAGTAACAGGGTTACAAAGAACCTTGAAGTGAATACAAAACAATACTACGTATGCTAACCCTAACCCTAGATCCTCCTTTTATAGACTTAAGGAGTCCTAGTCGGTTAAAAAGACTTTCTATACAAGATAATATCTATTCATATCATTACCATAATTATCTAACAAACTATGCACGTTTATCTAATAAGCAATAGAATGATTTACTCTAGCAGTAGGATCTTCGTAGCCTAGCAGTAGAATCATACTTAGCTTATTTCTTCAATCATCTCAAAAACTCAGCAGCAGAATAAATACACTAGCAGTAGAATCATTTAGTCTAGCAGCATAATGACACTTAGTGTATTTTCCGATAAGAACCATGAGCAGCATAATCAACCTTAAGCAGCAGCATCTTCAAACCCAATAGCCATGGCGTGTGAGTCCACTTTTTCAGGTGTTTTTAAATCTGAGCCTTCATCTGACTATAATAAATGTGTATATAGTTAGTATTTCACTCTCTCATAGGCTGTAATGATAGAAATTGCAGCCATGGCAGGGTAAATTGGTAAGCCGAGTTTTGTTCCTGAAGCTGCGTCCGCCCTATAGAATCATTTATTTTAGGCTATGATGAATACAAGAACCTTCAATTGTCAAGGTTTAACCTGAGCCAAATGAGGCTGTGATGGTCAATTCCTATCAGATGTACAAAGTTGGTGTTATCCGTGTCTTGGCGTCGCAAGTTACTAGCTTTGCAGCCATGCCGGCTTAGTCCACTTTGTCAACTGTTTTAAATTCTGAGCCTTCACGTGACTATAATAAATGTGTCTATAGTTAGTATTCCACTTTCTCATGGGCTGTAATGATAGAAGTTGCAGCCATGGCAACGTAAATTTGTAAGAAAGAAGAAAGATGTGGGTGAAATAAGAGTGGTTGGACCTCGGAAATAACGGCAAAAACACAACCACATATCACCCAAGAAGATCCGGATCCTCCCACTAAGAGTGGCTTGGAATAGCTATGCGCAATCAAATCACTGTGTCTTGGCGGGGCATTTATATTAACGCAGCCATGCTGGTGGTGTTTGGTTCTAACATATGCTACTCAGATTGTCAAAAGTCTATGCCAGCCTGTCCTGTAACCATGCTGGTGATGTTGCCTATTTGTTCATAAGGTGTGTTTAGGTGGTGATCTCGACTGTTACTTTCGGACCGACTTAAAACATAATGTCATCCTTTATTTCATAATAGTCGAGATGACCAACTAGGCACTCATTATCAGTTTCCTCTCCAGACACTTCATGCAGGAATACATTATACGTAATACTTAATTGCATATTATGTGTGTTTCTGAAACCGGTTATTCATGGATTATATGAGTAGCGAGATATTGCCGTGTGTTGGCAGGGCGTTCCTATTAACGCAGCCATGCCGGTACTGGTTCATGGTGACCTAGACATAAAATGTAACACCCCAACCCGAAGAGGGTAGAAGTGTCACGCAAATGGTGACATATCAAAGGCAAGCATAACATACGACTTAAATAATACAATAGAAATTCAAAGGTTACAAATGATATACTGAAGCTACAAGGTTACAAATAAGAAGCAAAACTAAATACTATGTCTGTCAACGCAAATCCTTCTAAAAACTTCTACTTCCGAAAAACTATCGAAGTCTTCTAAGTCCAAGGTCTCTTCACTCATTCCCAGCTTCCAACTAAAACCTGCCGCACACGGAAAGAAAACGTGCGGCTGAGCTTAAAAAGCCCAGTGAACAGATATATATAATAAACGGAAACCAAAATCAAATGGAAATAAACAGACATATCATAATGAATGAGATATAGGAACAGGAAATAAAGAGTAAGGTTTATGGACAGTCATCTACCACGAGCCCAAACAAATCAAATCATATCATATCGTAACCACAATCTTCAAATCATATAGAGGGGAGACCTCTCAGATAATCAGATAATATGAGGGGTGTCCTCATTCTTCAAATGGAGTAGCTAGCTCCCAAATTTTGTGAAAGACGTGGATTGCACCCATCATCAGTCACCAAATCAAATCATATCATATCATATACAGAACAAATCTAGGATGCATCCATACGCCCCCCAAACAAATCATATTGGCCATAACAAATCATAGTGAGCTCATATCAAATCAAACTGGGGACGGTGTACAACATCACTCGAGTACACTAGAGTCATGCCACTGGTGCATCAATGACATGGCCATGTTACCTTCATGGCTAGGAAACAAATTTGGCTCGTAGTATCAAACTGGGGTCAAAGGTCAAAGGTTCAAATATCATAGCAAAGGTTCATATAGTCAAAGCATAGTCCAAATCTCAAGGTTCATATCAAAGGTTCATGTCAAAAGGTTCATATGCCAAGGTTCAAATGTCAAAGGTTCATAGCAAAGGTCAAGGTCAAATCAAATCAGTGTTCAAGAGACTGAAGGCACCTTATTAGAAAGGGCAGAATATCTGTACCTTAATGAAATGCGCAAGCAAAGAAATGAAAAGCAAATCAAGTAGGAGATCACTCCCTCTTCACCCGATCTACAAATAATCACAAGATTTTCTTATAAGTTCGTATAATCATAGGGTTTCATTTTAGTTCTCATTCCATGTTAAGTAACTTTGATCATTAACGTACTCGTATGTCAAATTAAGTATTAGAGATGATCATATTCATAGCTTAAGGTTCATGATGTCTTTTACCAAACTTAGGGTTTTATGCAATTATCATAACTTTAGGGGTTAATATGTAATTCTCATAAGTTAAGGTGTAAAAATTAATTACCATGAAGTTACAGGTGTTCACAAGTTAGGTCCCTTAGTTTTAGAATAATGACGGTTTAAACCCTTACGTTTATAATATAAACACAAAACACCTTTCATTTATCTTTTTAACCTTTTATCACTTCACACAGTTTTAAGTATGAAATTGTCAGGTTTTCAATAAATTATAAGTCGTACAAGAACTCAGTAATAAAATTCCCAAAAATTCCCAGAGATGCTCAAATGTCTTAAGTATTTTACCAAATTTTTCCAGATTTTATTAAGTAGCATAACTATGGATTAAAATTCACCTAAACCAACTCGTCCAGATTTCTGACTGATTTTACTATGCGAAAAGTTATTAGTTAGAAACCTCTTAAGAAAAATTCACAAAAATCTACAAAAATTCCAAGAAGTAATATACATATTATAGATTACCCAGTTCGAAGGACTCCTCCTAACTCGACACGGTTTGAAAATTAAAAATCAAAAACCCGGACTAATTTTCCAGACTCACAAATCCGATCAGACACATAATTTTCTAAAAATCAAAAAGTACCCTTCCAGGCCTCTAAAAATTACAAACTAAATTTTCCCAGATATCTCTTTCAATGAACTTAGTTTTGGGATTTTAAAACACTCAAAAACTCGATTCCATCATAAAGTTACAGCCGTTTAAAGTTGAACAAAATTCGAACTCAGAATCAGTCCACACAGCAACATATCCATTTTAAGGTTTTTACCATCCAAATCATTAGTTTTTCACTCCAAACGATTTTGGTTGAGTCCATAACATATTTAGGTCCTTCTATAACATATTTAACATAATCACAACGAATTATTTCACACAAAACTCAGCCGATTCATACATACACGTTTTTAGGGTTTTGTTAATTCTTTGATTTCATGTGGTTAGTTTTGTGTTTAATTCGACTCAAATCAAAAGAAACACAAGAAACAAAGATCGAATAAATAAGGGGATACAATACCCTCGAAGATCACGCGAAGAACACGGACACCACAAGAATCAAATCACCATGAAGTCTCCTTCCTCCCTTCTTGGTTCGATTGGTAGAAAGAAAAAGGAAGACACAAGAAAAGGTCGAATTAGGGTTTGATTCATACTTCGAATGGATTAGCAATTATGTAAACATGAGTACCTTAGGACTAGAACACCACAAGATCACCAAACTTCTTCTTGATTTCTGCTATGGATCGAAATAGGAGGGAGAGAACAAGAGAGATAGCAGCCGATGTTTTCTTTCTTCTTTTTTTTTTTTTTTTTTTTTTTTTTTTTTTTTTTTTTTTGCTTTGTTTTAGGGTTTTCGATCTTAAAGGTTTTCGGTATTAGGAGTTTGTAACAAACCGAGATTTGATTGGGCTTAATAATGGAAAAGGACTAATTTTCTTATGGGCTTGTGATCAATCAAAATTTGTGCATGGTTATCTCTTAATTTATTATGGGCCAAAATTATGTAGTTAAGTGTAGGATTTTTTTTATTTTGTGGTTTTCAATTTCATAATGTATGGTTCATTTAGTAGCATAAGTCATTAGATAATTTAGGACATAATTTATCTTAGATTAAGTTCAAATAATGTTAATTATATGATTTTCATAAGTTCTCAAAAGTTCAAATTCAGAGGGTATTTTAGTCTTTTCGGATTGTTTAAATGTTGGGGTTTTACAACTCTTCCCCACTTAAAAAGGAATTTTCGTCCCCGAAAATTGAAGTGCGAAATCGAAATGAAAATGCGAATCGAAAACAATAACAAAATGAATACGTACCAAATCAAAAAGAGAAACGCGGATAATCGGATCGTATTGACTCTTCGGTTTCCCAAGTAGCCTCCCGCTCTGGATGGTTCTTCCAAAGAATCTTTACGAACGGAGATGAAACGAAACAGAAGACACAACGGACAGCGAACGGAAATGTAAAAAGACTTGTTTCTCATGACTCTTAATTGCCGATCCAAAAGTAACTTCCGTTCCCAGAAATGACATATCATACGGAATTCAGATTGCAAGGATCATATTCAAACATGACGAATGGTTATCATATTCTCTCAGAAGAGATACAAGGATACGCGAGATTGCGACGGATATGCCGTCCATAGCATTCGATTAGACAAATCAGATGAGATCGTACAGAAAATAAATTGTAGGTGATATCAAATGGAAGAACTTATAGCAGAACTTAAGATTCTTATCGGAATTACAAAGGTCAACAACCGCGTACCGAGAATCCAAACGTATCAAATCGTATAACGGCGAAACAGATTAAGCGTATAGGTGGAACGAACCTAAATCTTACAAATGCGAAATTTCTCACATCTCTAATCAAAATTCTAAGGTTTCTAAAGTACTCCTCGAAATATCCTATGAACACAATGAGGGTACGTCATATGACGTAAGTATTATCACGTTCGCGAACCGTCATAATACCAGCATCATATGAGTATACCATCATGATGGTCATACTTTATCTCAAGTCGCGAACAGAACTACTTATCTTAACCACCTATCAGTCTTTCTACCTCCTAAGGTTGGTCCAAAACAAACATCACTACGGATTCTAAATCGGAGGAATTTGAACGTACAAATAGCGTAACGAAATGTGTACACCTCAAAATGAAACTCGTCATCGAGACGTTAGGTCTTCCATAATTCATCATCCTTCTCATAACGAACCAACGTCCAACACATGCATAATGAACATCGAACGGAATTTCTAATAACGTAGAGCTCATTCAAAAGATCCTATCGAAAGGTAACGGAAACTTAAGTGGTCTAAGAGAATTTGAATTACGTCTTCAATATCTTCATCCTTTACAACAATCAAATCTCCCAAATCCAAACGTTTACTGCAAAATTCCATCCATTCAATTTCATGATCTCGAATCTTTTCAAATTCCAAGTAGTCGCTCTCTTGTCTAATCATACGATCATAGGGTGAAAAGAAAATCATAAACTTGAGTCTGGTTCCTCAAGTCTTCGACACTTCTTCTAGACACTTCGGTGTGGTAGCGTGAATCTCCGACGTGATCACCGTGCATTCCTCCATTTGCGAGTCTGCTTTAGTTCTCAATTCATCTTAGTACAACTAAATGACTAGAGAAACAAGGCTGCGTGTCTCCTACAGGTCTTCTAGCATGATTCGAAATTCACCAACTCAACTGCTGTGGACTTCCTGGTTTATGTGCTGAAAGCTCATCTTCTACAGTCTGGTCGTCTTGATGCCCAACTGAAATCTCCACGTGCTGCTTTGAGGTATAATCGAATCTCATCTCAGTCTGTCTTCTCCTCACATGCTTCTCTCTTGGTAACGCCTGTCACGAACCTCTTCTGCACATCTTCTACAAGGTTTCTAACTCCGACAATGGTCTTCAGTCCTGGTCCTTTTCGTGAAAGCTCTTTAGTCCTCGGATACCTGGTGGTGTTGTCTGCTACAATCTCTGATCGTCAAGTAAATCTATTCTTCTAGAACAAAGGGGTCGGTTCACTTCATACTAAAATGGTCAACGTGCTCCTCGTTCGTCTCTGAGCACAAACATACTGTCATGCTACGACAATTGTCCGAATACTTGCGAAAACATGAATCTTCTAGTCAATACAATTGACATCGTTCAAAACTCACAGTGGTCACACGGGTACTAAAGCAACTTCAGGAAATCTTCTTAGGGAGAAACTACATATCACAAATCTTTCTCTTCACAAATCAAATTGTAATGCTTCGCGGAACTTAATCTCAACTAGTCAACTTCCTTCTCAGATGTTCTTGTGGTTGCTTCTTCCGTCTTTCAAACTCAAATAAGGTCGTCTGCTACGGAGTTTCAAAAATAGAACAAATCAAATATTGATACGCGGAAATGGAATAATGATTACGGTTACATTCACGATAGTCGGTGTGCCGCCGCACATTTCTCTCTTTCTTCTTCATAAACCAACAGGAGCATTCCAGAGATCACTGAAGTGAACAAACTCATATTCCATCAGTTCCTAAAGTCTCTTAACTTCTTCAGTATCGTGGTTTCGCCAAATTCAGATTAGTTCAATGCAAACTTTACTTCCCAAACGGATCTCAAAAGGTTCATCAGAAACACCAGAAATTTGTACAACAAACTTTCTAGTGCCGGAGCTTTCCAAAAGTGGATACTAACAGGCGTTAGGGGAAAATTGGAAATCAAAGAGATCGGAGTATGTGCTTCATAGCAACAATAATCTTAACAGATTCAAATGATTGAGAATATCCTATCAAAAGATGGCGAAGCAGATTGTTAAAGGTCACATTTCAAATATTGCAGTCCATGATAGCTTTACAAAAACCATCAATCCATAATCAAGAGGCCTCAAGGTCAAATACATCCAAAGGGAAACGGATCCTTAAAGCGAATGTGGTTGTCAAATCATACGGATAGTTCACATATCAAATTTAGGTACATGGTTCATCAAAGTGTGGGATGGGAGAGTATTAGAATATATCAAGGCCAAATATATCAAATTGAAGGTTAGAATTGTGAACAGTTCAAAAGATTGGAATCTTATAACATAGGAATGATAGGGTGTGCACCGTTAGTAATACGAACATCGTTTAACTGTCTGAGGTGAGATGTAAGGAATATCAGTTATTAGCATCAACATGCTCAGATAACAATTCCGAAATGGACAACTACCAATATCAAATCCTTCCAAAGGAAATTGGTTAACATACAAGGTTCATCATTAAAATGACGGGAGGTAAGACTCCCTCGTCTTCTGCGACAACGTTCTTATATGGCATAACTAAAGGCAAAGGCAAGATTCAGAGTGATGCGGAAGCAAATACTACTCACATGGATGTCCTAGACTACCCATTCCTCACCGGTTATGACTTATGTTCCTATGGGAAAATCTTACGCAACTTCGCAAAGGTTATCCTACGAGCGCCTACAGTGGAAACTTAGGGGTCCTAACTTACACAGGCCAAGGGTAGATGTACTACAAGTCGTAAACCTGTCTCTGACACCATAATTGTAACACCCCAACCCGAAGAGGGTAGAAGTGTCACGCAAATGGTGACATATCAAAGGCAAGCATAACATACGACTTAAATAATACAATAGAAATTCAAAGGTTACAAATGATATACTGAAGCTACAAGGTTACAAATAAGAAGCAAAACTAAATACTATGTCTGTCAACGCAAATCCTTCTAAAAACTTCTACTTCCGAAAAACTATCGAAGTCTTCTAAGTCCAAGGTCTCTTCACTCATTCCCAGCTTCCAACTAAAACCTGCCGCACACGGAAAGAAAACGTGCGGCTGAGCTTAAAAAGCCCAGTGAACAGATATATATAATAAACGGAAACCAAAATCAAATGGAAATAAACAGACATATCATAATGAATGAGATATAGGAACAGGAAATAAAGAGTAAGGTTTATGGACAGTCATCTACCACGAGCCCAAACAAATCAAATCATATCATATCGTAACCACAATCTTCAAATCATATAGAGGGGAGACCTCTCAGATAATCAGATAATATGAGGGGTGTCCTCATTCTTCAAATGGAGTAGCTAGCTCCCAAATTTTGTGAAAGACGTGGATTGCACCCATCATCAGTCACCAAATCAAATCATATCATATCATATACAGAACAAATCTAGGATGCATCCATACGCCCCCCAAACAAATCATATTGGCCATAACAAATCATAGTGAGCTCATATCAAATCAAACTGGGGACGGTGTACAACATCACTCGAGTACACTAGAGTCATGCCACTGGTGCATCAATGACATGGCCATGTTACCTTCATGGCTAGGAAACAAATTTGGCTCGTAGTATCAAACTGGGGTCAAAGGTCAAAGGTTCAAATATCATAGCAAAGGTTCATATAGTCAAAGCATAGTCCAAATCTCAAGGTTCATATCAAAGGTTCATGTCAAAAGGTTCATATGCCAAGGTTCAAATGTCAAAGGTTCATAGCAAAGGTCAAGGTCAAATCAAATCAGTGTTCAAGAGACTGAAGGCACCTTATTAGAAAGGGCAGAATATCTGTACCTTAATGAAATGCGCAAGCAAAGAAATGAAAAGCAAATCAAGTAGGAGATCACTCCCTCTTCACCCGATCTACAAATAATCACAAGATTTTCTTATAAGTTCGTATAATCATAGGGTTTCATTTTAGTTCTCATTCCATGTTAAGTAACTTTGATCATTAACGTACTCGTATGTCAAATTAAGTATTAGAGATGATCATATTCATAGCTTAAGGTTCATGATGTCTTTTACCAAACTTAGGGTTTTATGCAATTATCATAACTTTAGGGGTTAATATGTAATTCTCATAAGTTAAGGTGTAAAAATTAATTACCATGAAGTTACAGGTGTTCACAAGTTAGGTCCCTTAGTTTTAGAATAATGACGGTTTAAACCCTTACGTTTATAATATAAACACAAAACACCTTTCATTTATCTTTTTAACCTTTTATCACTTCACACAGTTTTAAGTATGAAATTGTCAGGTTTTCAATAAATTATAAGTCGTACAAGAACTCAGTAATAAAATTCTCAAAAATTCCCAGAGATGCTCAAATGTCTTAAGTATTTTACCAAATTTTTCCAGATTTTATTAAGTAGCATAACTATGGATTAAAATTCACCTTAACCAACTCGTCCAGATTTCTGACTGATTTTACTATGCGAAAAGTTATTAGTTATAAACCTCTTAAGAAAAATTCACAAAAATCTACAAAAATTCCAAGAAGTAATATACATATTATAGATTACCCAGTTCGAAGGACTCCTCCTAACTCGACACGGTTTGAAAATTAAAAATCAAAAACCCGGACTAATTTTCCAGAGTCACAAATCCGATCAGACACATAATTTTCTAAAAATCAAAAAGTACCCTTCCAGGCCTCTAAAAATTACAAACTAAATTTTCCCAGATAGCTCTTTCAATGAACTTAGTTTTGGGATTTTAAAACACTCAAAAACTCGATTCCATCATAAAGTTACAGCCATTTAAAGTTGAACAAAATTCGAACTCAGAATCAGTCCACACAGCAACATATCCATTTTAAGGTTTTTACCATCCAAATCATTAGTTTTTCACTCCAAACGATTTTGGTTGAGTCCATAACATATTTAGGTCCTTCTATAACATATTTAACATAATCACAACGAATTATTTCACACAAAACTCAGCCGATTCATACATACACGTTTTTAGGGTTTTGTTAATTCTTTGATTTCATGTGGTTAGTTTTGTGTTTAATTCGACTCAAATCAAAAGAAACACAAGAAACAAAGATCGAATAAATAAGGGGATACAATACCCTCGAAGATCACGCGAAGAACACGGACACCACAAGAATCAAATCACCATGAAGTCTCCTTCCTCCCTTCTTGGTTCGATTGGCAGAAAGAAAAAGGAAGACACAAGAAAAGGTCGAATTAGGGTTTGATTCATACTTCGAATGGATTAGCAATTATGTAAACATGAGTACCTTAGGACTAGAACACCACAAGATCACCAAACTTCTTCTTGATTTCTGCTATGGATCGAAATAGGAGGGAGAGAACAAGAGAGATAGCAGCCGATGTTTTTCTTTCTTCTTTTTTTTTTTTTTTTTTTTTTTTTTTTTTTTTTTTTTTTTTGCTTTGTTTTAGGGTTTTCGATCTTAAAGATTTTCGGTATTAGGAGTTTGTAACAAACCGAGATTTGATTGGGCTTAATAATGGAAAAGGACTAATTTTCTTATGGGCTTGTGATCAATCAAAATTTGTGCATGGTTATCTCTTAATTTATTATGGGCCAAAATTATGTAGTTAAGTGTAGGATTTTTTTTATTTTGTGGTTTTCAATTTCATAATGTATGGTTCATTTAGTAGCATAAGTCATTAGATAATTTAGGACATAATTTATCTTAGATTAAGTTCAAATAATGTTAATTATATGATTTTCATAAGTTCTCAAAAGTTCAAATTCAGAGGGTATTTTAGTCTTTTCGGATTGTTTAAATGTTGGGGTTTTACATAAAATTGTGAGAAAACCTGTGAAAGGTTGCGGCAGTGGGCAGCACATTCTCAATCTCTGTCTGCAACGATGGTTGATGTGTTGGTGGCCAAACTTACACTGAAGGTAACCTGCATCTTGGCCAGGCAAATTATTTTGCAGCCATGCGAGGTAGACCCTTCTGTTTGCTTTCGTTGGATGCTACCTTCACTTATAAAAGATGGGCCCGTTAAACTAACCCGTATAGTCTTCCGAGGCGGATCGTTCACTTTTGATCCATTGGTTTTTTTTTCGGTGCCGGACCTTGGACCTAAACAAGAGGTTACAGAGATATTTGAGAGACACCAACTTAGATACGAATAAATATCAGGTTACTTTTACGCATCTAAGCTATTGGTCCCCTAAAGGATTTCTTCTCGCAACAGGGTTTTTATATTCAAAAGCCAGGATGCATACTGCATACGCATGTTAAACATAAATATCATGTTACTTGTTACTGATATTCTCTAACACATACATACAGGCAATGATGATGGTTGTCCGTCTTTATAAATGCACGTGTTTTAGTATAGAGATATAATTTTTTTATTCTCATTTAGTGAGGCCAGTATCTTGGCGAGGCAACCTTTTCTGAGTTGTGGTTGCAGCCACGGCTGGTCTTCGCTGTTACTGCTATACTTGCAGGCCTTACCCATTTCAACATGGTAGTTTTGCGCTGGTGGTATCTTGGCAGGGCAGCCTTACCCAAGTAGTGGTTGCAGCCATGCCCAGCGCTCGCCTTTCTGAGCCATAACATAATAATCATGCTATTTAAGTACACATGTCACGTATGTATGTATGTGTTTTGAGAAAAACAAAAGAGATTCTCATAATTATTCTGACTATAGACTCTTTGGAGGGTATGCTGGATCAGAGTATATTTGATGTTATTTCTTTCAGGGTTTACGATGGCCTCAACAAAATGGATCCTAAAGGCTATTGTAAACAGCCTTCCCTTTTTATACTTTAGTTATAAAAAGCCAGCCCCTACACCAAAGAAAAGCTAAGTGTTGCTTCAGTTTTTTAATGGCATGTTTGAATAACAAACTGCTGTTTTTGTATATGTATGCTTATGATATTTTAAATTTACAGGCTTAATCCACTGTACGGGACCGCTCTGCTGATATTTTTTCTTCTCGGAACGTGGTTTTTATATTCAAAATCCGGGTTGCATACTAATATGTAGGTTGCACATAAAAAATAGACACACTGGTTCAACCTCTGCCTATGTTTTTTTTTTATCTAATTGGTGTGCATTTTTATGCAAGATTAAATTGTTTTATGCATGTTCGCAGGTTCAGTCCAACAAAAGGCCCGGATCATCGGTCGTGTGCATTTTCCAAAGATAGATGGGAAAATAAAGAGAATGCTGTGACAAGTGATTTGGTGCAAATTACTTCTTCACACCATCCTCTTTTGTTAACCATCTATCTTTGAGAATTGCACCATATTGTTGATTTGGGCCTTTTGTGGAACTACACTTGTGAATATGCAAGAACAAATTTAACATGACAAACATGAAACATCAAGTGCTAATATCAACAAATAAAGAATAGCAGGTGCTCTTTATTTGCTAATATTGACACACAATGTACAACATAAATGCTTGCTCTGACCTTCCCCTCGAATTCCGTTTGGTATTTCAACGGCCTACCAATACGTCTGGTGAAGACCATTGTTTAAAGACCATTTAAATTCCAAAAGGGATTTGAGGGGGAGGTCATAGTTTCTACCTATGATTATCAACACCTCTTTTCTTAGACAAATTAAGTGGGTTGGCAAAGATTGGATATACAACTTCCCAGGCCAAAAACTGGATCGCATCATTATGCAGCCGTGTTTCTTTCCATCGATGGCTGGATCCACATCTTTCTTACCCACTTTGGTTTAAGCTTTTGGCCCTTTTGTCCGCTGAGAAATCGATGCCAGGATCCACATTGTTTTCATCGTCGAAGACTGATCACCACTCGTTATATTATTGCCAAGAAACAACTTCATTTACTTAATGTGTTTCTTACAATGGTTATTTGCTTATCTAATTTGTGTACATTTTAATAGAAACTGATATTGATTTATGCATGTTGGCAGGTTCAGTCCTACAAAAGGTTCTGATCATCGGTCATGTGCATTTCACCAAAGATAGATAGGAAACTGAAGAGAATGTTGTGACAAGTGGTTTGGTGCAAATTACTTCTTCGCACCATCCTCTTCTGTTACCCATCTATCTTTGAGGATTGCACCCTATTGTTGATCAGGACCTTTTGTGGAACTGCAACTACGCATATGCAAGAACAAATTTACTATGACAGGCACAGAACATCAAGTGTTAATATCGGCAAATAAAGATTATCCCAAATTTGACATGCCATTCAATCAACAAAGTTGGATTGCACCTAAACAGACGATCTCCGTCAGTATTTCTATCGGTCTACGTCATTCAGAGATGGTAGAGGAGATAACAAGAAGCCTAAGGCGTTCGATAAAAAAATGAAGATCTTCCTGGACTGTTTTGTTTTGAACTGGTACCTCTAACTTACCAATTTGTTTCTTTTAGATGTTCATTCGTGCATACCTTCAGATTTTTACTCTGTGTATTAAAGTTGTTGTGTTCCTGGCATCTAATCAGCGGATGTGGGATGTCATTTGAGAGTTACTTTAGTTATTGGGTTAAATGTGTTGGTTCAGTGGCTCTGCTTTCTCTATATTTACAGATTAAATTGGATTTGATCAATTGATCAATGGATGAAAATTCGCCGTCCATCATTTTAGAAGGGAAGATAACAGGAATTAGTTTTACTTTGGCTACTACTCAAGAAACTGTAACTTTCTTTTCATTTTTCTTTTCTTTTTTTTTTTTTTTTTTTTTTTTTTTTTTTTGTATCACATCTCCACAAAGACATTCTATGTGCGCTAATTAATATTCTCTAAAATTGTTCTCTGAATTATTTGCAGATTAAACTGGATTTGATCAATTGATCGATGGAAGAAAATTCACCATCCACCATTTTACAAGGGAACATAACAGGAGTTAGTTTTTCTTTGGCTACTACTCAAAAAATTGTAAGTTTTTTTTCCCCAATTTTTTTTCTTTTTTTTTTTTTATAAGATCTGCACAAATACATACTAATAGCGTTTTACCTATTTACTCTGTTATATTAATTAGTGCACTCATTAATATTCTTTCATATTGTTCTATAAATTATTTGCAGATTAAACTGGATTTGATCAATTGATCGATGGATGAACATTCGCCATCCCCGTCCATTTATCATCCTTCTGTTGTTCTAATATACGCAAGTCAACTTGGGAATCAAGCCCTCTTCTATAGAATGGTGCACCGTGGTCTATGTGGTATAAGAAGGCTACATATGCAGAATATCCTTTGTCACAAGTGGTCTATGTGCAACAAAGGTTCCAAAATTCATGCAATACACAGTAGAATGGTCCACATTTTCTTTCTTTTATGGGTTAACTTGGGAGGCTATATATGCTGATCCTCATGTCCTTTTATCTGAGATAATTGACTACACAAATTGGTCTAGATCATAAGTAAACCCGACATTTTCATAACTGAACGAGTATCAAGAAAGATCCTAAATTGCAATTGCAAACGCTTGCTGTGACTAATTGTTATATACTTGAATTCTATTTCTATGGTACTATCCTTTTTGGCAAATTAAATGAAAATTCGTTTCGATTTGCTCTAATGTGATATAGTAACATCAGTTTGTCTAATAACAGCATTGATAAAAACTTGCCAATTGCAGAATTAAAACTTGCTAAGTGGGGGCTACCACGTGTGGAAAATCGATAGAGACTTTTTATAACTGAATCAAGTTCATCTAAAATGTTACCATTTACAATTTGAGGAAACAATTTAGTATTCACCAGAGTTCTTATAACTGAATCATGTTCTTCTTAAACATTAGCACCTATAATTTGAGGAAACAATGTGGTATTCACCATAGGTTCATAGACACTATTCATCTATAGTTATTTTATGAGTGTGTAGATAGTAAAATGAACAGTGAAATTATTATTTTATTCCTGTGTTATAAAGGAAAGCACATACCACACACACAAAGAAACTTCCAAACACAAACACACACCAAAAAAATTCTTGGTCATTGCGAAAAAAAATTAACGGTCCAACACAAGATTGGCATATCGACAAACAAAATTAATCAAGAAAGAAAATTAACCAAATCCAGAGATCCAAAAAACGCAGAAACATAAAGAAGGTAAATTTTGGTTTTTTATTTTTTATTTTTTATTTTTTTTTATTTCAGTTTTTTGTTATATTTCTTATATGTGGTTTATAAGAATTAGGATTTCGTGTTAATTTATGGATTTTTCTAAAATGGTCCATAAGAATTAGGCTTTCGTTTAAATTTTAGGGTTATGAAATTATGGTTTAGTTACATTATTTTTTACTCGAAGGGAGACACATAAGATATATTAACACTAAGATAATAATAGTTTTCATAACAATGGCTTCGACTACGAACCCTTATTTTTTTCTGGCTTAACTAACGCATACAAACACCCCGCGGCAACACGCGGGTTTAAACCCTCGTTTGTAACGTTTAGGGGAACATCAACTTGATACGCGATTTTTACCCGGTGAGTAGTCAAAGAAATGAGAGGTTGTCGACGAAGGGGACGGTAACTACTAAAGGGCTTTTGTATAACTTGAATCCGGGAAAGCTGGTTAACTACCTCTTTCGAAGATGTCAGACATTTTGATCTATGAAATTAATGGAACTCTTAATATAAAATTTTCATGTGTGGTGATGTTTATATTAAAAACAAAAGATGGGTAAATTAGCTTTATTAGAAAGACGAAGGGCTTATTTTAGAAGCATAAGTCGAGGGGGCATCCACATTAGAATTAATCACGGGTGTCTTAACCTCTTTAACATTTGAATGTATAAAAGTATTAGCGTCAGAAAGACCTTGAAGTGCCTCTTCGAAACTCGTACACGCAACTTTAGTAATCGAATCCATAGTCATATTCATACCAAAATTTTGTGACTTAAGAGCAACACCAATAGATGTATCACCTTCATTGTGTGGACCTACTGTTTTTTCTTCCTTTCGCGTACTAGAATCAGCACCAACCATGTTTGCAAAGGAAACCGGGGCAGCAACATTTATCATTTGCTCAACATTAACCTTACCCGTCGACATATTCGAACCATCCATATAAATCTTGACGTTTGAAGTAACCTAGGATCTCCATTAGTCATAACACTTGATTTATTGATGAGACGGTACCTAAGGATGTTGACTATAATGCGGGTTTACCCATTGGTTCGGCTCAGGAGGTTAATGAGCGGATGAAAAATTCGCTTTATGGGTATTTTATTGGGAAAAGACGTGCTTTTCCTGTGGTTGAATGGTTCGTGCATAATAATTGGGGTAAATATGGTATTCAGAAAGTTAGAATGAACGCGAACGGTTTCTTCTTCTTCAAGTTCTCATCTCTAAAGGATGTTGAGGCTATTCTTAGGGATGGACCTTGGATGATTCGTGGAATTTCCATCTTTCTCAATAAGTGGTCTCCATCAGTAAATCTTCTTAAGGAAGATTTGTCATGTGTTCCGGTATGGGTGAAGTTCCACGATGTCCCTATGGTTGCTTATACTTCAGATTCGTTAAGTTTGACTGCTTCTAAAATTGGTACTCCTATGATGCTTAATTCTTATACTAATACCATGTGTTTGGAGTCATGAGGACGTAGTAGTTATGCAAGACCTTTGATTGAAATCAATGCTTCCAAGGATTTCTGTGACAATTTAGTTTTGGTTGTTCCTAAACTCGTAGGGGAAGGGTATACTAAGGAAATTATTCACATTGAATACGAGTGGTAACCACCTCGGTGTAGTACATATTTGCTTTATGGTCATTTGAATGATGATTGTCCTAAAGCCACTCCTAAACGTGTGAATTTGTTGTATGTAATTGATGTTTATTGTTTTCGTTTTTCGGAAATTGTGATTTGAGTTAATTCTGTAGGTTTTAGTTATAGTGAATTGACGTGAAATATATTTGGTGCATTGATTTGTCTTATCGATGACATTAGGATTTCTAAAAGTAAGGCACTTGTGAAAGTGAGATATATATCTTGAAATTTTCAGAAATACATAAGAAATCGACTATTTTGGTAATCCGTGACGTTTAGGGCTGATGGTTTAGGAACACATGTTGCAATATGTATAGCTAACTCTTTCTGCAATTTATTTTTTATGGAAAGTCGAGTTCTATACACTTTTAGGTAGGGTGTTCAGGTATTTAACTAAAAACAGTATAAAGAGATTTTAGTTTGATTATGTGATTTTACTTGAAGTGACATGACTGTGAATTTGAGTTGAGAGTTGTGGTGAAACTGTATTTGTTGTGGCTCAACTAGTGACGGTAGGTGAGTGTGGTTGATCCTTTATTTTTAGTTATATAATGAAGTGACGGAGAAATGAGTTGATGATTTAGAAGGAGGTTTGATATGTTAGATTATTTTGTAGCTAGAGTTGTTTACTGTACGTGCTGCAGATGCTAGAATTTGTGCGACTTTAATTTCTGTGTATTAGATGCATATTGTCGTCGTTGTCTGTAATACATTCCTGAACGATCAGGTAGTCACTAATCTGAATATTTGTTACATAAGATGATTTATGGTGCTCAAGGTTGGATTGATGTTCTCGATGAATCATGAGTGGATGACCTGTGTGGCTTATATAGATATTGGTTTGGTATATTTTGAGTATATCTGAACCGTTGACATTTGTTTGTTGAGTATTGGTGCATTGGTTTGGCTTACTGGTGATATGTGTCTTTTGATTATGATTGTCGCCTTTTTGGGGTTTTTTGAGAGGCTTAGCTGTCATATCGTAACTTGGTTGTTGGGTGATGCCACCTAAAAAATGTATATGGTATTTTACATTTTATTGGATCTTTAATCAAGGTCAGTGTTTTCATCTGTGCACTTTGATTGTGGTGGTCTAATTATTTATGGCCTGTTAGGCTTTGAGATGCCACGTATCATTGGTTATTTAAATAGATGTCTTTTTTTTAAGGGATAATTATGGGACTGCCCCAGTTGCCCAAGTGCTAAGCTTATATGCACGATCTCACAAAATTCTCCCCTTAGACCAGGGCAACTCGTACAATACGGCGGCTTGCATAGGAGGGTGACATGTGTCACGTAGTGTTTTTTGGGCAACTAATATTTTTTGGGCAACCGTATAATGTGCAGATGGTTTTTTGGTCATTTTACATATTATACACTATTTACGAAAAAAAAAGAAAAAAAAAAACTTTAAAAACAAACAGTGTCTCCTCTATATACCTTCTTCCCTCCATCTCGTTTCACTGTCACACACAAAAAAAACATACTCGGTTTATGTTCGTGCTTGTTTATCTTGTTACACTATTATTTTAATATCCAATCTACTCCGGTTGTTTTGCCTGATTCTCAGCTGAAAACGATCCAATAAAATCAAGAATACCATTAATTGTTTATTTGATTAGCCAAAATGTGGTTTAATAGGGTATGTAAATCGTATTGCGAATCTTTATTACATTTGTTTTGTATCGTTGTTGATTTTTTGTTTATTTGGTTTTTCTATTGACCTGATTTATACCAAAAGTATTTTATGCCATGTTAGTGAACTACATTCATATAATTTCAATGTTATGGTTAATCGTTATAGTTTATCAAAGGTTGGCATTGTATTAATTTGTATCTTAGATAGGTGTTACTTGGATTGTACAATGATTGGTTGGTTTATAGTTTGGGTGTCCTTGTTTAAGCATCCATGTGTGTTATGGTCATGTTGGATCACATTTGATTATCCATTGATAGTATCCAATGTTGTTTAAGCATATACATTATTGGATTTTTTTAGTGTTGTTTGTTTGTTTAAGTTTTTATGTGGATTATGATTTTATTTTTGTTTTGGGTTGTATTTGATAAGCCACAATTTAGAGGCTTTACTTGAGACTTGTTGGTTCATACTGTGTCATCACTTATAAATTTGAAACTTTACTCGAAACATGGGGTGAATGATACGCCAGGCCTGAATCAAATAAGGTCATAAGCAAAACACCCCCTTAGTATGGTCCAATACATAGGGGTTGTACGTAAGTTGTAATTACTAGCCAATTAGAAGTCATCTAAAGGGGACAAGGTTCAAGCATTGAATTAGGCATTGAATGATTATTAACTATGCGTTTGTATGTATCACCTGAACTCTTTATGATAGTGTTTACGCCGCCTGTATAATGTCTTCAAACTTAATTTATTATGAATTGTATGTTCTGAGTTAACTTATTTTTTCCTTTTAGGACTATGAAGCCAAACTAATCATTAGGAGCAAACTGAACTACTTTTGGTTAATAAATTAGAAATTAGACGTAAAACGACGGAAGTTGTTTAGGAGTACCTGCTTTGGAAAATGGTTGGATCTGTTATACTTTGAACATGAAACACACCTCATAGACTATATGGTACGGAAACAAAGAAGAGTGGACGACTCTCATTATGATATGCCCTTTATCTATTACCTAGATGGACATACTCTGCATTTTGGTCGTCCTGAGTTTTGTCTAATGACGGGGTTGCAGTTTGGAAGTGTGAGCTTTGAGTTATACACTTCTGGTGCTATCAAATTTTGTGATAGGGTATTTCCAGACAAGCAAGGGTTGATTGTAACTAACGTAGACCTATTTGGTGTCATCAAGGACGAAGAGCAGTTTCGGAAGCTATGTGATGAAGAAACAATACGGATATCTCTTTTGTTAGTCTTAGAGGTTATCTTTATGGGTCGTTTGTTGACATGCCAAGTTGATGACACATTGATGAGGTTGGTTGAAAATCTAGATGCTTGGAATGCATTTTCGTGGGGTGAACATATTTGGACCCATTTATACGACCAACTACATAATGTAATGGATAAGCACACGGATAACCACCTTTTAGGATTGAAGAAAAACCCAAAGTATGTTCCGACATATACTTTGTCTGGATTTGTATTTGCTTTCCAGGTTTGTATTTCTTTTTTGCCGCCGAACACTTTGATGGACTGTTAAATTGATATGTTTGTGTTTACCAATTTGTTTAGATTTGGATACTCGAGTCTTTTGAAAGATGTGAACGTTGGTGGAGTAAAGACCCAAATGTGATTCCAAGAGCTATTGCATGGTCTAGGAAGTCGGTATTCAAAAGAAGTGACCGTTCCTACCTTTTTTCAAAGGTTAATCTTTTTCTAGTTGATTTTACGTAAAATAAATAGTCAAATACTTTTAAGGTTACATATGTTATTTGTCCCCATTTATTTGTAGGATTCGAGTACACGTTTTGATCTCAGACCGAATACACCTAAGTACGAGTCTTCATGGTGGATACATAGCCAAGAATTTTTCCAAAACTACGTTCCCAGGGCTACAATCACATCCAATTACACCCTCTTCGATGCTTATCTTAACAGGTTGGCAAAGGCACGCAAACGGGTCACTGAGTCATTCAAAGTAAATTCCACTCAATGTAGGACTGGTAATACTTCTACAACCAAGAGGCTTAAGGATCGTGTCGTTGCTGAGATGAATCGCCAAGTATTGAAACTTGAGATTATTATTGAGGTTGCGTTTTATTCACCTTAATATATCAATAGTATGCACTCTGTATATACGGGTTTTTAATACAAGTTCAAATCTTATAGGTTCTTGCTCGTGAGAGAGCTGGCGAACTGCAGGTACATTTAAAAAAAAATGAGTACCTAGTTTCACATCCACCCTGTACTTTTTACAAAAAATATAATGCTTTCACAGGAGAAACTGGATATTGAATCACATTTTCCAAACACGATGTCTGAATTTTGGGATTCACTTAACAACATTTACCTGAAATTGATTGCCTTGCCTGATTCTGATGAAGAACTTGCTCCGGTAGAATACGTTATTCCAACTTATTTGTATACCCGATGTATATCGTAATATTATTTGTGCGGCATATGTAATCCGCAATATCCTATTTCAGGAGTATCTTATTCAAGAGGAATTGAGATTGGCATTGGCAGAGGAAGAGAGGTTGCAGTTAGAAGAAGAGAAGATGATGGCAGAAGAGAACATGAAAAGACAGGAAGAGGCTAAGAGGTTGCGCTTGGAAGAAGATAACATGTTGAAGATGGAGGAGGAGAAGAAGAAAAGCAGAATAGCGTTTATGAATTTAGAACACTATCAAAGATATTTGTCTCGGTTACCACCGAGCAAGAGGCGAAATTATTTGGAACCTGTTTCGAAATCAAAAAATGCGGAAAAGGTTATAGGGAGAATTAGAAAACACGGTCCTAACGTGAATAACCCACATATTGCTGAATTGCTGACAAGTGTTCAACCTTGGGTTGAGGTATTGCCATCAACTAAATTTAGTTGACATTTTCTTTTGTTACCTCTTTTACATTCTATCTTATAAATTGGTCCACGTTTGTAGGATCTATCTTGATGGTTCCATACTGTGGAAAACGTCTGCCTTACCGATGATATTGAAGTATTTCTTGGTCAACCGGGGTACATTCACTAGTGTAAATTTCCATGGTCCGAAGACTACACCGTTGACCAAAATTTCTGGCTACGCTTAGTTTACTTAGACCATGGTAGAAAAGGTTGGCTAACTGAGCAGGTGAGCATACATGCATACTCTAATTCATAAATAAGGTTGCCTCTCACCTTTTCTTAAAATACTTATTCGCAGCACATAGACTTGTGGGTAGAGTACATGTGGCATGTAAGACCTAATAATGCAAACTGGGCGATGGTTAGTTGTTACTTTTTTCAGCTTCTTCTTCAAAACGGCACACCATCGTTTTATGCAGATGGCCAGAGGTATCCCTGTCCATGGAGCGATGTTGATCAGGTACTACGTTTATTTGTGTACGGTTAAATTTAGATGATGACTGAAGTGTTTTTATATGACCATTTTTTACTCAAAGTTTGGTCTTTTGTCCGTTTAAATCTAGTGTAAGTATTTATGGACATAAATATATCGCCTAGTATAAGGATTTATCAGAAATCCTTTATATTGTAGGTTTTTATTCCGGTCAATGAAACGGACAAACACTGGTGTCTTGCTCATTCTATGATAGCGGCGACACATATGACTACGACACCCGTGACTGGTATATCCGTGTTAGGAAGTGCTTACAGGTACGTTGTTGCTATTATTTTGTTTAATACCATATTTTTTGTGGTTGTGGCTGTGATTGTTGTTTTGGTGTTGATTATTTTGGTAGACTTCAGTTGTAGTATTGCATGTGCCAGACTAACATCATTATCCAATATCTCAGCAGTAGAATCAACTTGATTCTCAGCAATAGAAACCTTAAAACCAGCAGTAGAATGTTTATCTGGTTCAGCAGCAGCTTCTTTTTCACCAGCAGTAGAATCAACGTGATTCTTAGCAGTAGAAACCTTAACACCAGCAGTATAATGTTTATCTGGTTCAGCAACAGCTTCTTTTTTAACAGCAGTAGAATCAACTTGATTCTCAGCAGTAGAAACCTTAACACCAGCAGTAGAATTTTTATATAGTTCAGCAGCATCTTCTTTTTAACCAGCAGTAGGAGGATTTACACCAGCAGTAGAATCAATCTTAGCAACTTTTGCAACATCTTCAACAGCAGAACCATCTTCAACTTGAGCAGCATCATCATCCAATCCTTTAATAGTTTCCACCATCACTTCAAAATCTTTAACAAGATGCTCAGCATCCAAAGTTTTTAATTTTTCTACAAGCTGCTCCCTGTTCACCTTTTCAAGCACCACCTCATTACCTTCCACATTAACCTCAGCCCCCCCCCCCCTGAATTATTGGTCTCATTCCTCCCCTGTTTAGGAGCATCCTCCCTCATTACCTTCCACATTACCTTCCACATTTAGCTTATCTTGCCCTCAACTTAAAGCATCCTCCCCAGAACCTTATTCAATTTTTTCTGACCCTCCAAATGCTTTACCCATTAACTTAAAGCATTTAACTGTGCGTTGTTGCTATATACAATTACCGATTATTAATTTTTGAATACCATATTTAGGTCACATACAAGTACCTCAAACTAAACAACATATGTCTATTTGGGCAATGTTTCAACCTAGTTGGCCAACTTTTATAACAAGTTGCAAATTAGTGGACAGGAAGGGAGTAGTTTATGACACTCTCTGTCCACAATCATTACATTTCTCTAATCCGCATTAATAATATTTGGCTTACTTTACATTTCTTTAATCCGCATCAATAACATTTGGCTTATTTTGACCAACTTTGATAACAAGTTGCCCAAATTGAATTGGGTTGCGTTGTAAATTAGTGGACAGGAAGGGAGCAGTTTATGACACTCTCTGGCCACAATCATTACATTTCTCTAATCCGCATTAATCATATTTGGCTTACTTTACATTTCTCTAATCCGCATTAATAACATTTGGCTTATTTTGCCCAGCTTTGATAACAAGTTACCCAAATTGCATTGGGTTGCGTTGTAAATTAGTGGACAGGAAGGGAGCAGTTTATGACACTCTCTGTCAACAATCATTTCATATCTCTAATCCGAATTAATAATATTTGGCTTACTTTGCATCCAATAACTTGACAAGACCCAACTATTCACCAATTTTTTTTATTATTTTTTTTAACAGAACTATTCACCAATTGACTATCCTAATTTATTAACATTGACTTAATTCAAATTTAAGGGTCACCCCACTTTTATATATTAAACGATCCATCTAATAGTGCAATTTCATACCATATTTAGAACCCAACTCACCTTTATACACACACAAGCATTCACTTCAAATATCAATGGATCAACAAAACCTTTTGAAGGATCTGCTGACTAGTTTGTTTAAAACTAATATTGAGAGTGACTTTAAGCTCATAAAGTCATTTCATGTGGAGGTGGTAGAGCTCGCGCGCCGTTGCAACGAAAGGGGTGACCATAGCAAGGGGGTATCTTTGGTGATTGTGGTGTGTGGGTGTGTATATTTCTATATCGTTTGTCACATGGTCTATCGTTGCATGTTGATGACCCCGTTGACGTTGCCATAGCGTATAGTGAAAAGATGGTTCGGTTTTATTACAAACATAGATATTATCCTTTGTAAGTGGTTGTTTATTTTAGTTCATCTTATGTGTCCTTGTTGTATTCTAAACTTTTAGTTATCAATATAATTTACGTTGTCAAATTAGTTTACAACATTATATTACCTAAAACATTGTCAAGTTAACCAACATGCATACATATAACTTTGCGTTAATACAACAATACAAAAACAAAAAAACAACACTTCAAGTTACTAATACGTACAACCCTTAATACCTCTATAATATACTTTACTTTAAAAAATTACAAACTAATTCACTATTTGTTCCTTTTTCCTATTCAACCAAATGTCTTCCATTTCTTATATATACGTTCGACTAACTTACTAACACTACATTAAGTCCCACTTGTGTTTAAAATATTACATTAGTACTTGTTAAATCATCATGGCCTACCCTCATCAAACTCTTCCAAAGAAAGTCCCTGCAAACCCCCAAGATGATTCGGATGACATCAAACAAAGGTATGAATTTCTTTACTATATAAAGTAATATGCTTAGTTGCTAACTTGATTTGATTTTAAAGAAATTTCCGTTCGTTGTGTACAGGTCACACGTCATTACTACTACACATCTAGTGTTTGAGATTCACTATGATGGTGTTTTCTTAACATTTCCAACCTTAAAGTATCAACATGGCAAAATAATGCCATTGAAGGTATGTAAGTCGAAAAGGATGAACTTGAATCAAATGCTTGACTTCTTAAGCTTTAAACTTGAGCAAGATATTCGATGTTTGTATTTTTGTTGTCCAAGATTTTCTCTAGCACAAGGCTTGAATTTGATTGAAGTTGACTGTCATATGCGAAAGATGTATGACACGGCTGATTCATATGGTTTACTCGATTTATATGTTGCCCATGCACCGCATGTTTCTATTATAAAAATCTGACTTATGATTCTTATGATGACGAAATGTTGTCAAAGCTTAAAAAACATCAAGAAGGAAGGCTAGTTGCTACTTCTAATTCGGTTGCTGATCTGGCTGCATGGGAGGAGGAAGAAGGTCGTTCACCTCCTCTAAGAACACCTCCTTCAGAACCGAGAATGAAAGGAATTAATTTTAAAGGTAGAAATCTTTTTAAAGATTTTTTGCATAGTGACTCTATCGATGATGGGGTTGATTTTTCGGATGAAGATTGCATGCCTGGTGTCATTGGTCTTGATGTTCCTGCCATGGATGTTGGGTGGTCTCGGTCGCCGCCTTATGAGTGGCAAAATGATGTATTCAATTACCATGGTTCCAAACTGCCAAGTCTTTCTAATGACTGTTTTGCAGACGAGGTTGTGCTGCATGTGGGTGGGTCAGCAGTTCATGAACATGGTGGGACTAGTGTGCATCCTACGACCGGTCGACGTGTGTCGAAAAATAAATACTCAAGGAAGTTCTACTTTGGATCACGAACTTCATCTTTGAGGAGGCGAAATATCTTGACCTATCTTAAAGCTCTACACAAACAGCGGGTTAGTGGAGGTATTGGAGAAACAATAAGTTGGTTCCTTAGGGATGGAAGGTTGCAATCTAGGGTTGTTGTCATGAAAATTTGAAAATCGCAATTCAAGATTGAACACCCAGTTGTTTAGCAAGATAGTAGGTAAATTATATGCACTGTTATAGCCTTTTTGGATACATCATTATATTGTTGTTAAACATTTTTTCTTGGTATTTGTTATAACTATTAAGAAAACATTTATGCACATGTTTTGGGTTAATCACATTTAGAATTTAGAGCAAAAAAGTTGGTTGTCTTTATAGGGCAACCAATATATTTGGCGGGTGTTTTTAGTAGGTACGTGGCGCCTAATTTTTACACAGCCCCATAAAAGATAAGAAATGGATGCCCAAAGACGATTTAACCCCTCCACCTGCACACCCATCAAACTGACATCAGTACTACCAAACATACCCGATTATAAACTATTACAAAAAAAATGTAAGGATATAAGAACGGAAATTGTAATCATTTTAATCCGATTAAGCCTGAAGAAGAATATGCCAATGCCTTAGATGACGAATCAATGTTTATATTAAACACTAGATTTGCAAATGGAAACATATTAATTAATAACAAAAGATACAACTTCATTTAATTCCATGGACCAAAACTAATCTACGCCACTACATTATTTGCCTATTATCATCCTAAACCCAACACAAACTACTGCAAAAGATCCTAACAAAATGAAAAACAACCGCTCATACAACTTCAACTTTGCCTTCATATCATTCAGCTCTTCTTCCATGATTGACTTGCCCAAAGCAAGAGCATCAATCACCTGCTGGTACTCCACAGTCTTGTTCAATCGTTTCGCGTTTTGTAAGAATCCATACACCAAATCTTTATAGTATTCACTTGGAAGATCATCATCTAAAAACACATACACTTCACAAACTGAGCATTTTACAAATCGTTTACCAGGATTTGTCCTTGTTGTCGAAGTCTTAACTGTGAGTCGAATAGCACATCTACAAAAGTATTCAATTTTACCATCAATTAGTCGGGTTGTCGCTCTATTTCGCGAACTCATACTTTAGGGTTTCAAGGTTTAAAACAATTGGGAAATAAGGGAAAGTTGTTGGGAGTGGGTGTGTTTATAAAAGGACAAAAAAAATTGCACGTGTGAGGATTTTTTTATTTGTAGAAATAAACTTTTTTGCTAAAAAAAGACTATAAAAAGTTTAGTGTTAATTTGAAAAAAATGGTCCCTATACTCGACCGGGTTTAACACTTTTCGTCCCCATACTTGCGACCCATAACGGGTTTAGTCCCTTGACCAGTGTATAACCAAGTGTGAAACCTGCTTTCACTTGCAAAAGATTGTGCAAAAGATGGTTTAAACCATAACTCTCTTATTTGACTTTTAGAAGTCAAATTACAATTTACTAAATTTGGTCAAGGAACAAAGTACGTACTGCAAATAGACATTGACTTTTACAAGACAAAATATAGGGACCATTTTGAAATTAAGGAAAAAGTTTATAAAAAAATTGCACGTGTGAGGACCAAACGTGTAATTTGAATGGGAAACACTGTAACCCCACATATCCTTTTGGTCCCAACAAACACAATATCCCCAAAAGCAGATAAAACCTTAGGTCATTGTCACCACACGAATACAAAAAAAAAAATTGATGTCCTTTTCATCTTTATATCAAGTAAACTAGGTTTGTTGTACTTTCCTATAACTATATTATTCCCTTTTATGTTCATATACATATGATGTTACAGTTAATAAATTTTTTTTTTATTAATTGATTTTTTTTATGTAGACCGTAATTAGTTTGTAACTTATGGGTGCCAAAAATCTACATAATTACTTTTAGTTTGTAACTATGAACTATACTCATGTTTAATTAACTTTTAGGATGAAAGTTGAGTTTAAAGTACACATAAATGGGGAATTTGCTTTCGATCCACTTCGTTATGTTGATGGGTGCGTTGGGAACGTTTGGAGTTTTACCTCTCACATCGGTGTTTTTACTAGGGCACTTAATAATGTTATAAATGACATTGGTGGTGATAAATGGGCTTTGTTTTATTGTAAACCAAACATGCCACTTGCAAATGGTTTAACTTTACTACACACTGATAATGACGTTCGTAGATTTTTTAATCATGCTTCGAACAATGGTTCCATAAACCTGTTTATTGGTTACAAGCAACAGCCATTGTCAAAGTATTATTTTAAAAACATGGTTTGGCAAGAGGAGGACGCTGGCCAGTGTTGCTGTAGTTTAATTCCGTTCAAGGTCAATGAAAATGGTGGGTTCAAGGTCAATGAAAATGGTACCGATATAGGAGGAAGTGGAACTGGGGAAGAAAAAATGTTGCACGAGGTTTGTGTACAAATAGAGAATACAAATGGTTCAGATAAAGGTAAATCGAAGCTGTTTGAAGATGATGTGCTGGAAAGAAAGATACTTAAGGGTAGAAAGAAATGAAAGGAAACAATGAATGAATCTGAATCAAGCAAGGATAGCATATTCCAAGTTGTAAAATGTTGCACGAGGTTGATGTGCAAATAGGGCCGTGATTAACGGGCGAGCCAAAATGGTTGAAGTGCCATCTGATTGATTGCTGGTTGGTACGTTTATTTACTTGCATTTTCAATTTAGTTTATGCAATCAGTTCCCATTACACAATTGCTGAATATTATAGGTATATCTTCAGACAACAAACACACACTACCGCTAATTGTTTGCCTCCATGACACATTCATAACATAGTTTAATACAGATGTTTATCACACACCAATCGACCCACACTTGTTATTCTTACTTAAACAACACATACTACCAACTAGGAAGTGAGTGCATACATTTAAATATAGTGTGTGTGATTGGGGGTCATTAAGGTAAAAAGTTGTCTGGAGTAGCGAAATCTGAGAGCAAATTAATGTGTGGATTGGATGAGTTCGTGTTGGGAATGCTTCTCGTACTAAAATGTGAAAACATATTTGGGATTATATCAGTTATCATGTATGGCACAAATACAAGGACTAGTAGCGTCAATCATGTAAAGTATTGTATTTGTTTGCCTATTTATACCCTCCTGGACTTCACTAGGAGGGTGAAGCTTGTGTGTGTTATTTCACTTTTCCTTATTATCAATAATATCCAGGTTTCCATCTCTCTCTCACTATACTTTCTCCCTCTAACATCTAACCATGGAGATGATGTTTTATCATCATCCAAGACCTCCTGATTCACAATATTCTCACCAAAACACGATCCAACAATTGGTATCGGAGACAAGGTTTTAGTTTGGATTGATTTATGTGAATTTATCTTGTCAAAATCGTATTTTTTTCTGTGGATCTAAACTGTTTGAATGCTATTTTTCTGTGGATCTAAATTTTGTTTAAGCTGTTGCGTGCTTTTACTGGTCAATAAATTGTTAACATTGCTATAAAAAGTTTATCGACTTTTTTAATGTATCTGGTCCATATTCAGTCCATATACATCCTTATCATTTTTTTTTGTTGTGACTGTTATATCATCCCGTGAAGATTAAGTGGTTGGAAAACTGGTAATTGTGGTCCGAAGCTGGTCGATTATTGGTCAGAAAATGGGTCCGATAGGTGGTCAAATAAAACAAGTCTGAATCTGGTCGGAAAAAATCGTCGAAAAAATCATTAGAAAACTCATCGGAAGTCATCAGAAGGTTTTTTTCGCAATTGCTTGTATAAGTAATTGCGAAAAACCCTTTTTCTTTCGCAATTGTGGACTGGTTTTCGCAATTGTGGACTGCTTTTCGCAAATGCTTTCCACAATTGCTTTCCGCAATTGCTTTTCTCAATTGCTTTTTCACAAATGCTTTTTCGCAATTGTGGCTTTTCGCAATTGACGGGTCAACGGGTCTAATCTTTCGCAATTGCCGGTCAACGGTCAAATCTGGTCAACAGTCAAACTTTTCAAAATTAAAAGAGAAGAAGAAGATGAATAGCAGAAGACCAATTGACTGCAACCAAATATACCCAACTCTCATGACTAGACTCGAACAAAAATATAAAGTATTATATAGTCTCAGTAATGAACGAATGCCTCACAAATCAACAGTCCAACAACTAAAAACATCACAACAAGATTATTACACGACCAATATCTAAAATCCACAACTATCCTAAACCCAATACTCGAACATAAAGTTAATACAATCAATCTCAGTCACATTTTTTCGTGTATCAAAAATTATTATCAGCCCTCAACGATTAATAACCACGAAAAAACAAATCATCATCGATCTTTGTTTGAAGCTTAGCCTCATTTTTTTTATATCCGAAATTAGAAGAAAGACATATAATAATAATGTTATTGTGTATCTTCGATTCGTTAAAAGAAAACAAAAACAAGAAGCAATCACCTACCCGAGACCCATGGGATCTTGAAGCCAAAAAGTTAAGAATATGTTTTGAAGGTTCGCCTTTATTTGTGTTCGGATAGTGGATTGTTGTTATGATTTTGGAGGAGGTCAGTTTGATGCTCGTGTGGTGATGATTGTGACTGCAAATCGAGAGTAGGAGATGGGGTTGTGATGGAAGGAATTAGGATTTGGTTGACTTGTGGTTAACTGCGTGTGGGGTGTGATAAAATGAAGGGAGGCGGATGAGATAAAGTTTAGGTTTTCAAATGACACTAATTTAGGGTGAGGATATTTTATATACCGGGTGTTTAAGGGTTTGTGTTAAATGGGCCTTATACCCAGTTTGTATTTGGAATGGATTTTGGATTAAGCCTTTGGCCGAGAACTTTGATATATTATTTTTTGAGGCTGGTTTATTGAGTATCATTGGGCTGCAAAGTTAAATTCACAAAATCTCAAAAGTTAAAATCAAAACAATTTGGTTTTGGACTGTTATTGGATTGAAATTGCTTGTTATTTTGGTATTGCTATTTTCACGGGGATACGTTTTTGACAAAATCGGGATAAAAACATTATCATAGTTCACTTAAACCGTCAAAAGGCTAGTGTTGGGTATTGAACCGCAAGATGTGACTACGGGGTTAATTCTTTATTATTTATTTGAGGTTGAAGTGGAATATCACGGGTGCGTGTACTTAGTATCTTGAAGATATCGGGGTTGGTTGGATGCATGATTCTTCGAGATCCTTGTTCGAGCTTATAACCTGACGTCAGACTTGTTCAAGATATCAGGGTTGTTCAAAATGATTAAGACTTGAGTTATCTAGTTATACCTGATGTAAGGAGTTACGTTGTTGTGCTCACAGAGTATAGCTATCACTTTGAAGGAGTTACATTGTAGTGCTCAAGTGTCACACGAAGATGTGGATTATTCAAGATGAGTTCATATACAGTAAAGGAAGGTTGGATGGGTATATGAAACGACATATGCTTAAAGGAGTTACGTTGTAGTGCTCAGTATAGGTTCTTAATCAGACAATAGTGCAAGTTTAAGTCACAAGCTTAGGTTATTTTACTTCAGTCTCAAGTTCGTAATACTGGGTTTTCTCCATCAGTGGTCACTACAAAAAGCCGTCAGAATGATAATGGGGTCGGTAAAGAGTTAAGATGAGAAGAGTATAGATGAGTAGAGATTTTATCAGCAGTTGATTCTCATGGGATATTTTGTACTTCACACATCTTCGACTAATTGGACATACAGGGTTTACGCTGCCTCCGTTTCCATCGTAACCATAGTGTGTATGCTTTCGATTCTGCGAAGACATCGTGGGGGAAGAGAGAGTGGATGTTCTTTGACTTTTCTTGCATTTTTTTGCAAAAAGACTCTTTTTCCAGATGGATCTGCATTCAGGGGGAAGAAATGTACACATCGGGGACACATAACAGATTCATGTGATCGAGCTTACAAGTTTAGTACTACCGGAGAGACATCCGCAGAGATGATCAGTGGTTCAGTTTTGTGATTTTGGTGTAATCGTTTCAACTTTCGCAGGTTGTGAAGTGTGAAGTTGCCTACTTATGTGAGAAGATCCTGCTGATTTCTTGCATGTTACCCCCGAACGGATTTTTCGCATTGAGCATAACCGTTACTGAGTACTAGTCAGATTTGATTAGTGTGGTTTACGATGTCATCTACAAATTCCGCTGCGTAGTTACAACTTTCAAAAGTTAGAAGACATGTTAACTACATCAAAGTTTCGAATCTGCTGAAGACGGTTGTCAGTTTGGGGGGAAGCTGATTCAAAAACTTCACCAAAAAGAAGTATATGAAGAAGCCGTTAAAGACATGCAGCATGAATTGGGGGAAGTTAATCCAGTTCATGCATATTACATCGTTTACCTACAAGTAAAGAAAAGTTCTCAAGACGAGGTACAAGATGAAGACAACGAGCGTCAATTGTCGTCATCCTCAGCACTTGAAGAGCTTATGAAGACCTTTCTCTATTTGTATTTGTACTTGTAGGAAATGATGTAAGTAATCTCATATGTTGCCACATTGGGGGAAGATTGTTGGGAATGCTTCTCGCACTAAAATGTGACAACATATTTGGGATTATATTAGTTATCATGTATGACACAAATACAAGGACTAGTAGCGTCAATCATGTAAAGTCTTGTATTTGTTTGCCTATTTATACCCTCCTAGACTTCACTAGGAGGGTGAAGCTTGTGTGTGTTATTTCACTTTTCCTTATTATCAATAATATCCAGGTTTCCATCTCTCTCTCACTATACTTTCTCTCTCTAACATCTAACCATGGAGATGATGTTTTATCATCATCCAAGAACTCCCGATTCACAATATTATCACCAAAACACGATCCAACAGTTCGGCTGTTCTTGTGTTTGACTTGAGTTGGGTGCCTCGGCCGCATTCATCATCCCATGCATAAACTCTACATTTGCCTCAGATTGTGTGATGTTACTTTGATTAGATGAACCCTCCACCACACGGGTCTTTTTCCTTGGACCGGCTGGACCTTTCTATATACATGTACACATAAACATTAGATGCCAATAATCACAACTACTTAATTGTGCCATAATAAATAAAATTTCAACCTTTTCTTTCACAATAGTTGCATTACATGTTAGGCGGTTATGTCCTGGTCCTCCACACCTTCCACAAGTACTCCTTGTAGGTACCTCGCCATGAGAGGGAATTCTGTTTCTTTTTTTTTGGTCTACCTGGTCACCTGTTGTTTACAATCGGGGGTGATACAACTTGGATGTCGTCTGGAGTGTCCCACATCGTTATGTGTTTTAAAGGATAAATGATGTCTTCGTATGTGCCTTTAAGTGTTGTATTATAAAACCAAGCTTTAGCCAGTTTCTTCATACTAGTCAGGCCTGCAAATCTACCGACATCACATAAATGTCCACATGGTAAGCCCGAAAGCTGCCATTTTCGACAAGTGCATTCACGCTGTTCCAAATCAACAATATGACATTTTTTTGTGTCGCGTACTTCATACACTCTGTCCCTGTCAATCCCCATAACCTTCCAGTTTACACTTTTGGCCATTCTAGCATTGACTTTTGCAGTTGCCCAATCAGAAAGATCATCATCCGGGGCATCTAACCGTAAATAATAACGTATGTTTAGTGTGTAGTATTTCATTATGCTTAAGTAAACGTATTAAAAATTAGACTATCTATTACCTGCATGTTTTGCTCGGCGGTGGTAATACCAGCTCTGAAGAAGAGCTCTTAACCATTCCATCAGCGTTGTTATTGGGCAGTGGCGCACAAGCTTTGTTAAAGCATTTATGGATTCGACACTGTTTGAGGTTAAATAATTGTACCTCTGCCCAGGGCAATGTGCCCTTGACCATTTCTCGACCCCTGCTTCAACAAGTTTTTTGTGAGACTGCGGTCTTACCGAATGAATATCAGACATTAGCTTTGCAAAATCCTCCGTTGTGTGTGCTTTGCATGTCTTCCAGTATAAACATTTCAGTGTATCGGTGTGCATCTTTGTATTTAACATCAAATGCCGACAACAATAGCCGTGAAAGGCATTTGGGAATACAGTGTTACATGAAAGGGTGATTCCATGATGTCTGTCAGATATGATTGCCAAATTTGGAACTTCCCCTAAGCATTCTTTGAATTTCGTCAAAAACCAAGTCCATGATTCACCAGTCTCGCCTTGAGCAACACCAGTAGCAATCGGTGGAATCTAATTGTTTCCGTCCATTCCAACGGCAACCAGATTTGTTCCCTTGTATGTCCCTTTTAGATGTGCGGCATCAATTATGATCAGAGGGCGCATATAGCACAGGAAACTCTTAATCTATGAAATACAATGTATCAGATACAATGGTACATCAGGTTGAAAACATATAAACAGAAATAAATAAATAACTAAATAACAATAAAAAAATAATAAAAAATAAAAATAAATATTGGATATTAATTTAGTTTATTGTTAACTGCCAAACGACTATCTAAACTAATAACAATTTATTGTTTGTTGTTTGATATGACAGGTGCGGTATGCACATAAGATGGATGTGTTGCTTTTGTTTAAATGCACATATGGATGTGTTGCTTTTGTTTAAGAAAACTAGGTATCAGAAGTATGTTGCAAAAAGTATTTATTTTGTACCTTTATGGTGTACCTGCATGTTTCTGTGTTTCTATGACTGATAAGTTAAGTTTTAGTGATATGCTGTTGCATTTCATTAAAACTAGATAATTTATGTTGTATACACGTATGAATTTTCTTTCTATATTTATACCGCTAGAATAATGTATGACATGATAACCATAGCTATTTCTTTTGATAACCTTATGAAAAAAATATGTTTTGCAACTAAACAAAGAGGATTAGAAACTTAATAATATGCTTACCACAACACCAAAACCGATAAATAGGTTCTTAAAATAGCTTGCATCGTCGGTCTCTATGTGTGTAACTGTGCCCCTGTTTGCCATCTTTAGATTGTAACAATATATGACCAGCTGCGAAAATGAGGCCTTTTGGCAGCCCTGATTTGATTCCAGTGCCAACTGTCTCCCTCTCCAAGCTCGTTTGTATGAAATGTCTATATTCATATCCAAATTCAGATCATGTATAACGTCCTTTGGCTTATACACTCTTGTCAGATCTCCGAGCTTCGGGGATAATATTCTAGCCAATGTTTTTGCGTATGCATTTCGGTGTTTTGGATTGAATTGGATTTTTGAACATTTATGATTTTCGTTTAGTGAAGTGATTCTAAATCGGCTAGTTATCCCAAATCGATGACAGTTTATGTGCCAATCACATTCTAGTTGCACACACTTGACAGCCTATCTTGCCGAACACGATTTAGAAACACAAAACTCATACCCTTATTTTAAACATTTCAAACTTATCTCATACATGCACTCTTCCTTACCTTCAAACATATCATGAACTTTTAAACCACCTTTATTCTTATATGGAAGGGTATAATCAAAAGTGGGTGGTTGGGGTTGGATTGGCATACAGTTAAGATTAGTGAGGTGCAATTGGTGTTCTGGATCTAAATTTACGACAGGGGTATGCAAAGCATGGTCTACGATTATTGTGTGCTCATGTGACGGCGACCCCAAAACAAGAGTTTTGAAAACTTCGAGGTCGACGTCATTAAGTAGGGTCCTTTTGGTTGCATCGGTGTTGTAAGATAAACGTATTGCGTTTACGTCGTTAACATTCAACTTTTTCCATACATACTTCACAAGATTGCCAAAGTTGATGGCATTTGGAAGTAAAATGGCAATCACGTTCTCTTCATACCGTATAAACACCTTGAACTTATCTGTTGTGCAAGAATTCATTTTTTGTTTTTTATTTTATTTTTTTTATTTTTTTTTCTTGGCTTGTGTTGTATATGGTGAAGATTTATATAAGCAAATCTAGTTGCCCAAAGTACAACTGTCTACAAGCATACACAATATTTTGTTGCCCAAAATGAAAAGCCAATAGTAGGTGCCTATATTCAAGTACAAATTAACTTTCCATTTTTATGAAAAGGCAATGGCAAATATGACACATATATATAGGATTCTCATTGATTATGATTACACCTATCAAGTGGCATTAAAATAAAATAAAGTTGATGTACTTGTGTGTACTGTAGCGCAACCTGCATGGCAAATTAGGCAACGTTTTTAAAAAATGGGCAATTTTTAAAAGATGGGCAACTAAAAAATAGGCAACTTAAAAATGGGCAACTTTACAAAATTGGGGAACTTGCTACTGCACGTGAGCAGACATTCTACTGCTAGTTACAAACTTCCTGCTGCTTGGCTAAAATTTCTACTGCTGAGAGGGTTCTATTGCTCGCTTTATAAGTGGTGGAATCTACTGCTTGGTTTGTAAGTGCAGGGACTGTTGTGTAAATTTCTTATCTGAACGGATTAAAAACCCCCAAATCGCTTGAATTAGGGTTTAAAAATCTATGTGGATCTCATAATTAGTTTCACGCGCTCATAAATCACACTAATTCAAACTATAGCCAACTGATTGATACAAAGCCAAATGATTGATACAAAATATTTAATGCATCCTATCATACACAGATACGAAACATTATTACTTTCAAATTAAACACACTAAAGTCACCATAGCATATGGTGGAATCTAACAATAAAACCTTCAACAAAGTTTCTTTATCTTTTCAAGGAATGCCATTTTTTCGAATGTCCGAAACTGTGCTTCCTTGCATTCAGATCTTTAACAACATCAAACAGTTTTCTTGCTATTTGAAAATCTATTTCGGTCTCCTCTTGGATTACAATTACTAAACAAACTAAAAACATAAAAACACCGTCATCCTAAACTGCTTCAATGCATTTCACCCCAACTTGTTAGAACCAGAGCTCTCTTCCCTGCTTCCCATCAATTTCTTCCTTTCCTCGAGTTGTTTAAACAAAACCTCAAGATCGCGAATCCTCTTTTCTAGATCATAAAGGTCTTGAAACCCATCTTGCTGGTCTCCCTGGTTTTGAGGCACCACCACATTTTGCTGCTCATCCTCTTCATTTTGCTACACCACCTCACTTTCAGCCACCTCCTCCTCTTCACTATGGACGGTTTCTTGGTTGGTTTGTAGTTGTAAATGGCATGAAAAAAATAAAAATAAATAATAACTAAATAAATAAATACATAAAAATTAAAGGAAACTGAAATGTTAATACACTTATGGTAATCGTATCCTAATTCTAATGATGTTGATGAAGTACAAATAGCCTCTGATTAGACCTATCAAGTGGCATTAAAATAAAATAAAGTAGATGTACTTGTGTGAACCGTAGCGCAACCTACATGGCAAAATTTGGCAACGTTTACAAAAAATGGGCAATATTTAAAAGATGAGCAACTTAAAAAATGGGCAACTTTATAAAATTGAGCAAATTTCTACTGCAGTTTCTGGGCAGAAGCCATTAAAAGTCCCCACTACGCCAGCGTGGGCCCGGTTCAGAGAACATAGTCAGGGTACGTGGTGGATGAGGGCCATCAGTCACACCCCCAGAAATCGGGTCCAGCGAAAGCATACATGCCACTGAGGTGCTACTCAATTGGTATCACAACACAAGTGCAGAGAACGGTTTTCACCTCAATCATTTAGATTAAAATTGTTTAACAAAAGTGTTAAATTTACATTGATAAAAGTAGTGTGGAAATAGGCCCTTGAAACAATTATAACGGTCCCCAAATGAATATCAGAGTCACCTATGACCATGCCATGCCCTGCCAAAAGCCTCCAGTAGCGTGCTATTGCTTAATACCTGAAAATACATGCTAAAAGTGTCAACACGAGGTTGGTGAGTTCATAGAGTTTAGTGAAAAATGAAATGCATTTGAATGAAGATTTCCCAGCAAAGGCATTGTAAATCCACCCAGTTCCAAGCCCCGCCCATACAAGACTTGTAACCTGTGTGTTTACAACCCACTGCCAAATAAGACCTGGTTTATGTGAACGTCAATTGATTTATGGACCACATATGCTAAATGAACAATATATTCCCAATATATATAGAGTTATTGACAACTAAACTTCAAGACACCAAAGCCTTAAGATTCTAGTTTGGGCATACCTTGACCTAACAGTCAAGTGGGGAAACTATGATCCATTTGAAATATCAGTCAAGTGGGGAAACCACAATACGTTTGACATCACAGTCAAGTGGGGAAACCACAATACGTTTGACATGCCATTCAAGTGGGGAAACCACAATACGTTTGACATACAGTCAAGTGGGGAAACCACAATACGTTTCACATTCAGTCAAGTGGGGAAACCAAAATACGTTTGACATTACAGTCAAGTGGGGAAACCACAATACGTTTGACATACAGACAAGTGGGGAAACCACCCGGACGGGGAGATCAATCCTAATAGATCTATCGACAACAATCGCGCTTAATGGGTCATAATATAGGCAAAATGAAATAGCTTAATGTACTGGTGTCCATAAGAAAAATGATCAAGGGTGAACAATGTAAACACAAAATACTTCCAAGCAACGACTCAAGTATTTTAACCAATCAATAATGTTTGAAAGACAACTCACGTCTCAAGCAAAACAAGCATGAAGTTTAAAAGTAAAACGAGCCTAGAGCTTAATGAAAAATGAGCATGTATTCTCCCCCAAAACAGTTACAAAACAAGTAAAAGGAGGGGCTATGAAACTCACCTGATGCGATAGCAACAATGACAGATATGAATATGCTGAAATGAGGCTCAGTCTCTAACCGCGACCTAATATGAGGATATGATCTAATGTAAGCAATGAAAGGATGCTACACATGCAAATACGTATGTTAACGATACCACTCGTTAGTTTTGAAAATAACGTTTATCGTCGAAAAATACATTTTTGACGTCTCGTTAAGTTAATAAACACTTTTCGTGTAAATATGTTGAAACGGTACTCCACGATCCTCGTTTGTTGTTCTATTGGTAAATATAATGTTTTCGTCGCAATTTACTATGTTTCACAACTTGAAAAAAATATATGCCTAAATGGCCTCGCAAAACTAGTCGCGAAATGGTGTACGTTAAGTGTTAGTGAATAAGCTTGGCGATTTTAGAAACCTCATATCTTTGTCTTGAATTCATATGTTTGTCATTTTGATCATACGCGGCACAATCCATGAGAAAATAGGCTCTCAATGTGACGTAGTGCAAAAACTGTTTTTTCATACTTAGAGACACTTTTCTAATAGTGGCTGTCAAAAATAACTAGAGTTTGTCGGATTCAAACGTGTATATCTCGGTCGTTATAAGCTCGTTTTCTACGTTCTTTACATCCACGGCTTCGTATAAACATGAACTAACATAATCTCAATGTGTCGGGTCGTCTAGATCACGTCTAACGCCTCGTTTTGTCCCTTGAATCTCGGCGATCAGCAACTAAATTTTCTGAAAATTAGTTTTCGTCGTCTAACTTCGAAAAATCATATCTCGTTCGTTATAAGTCGGTTTTTAGTGATTCTTGCGGCCACGGTTTCGTTTTTGAAACTATTTTTTGAATATGAAAGCCAAAATAGTTCAAGGTTTACTGAAATTTACAGATCTCACGTTTTTGGACAGTAGCTTATATATAGTTGTTAAAACTCATTTTCTTAGTTCTAAACTTGATCATACTAACTCAAATCAACTCCACAAGTTCGCAAATCCTACCATACACCTTCTTAGTGTGTCATGAGGTCCTAAACATCACCAACCTTGGTGGATTTCATGAGATCATTAGTGAAACCTATAGATCTAGTGATTTAGGGAGTTTATGTTCAAAAGTGGTATGTAAAACATAAGTATCTTGCATGGATGATTAATATAACTTGAAAATACCTGAACATATATATCAAATGAAAGTATAAAATGATCAAAACATGTTCTTGAAACTTACTTGATGATTGGATGAGCTTTGATAAGAAATGAGTAATAAACTTGAGGTTTGATCACAAATCCTTAACAAGGAAGGTAAATGAAGCTTGATTATGAATTTAACTTGAAAAATTGATGGATGATCTCTTGTGTTCTTGGTTGGGCCGAGCAAGGAAGAGAGAAAAAGAGAGAGTTTGATCTCTTGTAGCTAGTTGTTGTTGTAGTGAATGTGTTATGGAAATTAATTAGAAAACATGTGTACTAATGGCATTAATTGGACAATTTAAGAATCCTTGGCTTATTAGAGAAAGGGGGCGGCATGTGTAAGCCAAAAGAGAAGGATTTGATGTGCATTTAAAGCTTATGTCCCCATTTAATTAGAATTAGTTAGTTTAGTGCATACATTGAGTGTTATCGGGTACCGAGTTAAGTGAAAATAAATCGTGACGAGTTGAAATAAAATACGAAAAAGTTGTAGAAATTGTAAAATCATATTCCTTGCAAGAATCGGGTGTTAGAATGATTATCGGATTGAAATTTCGTAAACCGACGGAGTTATAAGCGTCAAACGAAAAATATAGCGATTGGTTTAAAAACACCGGGTAAAGTAATAATATAATTTCTATATCATTATAATTAGCTTGAAAATATATTAGGATCATTGTCGGGAGTATTGGGTATAATGTTAATAGTAATGACTGAGTGGTAACGTTTAACAAATAAACGAACATACGTAAATGACAAACACACAAACCCGTGCATGACTTAATATGATAATGATGCTACTGATGATATGCAGACTACCCTAGTCTGTATGATGTGTCTTTACTAATGATGCATGAATACGCAGCTAAACCATACTGGTTACGCGCATTTGAATACCCGTAAACCTAGTTTACGAAAGGATGAACGGTAACCATGAATAGTGATTTTCCTCCGCGAATGAATAGTGTTTTGTGAATCGTAAAATTTTTGACGACTTCTCAAAGTCTCAAACCGACCTAAAAAACGATGAATAGTGATCGGTGAATAGTAACCCATGAATAGTAATTTCCCAAGATGAATAGTGAAATTTGAAGCTTGAAAAAGACCTAAAATTACGGGTTGTGACAGACTCCACCCGTTAAAGGAATTCAGTCCCTGAATTCAGTTAATGTTGACCTCTAAAGTGGACTCGGTGAAGAGATGTGGTTATTGGAGTCACATTGCGGTGATAAAAGATAAAACATCCATTAGATAGGGATTCGTAATAGTACATGAAGTTCATACGATAGAACTTAAAGCGAAACACAAAAGAAATACAACACTAGAGAGTTTAGGTTTCCGTTTATTTGTAAGGCAGAAGATCTCTTCTCAACCATTGTCATTGTCGTTGTTGTCCTAACGAGCCTAGCATTTCAACGAGCTCTCCCTCCATTCTGGTTTCTCAGCTCTGGGCAGTCCTTTCTGAAGTGACCTAAGTTTCCACATTTGAAGCAACTCCCCGGGATCCTCTGATTTGTGGGCTTCCTACAGTCCTTGGTTTGGTGACCCCGCTTCTTGCACACCCCACACGGTTCACTGCAGTGACCTAAATGATGGAGGTTACACGTGTTGTAGTAAGGTAAATTCCCAGTATATCTTTTCTTGGTGCGCGGTCCCGCAGCATAGGCTCTAACCACTTCTTGTCCTTCGTTTGGCTGTTGAACTTGATCTTTCCTTTGGTTGTCATCCCTTTTCCTCTTGTTTTCGTTGTTGCTGCTGTTGTTGTTGTTATGATCATTGTTGTTGACAATGGTTCCATTCTTTACCACCTGAGCCATAAGCTTTTGAGATATCCTTATAGCTTCGTCTAGAGTTTGTGGGTCAAAAGAAATCATATCTCCGCGGATGCTGTGAGGTAGTCCACCAATGAAATTTTCTAGCAGCTTCTCATTATTGGGCACCCTAGTTGGACATAGCACCGCCAGCTCCTGAAACCTCTTGATATATGCCTCGATATCATCACCTGCTTTTACTAGCTCATAAAACTCTGTTTCCAACTTCTTTATTTCAGTGCGTGGACAGAACTTCTTAGTCAGCAACTTTTTGAATTCATCCCACATAAGCTTGTGAGAATTTTCCATTCCCCTGGGCTTTGCATACGAATTCCACCATGACATTGCTTCCCCAACGAGTGTACTGGTAGCAAACTTTACCTTGTCCTCCTCTGGACAATTGCATAAAAGAAATATAGATTCTGTCTTTTCAAACCAACGAATCATAGCAGTGGCTCCTTCAGTGCCTTTGAATTTTTTAGGATCACCACTCTTGAAGTCTTTGTACGTACATTTACGTCCATTAGTTCCATTAGTAGTTGTTCCTGCAGCTTCTGCGGTTTCTGCCCGTGAAGCGGCTTCAGCAGCGGCTGCAGCTACGGCAGCTCTTTCAGTCACCAGTGCTGCCTCTATATTGTCGGCAACCAGCTAAATGTAGATGCTCTGGAGTGGCTTGTCATACAATGAAAATTGGAAGTTGCATTATGATTATCTGGCTTGCTTCTAGACGGTGGTTCACGAGGTGATGTAGAGGTGAATATTCTTGCAACGATTGAGTATACACACATGAATGAAACCTTTAGAAATTGGGTAGAGAATCAATTTGGACATAATTTTATTATAACTATTCCCAGTATTGCAAAATTCATCTCTGAGTCGAGTCGAACATAGGTGGTCAGCCTATGTCCCACTGTCCCGGGTCGAATATAGATGACCAGTCTATATTCCACCGAGGTTCAATAAATTTTGAAATACTAAGCTCAGTTATACTAATACCATGTCCTTCATATTCTGAGGATATTCTGATAGGCTAAGGCAAGGGACCAAACTCGAGGTCAAATGATGAACTACGCAAGGAAAAGGCGTAACGCTGAGACGTGTATGATATGTGAGCATGCTTATATGAAAGACAACTATAGTAATCAATGAGAATAAGCAAGTACAAATGATTTGAAAATAAGACACAAATCTTATTAAATATGTCAGCAACAAACCACAAATGAGGCATCAGCTTGGCAGGCAGGCACGCGGCGGTCATAGGATTAAGTTTTTGTAAATGTAGCTATAGTCTAGGTTTTAAAATCACCCAGTTCTCTATAGCCAAGGCTCAGATACCAATCTGTCACACCCCCAGAAATCGGGTCCAGCGGAAGCATACATGCCACTGGGGTGCAACTCAATTGGTATCACAACACAAGTGCAGAGAACGGTTTTCACCTCAATCATTTAGATTAAAATTGTTTAACAAAAGTGTTAAATTTACATTGATAAAAGTAGTGCGGAAATAGGCCCTTGAAACAATTAAAACGGTCCCCAAATGAATATCAGAGTCTCCTATGACCCTGCCAAAAGCCTCCTGTAGCGTGCTATTGCTTAATACCTGAAAATACATGCTAAAAGTGTCAACACGAGGTTGGTGAGTTCATAGAGTTTAGTGAAAAATGAAATGCATTTGAATGAAGATTTCCCAGCAAAGGCATTGTAAATCCACCCAGTTCCAAGCCCCGCCCATACAAGACTTGCAACCTGTGTGTTTACAACCCACTGCCAAATAAGACCTGGTTTATGTGAACGTCAATTGATTTATGGACCACATATGTTAAATGAACAATATATTCCCAATATATATAGAGTTATTGACAACTAAAATTCAAGACACCAAAGCCTTAAGATTCTAGTTTGGGCATACCTTGACCTAACAGTCAAGTGGGGAAACTATGATCCGTTTGAAATATCAGTCAAGTGGGGAAACCGCAATACGTTTGACATCATAGTCAAGTGGGGAAACCACAATATGTTTGACATGCCATTCAAGTGGGGAAACCAAAATACGTTTGACATACAGTCAAGTGGGGAAACCACAATACGTTTCACATTCAGTCAAGTGGGGAAAACACAATACGTTTGACATCACAGTCAAGTGGGGAAACCACAATACGTTTGACATACAGTCAAGTGGGGAAACCACCCGGACGGGGAGATCAATCCTAATAGATCTATCCACAACAATCGCGCTTAATGGGTCATAATATAGGCAAAATGAAATAGCTTAATGTACTGGTGTCCATAAGAAAAATGATCAAGGGTGAACAATGTAAACACAAAATACTTCCAAGCAACGACTCAAGTATTTTAACCAATCAATAATCTTTGAAAGAAAACTCACGTCTCAAGCAAAACAAGCATGAAGTTTAAAAGTAAAACGAGCATAGTGCTTAATGAAAAACGAGCATGTATTCTCCCCTAAAACAGTTCCAAAACAAGTAAAAGGAGGGGCTATGAAACTCACCTGATGCGATAACAACAATGACAGATATGAATATGCTGAAATGAGGCTCGGTCTCTAACCGCGACCTAATATGAGGATATGATCTAATGTAAGCAATGAAAGGATGCTACACATGCAAATACGTATGTTAACGATACCACTCGTTAGTTTTGAAAATAACGTTTATCGTCGAAAAATACATTTTTGACGTCTCGTTAAGTTAATAAACACTTTTCGTGTAAATATGTTGAAACGGTACTCCACGATCCTCGTTTGTTGTTCTATTGGTAAATATAATGTTTTTGTCGCAATTTACTATGTTTCACAACTTGAAAAAAAATATGCCTAAATGGCCTCGCAAAACTAGTCGCGAAATGGTGTACGTTAAGTGTTAGTGAATAAGCTTGGCGATTTTAGAAACCTCATATCTTTGTCTTGAATTCATATGTTTGTCATTTTGATCATACGCGGCACAATGCATGAGAATATAGGCTCTCAATGTGACGTAGTGCAAAAACTGTTTTTTCATACTTAGAAACACTTTTCTAATAGTGGTTGTCAAAAATAACTAGAGTTTGTCGGATTCAAACGTGTATATCTCGGTCGTTATAAGCTCGTTTTCTACGTTCTTTACATCCACGGCTTCGTATAAACATGAACTAACATAATCTCAATGGGTTGGGTCGTCTAGATCATGTCTATTGCCTCGTTTTGTCCCTTGAATCTCGGTGATCATCAACTAAATTTTCAGAAAATTAGCTTTTGTCGTCTAACTACGAAAAATCATATCTCGTTCGTTATAAGTCGGTTTTTAGTGATTCTTGCGGCCACGGTTTCGTTTTTGAAATTATTTTTTGAATATGAAAGCCAAAATAGTTCAAGGTTTACTGATATTTACAGATCTCACGTTTTTGGAAAGTAGCTTATATATAGTTGTTAAAACTCATTTTCTTTTTTCTAAACTTGATCATACTAACTCAAATCAACTCCACAAGTTCGCAAATCCTATCATACACCTTCTTAGGGTGTCATGAGGTCCTAAACATCACCAACCTTGCTGGATTTCATGAGATCATTAGTGAAACCTATAGATCTAGTGATTTAGGGAGTTTATGTTCAAAAGTGGTATGTAAAACATAAGTATCTTACATGGATGATTAATATAACTTGAAAATACATGAACATATATATCAAATGAAAGTATAAAATGATCAAAACATGTTCTTGAAACTTACTTGATGATTGGATGAGCTTTGATAAGAAATGAGTAATAAACTTGAGGTTTGATCACAAATCCTTAACAAGGAAGGTAAATGGAGCTTGATTATGACTTTAACTTGAAAAATTGATGGATGATCTCTTGTGTTCTTGGTTGGGCCGAGCAAGGAAGAGAGAAAAAGAGAGAGTTTGATCTCTTGTAGCTAGTTGTTGTTGTAGTGAATGTGTTATGGAAATTAATTAGAAAAGATGTGTACTAATGGCATTAATTGGACAATTTAAGAATCCTTGGCGTATTACAGAAAGGGGGCGGCATGTGTAAGCCAAAAGAGAAGGATTTGATGTGCATTTAAAGCTTATGTCCCCATTTAATTAGAATTAGTTAGTTTAGTGCATACGTTGAGTGTTATCGGGTACCGAGTTAACTGAAAATAAATCGTGACGAGTTGAAATAAAATACGACGAAGTTGTAAAAATTGTAAAATCATATTCCTTGCAAGAATCGGGTGTTAGAATGATTATCGGATTGAAATTTCGTAAACCGACGGAGTTATAAGCGTCAAATGAAAAATATAGGGATTGGTTTAAAAACGCCAGGTAAAGTAATAATATAATTTCTATATCATTATAATTAGCTTGAAAATGTATTAGGATCATTGTCGGGAGTATTGGGTATAATGTTAATAGTAATGACTGAGTGGTAACGTTTAACAAATAAACGAACATATGTAAATGACAAACATACAAACCCGTGCATGACTTAATATGATAATGATGCTACTGATGATATGCAGACTACCCTAGTCTGTATGATGTGTCTTTACTGATGATGCACGAATACGCAGCTAAACCATACTGGTTACGCGCATTTGAATACCCGTAAACCTAGTTTACGAAAGGATGAACGGTAACCATGAATAGTGATTTTCCTCCGGGAATGAATAGTGTTTCGTGAATAGTAAAATTTCTGACGACTTCTCAAAGTCTCTAACCGACCTAAAAAATGATGAATAGTGGTCGGTGAATAGTAACCCATGAATAGTAATTTCCCAAGATGAATAGTGAAATTTGAAGCTTGAAAAGGACCTAAAATTACGGGTTGAGATAGACTCCACCCGTTAAAGGAATTCAGTCCCTGAATTCAGTTAATGTTCACCTCTGAAGTGGACTCGGTGAAGAGATGTAGTTATTGGAG